>OZ026809.1:15729983-16072622 GCA_964023185.1 Macaria liturata | reverse complement strand
TCATGCCGCCGACACCCGGCCTCACGCACACAAGATACACATTTTGCTAATTTGATAATCAACTTTTTGCTCTGAAAAACTCAACAACTACTTGGGCCTTTTTAGACTGCTTTCTGAATGGCTTCAGAAGTACAGAGAGATTGCGAGCTTGATTTGGTATACAAGGGTAAATACTTATGAATATACGTCTAATCATTAGTAACCCACTGTTATTATCGCTCTGAAATGTTTTTAATTTTACTTTCCTTTTATATACAAGTTACCATTCCATTTTTACTGTTTTTGTGCTAAACAAGTACATGATCTTATTTCCCAACCATATGTGTAAAGTGCGCGGCGGGCCTTAGTTGCGCGGGCGCAGCTCCGGTCAGTGTGATGCATGCGCTGCATTGCGATGCGACAGATAACGCCCGCCGTTGACTCATTCCATATTCAAATCGATGTGTTTGTCTCACCCAACCTTGTTTATCTCTACCTTTACCACAGAACACATAGCAGTACTACTTTCGGTGGCGACAGGCGACACCACAGCGCCGATAACAGTGCGATTCGCGCGAATTGTGGCCGTGAGAGATAAATAGCACGAGTATGTAGGTATAGGTACCTACTTACATAGTTAGATGTCACAAATTGGCTAATATGGTGTGACAAGCTGCAGGTGTGACAAGCTGCGACTCGTAGTTTCACCCGCATGGACAACAAATGCGACTGACTTAGTTTTTGTCAGTATACTGATTTAATTAAAGGGAAGTTATCTGATGATGTACGTACGTCGTATGCCTGTATTGGATTTTGAAATTTTATATTATGCTTTCGTCTTAACCATGCGTTGTTTTTAATTTCCAACTAGTAACTTGTATAATATAAAACAATACTTATGTACATCCACATATACATTTTTATGTACCCAATTTCTTGAAATGTTTACAAAGTTTAGTAATTTAACAGTCTTTAACCATCAGTTAGATTGTTAAATGATTTATTCCGTTCAGTCCTGCATTTCCTGGAGTCTACTGAAGCGATTGCTACCTCAGTACCTAGAAGATGGCCTAGTTACCTAAATGCAGTCTTTTTCTAGAAACCCTGGATCTTGGCTAAATATACATAATATTCATGAAATATGGGACTGTATGATTGTTTGTCTGTCGAGAATCAATTTTGCAGGAATATCTATCAATATTATTAATTTTGTATTTTTAGAGATACGCAATTAAACATATTTTTTTATTTATGTATTAAGACATGCAGGTTGTACGACATGTGATCTTTAAGAGTGGTTTGAAACAATTACGCAAAAAAAAATCGTATGTAATATCCTGCCCACGTTAATTTTGCAGCGAAGCTTTCTAAGAACTTTGTAGTCCGTTTCTAATTAGGCAGCAGTATGACTCATCTATACTAATATTATAAAGCTGAAGAGTTTGTTTGTTTGTTTGTTTGAACACACTAATCTCAGGAACTACTGGTCCGAATTGAAAAATTCTTTTTGTGTTGAATAGACCATTTATCAAAGAAGGCTTTAGGCTATATAACATCACGCTGCAACTAATAGGAGCGAAGAAACAATGACAAATGTGGAAAAAACGGGCAAAAAAACGGGAAAATTCATCTTTGAAGGCTTCCGTTGCGTGTGCTGCAAAAACGGTTCAAGTCATGGGTAATAGCTATAATTTATAAATCTGAAGAGGTTGTTTGCAAAAATAAATATGATGCCTAAAATAACTGTACCACGCGGATGAAGTCGCGAGCACAGCTAGTAGATTATATACATACATACATACATGTATGGGCTATCGAGAATTGAAGACTATACTCGTATATACTTACAGGTATATGGTATAAAAGGGATGAACGTAGGCATGAAGAGGTAGAAGAAACATGAAGGTCTACATTTATTGTACGAACCGCTAAGTTGTGGTACTCCCTGCCTGACTCCCTGTTTCCCACATTAACTGTCGAATTCTGGGATTTACATTAGAATATTTCAAAGAAAAGTTCCATTAGTCTAAGATTGTATACAAGAAAAAAAATTACCGATGAAAGCGAGAGCGAATCGGTTCTTATTGGGTGATAGACACGCTTCATCTTAGACCACAGCTAATGCTCACCATCAGGCAAATTGTGGTCAAATGATAACCTGTTTTAGTAAAAAAGGTAAATAATATGTAACGCTTATATGATGTTGTACCGTACTCATCTATCGACACATAGACATGTAGTACAGTCGCGTACAGGCGAGTGTGGAGCGGGTGTGGTTGCGTCACCGTATTGGACGGATATAGCCGCGACTCTACAGGGTGATTGATAAAATGGTGACTCTATAGACCACCGTCTTCTTAGTCACACCAATCAGGCGCTGTCTAGTCAGAGAGCCTGGTTGGATTCACATCCTCGTCTTCCGAGACTTACGGTTCTCATCACTGAGGGTCGTGGTCGTTATTTTGATCGTTCTTGAATGTACAATATTTGACTTTTAGACTCCTTTTTTCAGCTACAGCTACATTGACTCCGTACAATCTCATCCATCGGGCGTTCTATGATGAGTAATAATGCTGATGAGTACACATACAAGTTAGGACTTATAGCTAATCCAGTTGATGCTAGACGATGGCTAAAGTCAAGTGTAGAATGAGTAACAGGTAACTGTAGTAGACTATACAATCTATACATACAGGATTCATAATGGCAAGCTAGATGTTATTGCCACTAATCCATAGGGAAAGATTTAGACGTGTGGTGGTGGTGGTGTGATGAGTAACCGTGTATAGGTTCCTGTATGTTCCTTGTATCATGTTCCACAGACTTATTGAAATTAATCTAGTTGCTGCTAGAACATGTTTAGACTAAAGGAATAGCGACTTCCAAGCGCGCTATGATGAGTAACAGTGTACAGCTTCCTTTATTTGCGGCGCGGCGCGGCGCGCGCGGATAGCGGTCCGTCGCGCCCACGGCCCACGGCCGGCTTTCTATCCTCAATGACACGCCGCCATGTTAATGGGCTTGCAATGTCGACAGAGGCGGCGAGGTCGATGCCTGCGTGCGCTGTATCCTTGGGGGCAGGGGAAATGGCCGTCGCCGGTCTACTTGAGAACATACTCGATAGTTACGTACAGCGAGTATTAGTCAACCAAATATTCGTTTGTTACTAGTAAATGTAGCTATGCCTTGATTGATTATAGCTTATTTTTATAGCTGACATCTCCATTTCTCGAGAATTTGACGTAAAATCTATGGAGCTGTCAAAATGCCATGCTATAAAGGACAAAACCCAAGGGTATATTCTGTGGTTGAACCGGTATGTGTTACCAATGGTAGTTTCGTATACGCGACAAGGCTGGTAATACAAGCAAAGAACAGTATCTAGTATCTAGGTACATCTCAATATTTGTTTGTTGCCTACTTGTATACTATCCTAGACCGATGGAAGATTTCATGAAATATTGTAATGAAAATCCCAGAATCAAATCCTCAGTTAAAAATAGCTTTAAAATTCTGTCAAAATTTCAATAAAATATCTTAGTCAATATCAGGAAAACAAAACCTTACTGGCTCTAAAGTCTGTTACATTCAATAACCGTCAGGAATAAGAGGTTTTAAAATATGTTATGTTTTAAACATGAGTGTTAACGAAACTCCAAATGTCGACTCTATTTTATCTTCATTTTAAGCTAACCAAACAAACACTTTATAATAAGTAGAAGTATATTTTTTCTAATTTGCTGTCCAGTCCAAACCCAGTAATACTGTCCATCATTTCGCAGTACCGATCACGTAAGCTTCATAAGATCCCTAATCGCCAGTTTTGATTTATTACGTGCCGATTAGACTGTTCCTTGTAATCGCTCGTACAATTATCGAGATCGCGGTAGTGCCACCTAATTGGACTATCAAGTCTTGGAAATGATTTCAACGTACTCGTAAACTTTGACTTCCGCGTGGGCTCATCGCGGCTTCATTGCACTTTTTGTCTTCACCCATTACGCGGCAGTTTGAGTTGCAGCTCTATCCATTGCTGGGACTCTTGGTTGCATCTTCCAGGTTCCTGTTAGGAGTGTTCAATGGTTTGTGTGCCGTGTGATATGGTAGGGATGCGTGCGTGCGAAGAAGCGGTGGGTGTACAGAGTGTGCGGCTCTCGCTCGTAAGTTTGTGCGTTTTATTTGGCCGCCACGTGTACCGCTAGCTGCGACGGTAACTGTAAACAATGTCTTTGAAATAATTGGGTGCGGCCACTTTGTGCCATTTAAACGTTCTGGGACGCAGCTTCCGCAATAATTGTTTGGAGCCGAGTGCAATATTTTGCGGGTGATTTATTGATTTCAACACGCTTACACGCCATCTTGCGGTTTATTGTGCGAATCTTCTCGATATCTATCTGATTAACTTTGTGATAACGATGGCTTTGCACTCCTGTTGGTTGAACCTAAGTGGCTAAATATCATTAACAGGAGTTTTTTAGTTCCTATTATGGAATTAAATAAAAAACGTTATATTTATTTGAAAACAATATGTACTTTTAAAAATCGTTTCAAATCAGTTTATGAAGGCTGCTATCAACATTCTAGGTATCAAAAGCTTTAATAAATTAAACCATATTTAGGCGCATATAGCGAAACTTTATTACTAACCTGATAATTTCACAGGTTGTTATGTTAATCCCTGTTTTATATACACATATTATGTACGAGTATATGTAGCAAGTAACAAGCCATTGACGCCAAAGAGCTTTACCGAAATATCCTCTTAAATATGTGTATTATAATATAGTATATTTCCCTTTGATGACCGCCATTTCCTACAAATACGGATGAATCTGCATTGCAACTACATATTGGTACATTTATATTTGATTAAATTAAATACAATGCTAAAATTTTAATCCTTTATCATGACAAGAGCAGTAGTGCTTCAAACTTTGACTATAGCTTCAAACGATCAATTAGTTGTTCATAGTAAAAACACATAGAACACAAGTTGTATTTTGCATTTACTCTGCTTTTAGATTTTGTAAACAATTTGATATTTAAATAGTGGAGTATGTTTTTAGTAAGTGTTTTTTACTCTCTGTTATATGCTTTTTTTTAATATTCATTTATTCATAATTACGTCATATTCTTTACATATAATGTTCATGTTCATTATACATTCAATAAATATAAATATACATGACTTTGATGACTAGCGAAAAAGACAAATCATTGCTTAACTACATACATACATGTTATTTGAATTAGTTTGGCGATTAAACTATACTGTTCAACGAAGCTCGGCCAATACCGGCCACGGCGAGGTATTAACCTATCCAAACTGAAAGTTGAAGCATCCCTCGCTCCCTCAGCTGCCAGGCGGGCGCTCACAGATTATTTCAATAGCAACTTGGCTCTCTTACAAACAAAAACTTGTCCAAGAGTATAGTATCTATACATTTAATAAAGCTCAACACGGTCAAAAATCTGTACATAGAAGATATTCGAAATACTGTTTGGCTATACTATAGCAGTTTTTAGATTTTTGTCTGTTTACATACCTATATAGGTAAGCGCGAATCACATAAAAACGGGTGAACAAAACTTCATGATATTGGTATGTGCAAGTAGTATGAGGTTCTGGAAATGTCATAGGCTACTTTTTCCGGAAATAATGCGAGCGTTGCCGCGGGGGTGCACTAGTAGTAAGTATTACTCTCGGGGCCGCAGTCTCCGGTACACGGTCCGTTTATAATTCAGTTTCCACAGTTGCGTGGTGAGGGATAGCTTCAGCTTTACCTAGCAATTTGGCTCAAATGGCCGCCGGCTACATACGTTGTAAAGGCCACTTCTGCGAACACGCCGCCCGCGGCTCCGCCCGGCTTTACTCGCCGACGCCGCGCCCGACATCAAATACTTCGCGGAAATGTATTGTACATTTTTTCCGAGAGCTTTGTTGCTATCAATTGTTACCACCTAGTTGTGATAACAGACGCTAATTAAATTTCTAATAAAAAGCTGAAATTATGAGACTGACATGGTTTAACCAATTTTACAATATACCATACTTTAGTAGGTATCTGTTAGATGCGTTTCCTATATCGTGTGTGTAATGTATAACACTATTACTACTTACATTATTTGACTGTATAACATAATATGCAATAGTGTCGAGTAGGATAACACCTTGATAGCGATGGTTTCTGGATTCAGTACAATTCTGTGTAATTTCTAGAAATAGCTAATACAATGCGTACTGCTATTTTGGTAATGCAAGAGTCTATTGACATAAAGGTGCCTGTTCATGTGTATGTAGTTGATATTCAATTACTATCCAAATAGAATTCTTTCATAGAATTTCGTTAGTATACAATACCTACATATACATATGAATGAAATTCTGTAAACGAACAAATATTTCTGCTTGTGTTTGTATACCGCCTACCAGAGTCTAGGGTGAAACAAGCTTAACTATACCTAGTTATAGGTACATCATGCTATTATGTAAAATCTAAATTGTGTTTGTTGGTCTATTCGTTCGGTTATCACGCCGCAACGGAGCATTGGTTCAAAGTGATATTTTGTACGGAGATAATAAAGAACCCTTTCTTACGTGGAGCCAATGTATTTTTACGCATCCCCGCACTCTTTGATGTCTCTTCGTCTCCTTTCGTCTCGCGGGCAAGCGAGCAGATAGTAAAGGGCCCTGCACTACGCGGGCAAAGCTGTGAGCATCCACTAGTAGTTAATAAGACTAGAAGGTATATTTTCAGCATTTTCTGGCTCAACGTATCAGCATTGCCATCCAGCGTGGTAATGCGGCCAGTATGTTGGGGACGCTGGCAGTGGGCTGGAGCACTTAGACTATCTTTAGGCTTTTCTAAAGATTTTCTAAGTTCAACATACTACTTCTGACTACTTCTTGTAGTCAGAAGTAGTAGGTTTAGTTTTTCTTCCCTTGTTTTTATGTATTATTATTGTAAACAAGCAGATAGATGTAGATAGTGTGGATGCAGCCCCAGACGGCAGCCAGTTATTTTTCCCAACCAGGCTGTCTGTCGGACGTTACAATCGCAAGCTCACTCTCGCATATCAAAGACAAAATTAACCAGATAGACCTACATTATGTGTATTACTACTATGGATGGTGCTATCAACACTAATACTACTTTTACACTCTAAAAATTATCGTAATCCCCTAACATAATCTGTTTTAGTCAGACCTGTTAACTAGTGTACCTATTTTTTTAAACAAAATAGCTATGATTGATTTTGATTGTATATGTTTTACAGTCAAAATCAATTATGTCCTATGTGGACAAACTCTTTTTTTGACCGATTGGTTAATATACGCGTACCAACTAAAATCAATTAGAAAACACATCTTTTATGATATTACATTTGTAGGTATTTGATCTGATTAATCACATACCAAGATTTGGCATCTGCGTGTCGAAATTTTCGCTTTGTATGTCTCTTGTTTATAAAGTCGATGGCAGCCATCTTTGATTCATTTAATACAGTCTGCGAGACATAATCCGCGGAATGTATTTACGTATAGTTCACGGACGTTCCGCGCGAGGTGTGGTCATTAGCTACGTCTGAGAGACGCCCTTGTCGAGTGGACGGGGGCAATGTTTCCGTATCGGTGCATTAAAGAATCCATGCAACTATTACTTCTTTGATCGGTAAATTTGACTTGTCATTTATCGAAGTATTACATGTACTTATGTATTCTGTACTGTTAGTAAGTATACTCTAATATACTAGGTTCCTTGTAACTTAGGCATTAGTATAGGACTCTACCGGTCAAGTGAAAAATTTGCGTCACTGAAATTTGAATTTTTTGGATACGTTTACTATGTGTGCATCTAACATCGAAACATAATATAATGTTTCCAAATCCCCAGCCAGTCAAATCGATTCTCTCAGTCAGTGTAAAGTATAAAATGCATAACAGTGATAAAACGACCTAACTGCCTGTATATAATATTATGTAGGTATGTAAAGGTATGTAAATACTTGACTGACCATTATCCTCGCGACTCGCCGTGACATTGGCGGCGCGGGCAGCGCACTGCGGCTGGCGAACGTCATTATTTAGTAGGTATTTGATAAATTTGTAAATTATATATGAAGCACAAAGCAAAATTATTACGCGCGAAACAAACACGCTGAAGCCTGAAATATCGTCACTTAATGATTATTTTTTATTATCTGTTACGGTTTCTTTCTGCTTAATATTTTAGTTCGTGATTTCCTATTCGTATTTTAACAAATATGTAACAAGAAAAGATTAACGCCTGAAATCAATTCCCAATCGGCAAGACATTTTGAATTTGAGTACCAGTTCGCTGTTCCCTTTTTTTGAAATCCGAATGTTGGATTAGAAGACCCCAACGCGCCTTTGCCCCTGGCCCCAGCGCGTGCCTATCTAAAATGTCCCACGAAACAAACGTGACCACTCTATGTCAACTACCAGTTAACACGGGCAGAGTTGTTCAAGGTCATGTTAACTACTACTGGGCATGGTCAATTCTAAATTCTCGATTTGTTAACTACTACTTGCCACGGGCAAGCAAGCGGATAAGGCGGTTTGGAAACTCTAGACACAAGTTGGCTGTTTTTTCACCAACTCATTGTATATTGTGCAGGGAATAAAATAATAATATGTACCATTAATATATATTAATCAACTAATTAAACTATTTATACGCAGTTCGCGGGTTAAGTTCGTGACATTGCATCGGGCAGCGCTCCGCGGCCGCCCGCGCCGCGCCGGACACCGCGGTATTTATAGAACTCGTGACGAGACCTTGGGCTGCGTCTCATCAGTGCACCAATGTGAGACTTGAGTTATTAATGCAATTGCACTTGAATAAATTCAATAAATGTCCCAGTCTTTTCATACAGCGCCCTCTAGCTCCATAGTAAGAAAATGCTTGGGTTACGGAGGTCGCGGGTAGGTACACTACCTACTAGGTAACGAATATACTTACCCAATACAACATATTATATTTTTTTAATAGAACTTGTGACGAGACCTTGAGATGCGACTCATCAACGCTTTAATGAGGGTTTTAAGATATGAATCAAATCACAGTAACTGCAGTTGATTAATCAAATTAAGGTTCAGGACTTTTCAGATAGCGCCATCTACCTCCATAATATGTAAACGCTTGTGTTATGGCTCACAATTTCGTAACGATTATAAAACCTGTAGGTATATTTAAGCAAAAGTCTTAAAGAGTTTGTGGCAGTCTATCTTATACAGAACCACTAGCCAAAACTATATTTTGTAGTTCAGTTCGATACATAATATATGTAGGTACACAATATGATTCTTAAGGTACCGCCTGATATATGTACGTAAACATTTTTTAAAACAGAAACGACTAATTGTCCTATAAAACTCAAAGGGCGCTTTTGTTACCTACTTCAATAAAATGTTGTTGACATAGGACTGTCCAGTGAAACGAAACAAACAGCAAAATTATTTTTAAAGGAATTCAAAAAACTTTTCCAGTAAGAAGGTGAATTAATACGTCAAAAGGTGAAAATAAAATAAAAAGTGGACATCATTCGAAACAGCTGATCTCGGCTAACATCTCTATAAAACCTTCGTAACACGAAACGTCTTACTGAACTGCTGAACACTACAATTGCCTCCTTCTACTTGACAAAACAATCTTTGATACAATTTGTTAAAGTTCAAATTGGCACGAAATTTGAGGCCGATGATAATAACAACAGGGTAAAGAAAGACCACTTTCGTAAGAGCTGTGCCTTGTGTTCTTTTCTTTGAAGATTTCAGTACATTTACAGGGCAAGTACGGCGTTGCCGGGGTCTCGCAAAGTTGGTCGATTTATTGAGTTGCGTCGGAAAGTTTTGCAGATATTGAAACGAATACCGCCACCTGTTGAACTCGGTTTGTAACTTCGTTAATGGCCCTTTCTATTGGCCCGATGAAGTCTGTCTCTGATAGACATCGCCGCCTCTATTCTGCCGCTAATCTCGATTTGTTGGCGGAATGATCTTTTCATAACTTATTGAGATTTGAAACCGTCCGTTTTATTGAAGTTCTGAAGTTTGCTTTCAATAATAACGTCCACAGAGCGTTTGAGAGATTTGAGGATGAAATCTTTATATATTATTTCTGTATTTGTTCTATTACTCTGCTACAGTTAGCTGGTATTCCTAGAGATGTAGCTAAGCGTGGTGGCGTGGGGCAGCCAATTTGCCGTATATCACTTGGCGCTCTCTAATAAAAAGCGTATCAGAGTAGTGACCCACATATTATACAGCTCGTCTCGTGTTTGGCACATTCTCGGCGGAGAGCGGCGCGGATCAATACGGCGCGATCATTCCATTCCAAATTAGAGGCGAGTAGGTACGTGCGTTCAAAGGAGCGTCGGAGCAGCGAGCGACGCAGGCCGAGGGGGCGCCGGTACCCGGCCGGGTAGTGCCGGCCTTATTACCCGGCCCGGGTAACGGCCGAACCTCGCGCCACTCGCGCCGCCATGCTAGCTATAATCCCGCCGGTCAGCGGATGGTTTTTTGTCGCGGCACGTTCGCTGCCACGCCACCCCCCGAGGGATCGCTTTACGCCAGAATCTAAGATTGCCATGATAGGTATAGAAAATATTAGATATTTTAAAGTTAACGTGGATATCAAATATGAAAAAAAAAACTGTATGATAAGGACGTGGTCGAACGCATATTTCGTAATGTTGCAATTTATGTGAACATTAACTAAGTCATAGTATGAAGCATTTCATTCTCATTCTGATGAATATTATAAATACATACTTATAGGTTAGGTTTTTTTACTTAGAACAGTGTAAATGAAGTCACTGCTTCCCGCGGAGCAGCACGTGCTAACGGGCGCAAGTAACTGGAGCCGAGACAGGCATGAGCCGGGGTGGCGCGGTGCGATGCGCCAATGTGACCGCTCTGCACCATCCAAGGAATATTCCACTATATTCCACGATGTTCCAGAATGTTCCACAAAATACTCGACACAAGTCGCTACTTATGTTTATGACGTTAATATCGAGACAGCTCCGTTTCGTATTCTAAACTCTACTCGGTTTGAGGGGAAAATCTTCTATTGTACGAATCTTTAACATATGGGTACATAAACATAATCATACCGCATCCGCGCCGGACTGTTATTTACCAGCACATGACATGTAATATATATGTTATAAAATCCTGATTACTGAACACAAATTAAAACAAAAGTTTGTTCCGTGAATCTATTGTACAAACGAGATGAATTGCAGGTTTTCATATTATAAGCCTGTTATCTCTCAGTTAACAGTAGAAGTGTGGCCGTTGGACTCAGTCTTTTAAGCTTGTACTTACATAAATTAAATAAAATGAATAAATAAATATTCCGGGACATTGCACACAGTGCCATCTAGCCCCACACTAAGCAAACGCTTGTGTCGTGGGTACTAGATAACGGATATAATACTTATATACTTTTATTTTTTTTGTAAATACATACTTATTATACATACAAACGACCAGACTCAACACAAGTAATTATACATTTTTAAAATGCATAAATACTTGTTTCACTTATATGTCCAAGAAGTCCAATATACCAAGCAGACTCAGAGAAAGCTCAGAAACTGTAGCTACATAGTTAGTAGGTGTGTACAAGTAGGTTCTTTACTCGTGTACACAGCCGAAGATCCCGCTCATTGTGCCGCGCTCGAGGCCGCGTCGCGTTGCCATGGTAACGAGGGTGTTGGGGGGTCGTCCCCACCCCCCACCTGCTCTCATTAATATGTACTGGCCGGACACCGTCTTGCGATCGCGAGGCTGCTTTGATTGCTTAGGAATTGCTATTGTGACATTCGCTCTTTACTCGTAACTTAAAATTGAGGAAAATTTTGTCCCGTCTCATTACAGAGCTTGAGGCCGGTCACTACGGGTGAATATCGGTATTTTATATACGTTATGGTGAAAAGTTATCACTCAAAAATAAAACTATGATTATAATTGGCAGGTATTATTTCCATTGATCAAAATTTGACAATGTAGGAGTCCTAGATTGATATTCGCATCATCAAATATGCAATTTTTTAAACAATAGAGGTAACAATTTCATTGTAACGCTATGCGGCTATAGAAGTTGTCCAAACATGTCCAACAGACTTGACACCCTGATGTTTTGGACAACGAACTTAACCAACCAGATATCGACTGATCAAAAATTGATTAGGTAAGTGTAAACCAGTAGTGTCCGCCATCTTGTGCTTATAGCTTTTTTATCACGCGTAAAAAGAGCGTAAACGTATCGACTTCGGGACGACTGGACTTCTGTTTAATTAAAGTTTTCTTTTAGTCTTTTTAAGGCTTTTCGGGAACTGTATATCTTGTTTTCCAAACCTAGATAACCAGTATAGGTACGTATAGATTAGATATATAAAATCGTTGATAACATTTTGTTAATTAGCTTATTTACCTATAATTATTTTTAAAAGTATTTTAAGAGGTTATAATAAAGAAGATACGTGAGTACCTAAGCATGTCGAATTAACCCTTAACTTGGCATATTGGATTAAGTAAATCTAAATAACTTTACTAAAAATACTGACTTTCCCTTCTCCAGCAAAGTTTTTTTTGTCTCGCCCTCTGTTGGCTAGCGCCCGCACGCACGTCATTTAAATAAATCTCAATCCGCGAGGTGTCTCCGCTATTATCAGGCAGTCGCCGTGTGGTTAAGCACCTAATACCGCAGGGCTGGCACACTGCTAAATCCGGCAGTTTATCGCAGCAACCCTGGCACAGGTAATATACCCAAGTGACGCCTATCGATTTTTTTAAACGGGTTGCTTCGTGGCAAGCTCGCTAGATCGTAGATTACAACGTTGCTTAACATCAGGCTAGTTGTAGTCAATCGTGAGCCTATCAATTTAAAAAATGACACGAAGTACTCTAGCTGTATATGAACCGTTCCATCTGCCACCAGAAACCACACTACCGTTTAATTTAGGACAGGTAAATAAGCACGCATCTTCTAACACAAGAATCTGCCTTCTCAGCAAATTTCACTCAATTCAGCTGTTGAGCGAGAAAAAATAACATACATGTGAACATACAGGTACAAGCACAAACTTTCGCTTTCAAATAATTAGTGTATGAACCGTCTATTGCTGTATTATCGTTGTACCCGGCCTACCGTCGCCGCGTCGTAGAGGCGGTGACAGCCCTCGCAGTGACACTCGCCTGTATTTCGTGTACATTATGGACTCCGGCAGCCTTTGTTCTATTACGGACTATATCTATTTGTATTGAAATCTGGGGGCTTAGCTGTCCTTAGGTTTTGCTGAGACTCGTATTTAGTTCTTGTGGATTTGAGAGATGCGCATCTTAATTATGCTCGTGGTTATTGGTTTAGTTGATTGGTTAATGATTTAAATCGGGGTAATAAAAAGAAAATAAAACGGTAAGTATACCATTTTATTTATAATCCAAAAAATTAATACTTATAAATCTATTGCAATTATTAGGTAGTTGATTTGTGTTTTCTTTACAATTTGGTAGTTTTGAAAACAAGTTTAAAAGCATACCACTGGTCGAAGTAGTTGATTGCTTCAGATTATTTAATAGATATTGTTTGGAGATTTTTAAATTAACTGAAGCTTTAAAAATAATGCATCAAAAATTAAGACGTGCGTTGATGTCTTTTGTAAAAGAAAATGAAACAAGTTATCATTGTTACGACAAATATTTCATTTTCATTTTACGGCAAAAT
Source organism: Macaria liturata (assembly GCA_964023185.1). NCBI lineage: Eukaryota > Metazoa > Arthropoda > Insecta > Lepidoptera > Geometridae > Macaria > Macaria liturata. Next base: position 16,058,886 of record OZ026809.1, on the reverse strand, counting down.
GTGATTTTATTATACTTACTTTTATGAATACTATGTAGTATAAGCTTCCTTCTTTATTTGTTTATTCTTCTTCAAAACTCACTTCACAATCACTAGGAGTTTTGGAAAAACTTCAAAATTCGTTTACTCTTAGAAGTTAACATTCGAAGTGATAGATTCTCTCCAACATAATAATAGCAAGTATTCTTGCAATTAATGCAGTTCCAATCACACGCCCTTTAAGTTTAGACACGGTAATATACGTGGTTTAAAGGTTGCTCCATCGTTGTATCGATTTATTGCAAATAGTCTGCCCAAAGTAACGGACACAAACTAGAAATGTATCATCATCATCGGGTGCCATCTTCATATTGAAGTTTGGAGGTCAATTGGCAAAATTTTCTGCGATCCCATTCTGCTTCTTTTATATTCGGATAGCTCAGTTGACGAGAGAGAGATATATCCCTCTATGGTTTTTCAAGGTTGATTATTGACGGCAAAATTCCAGGGAAAAGAAGCCCAGGACGTCAGAGAATGAAGTGGCTAGACGACATTAAAAAGTAGGAATGTATAGTCACTTTAAAAGCACAGACGATTGAAACACTCGTACGCGATTATCACAGCTAAGCAACAAATTGATGTATCTAGTACTTATATGGATTTAAGTGGTAAAATATTTAAATAAATAAAATAATGCTTAAATTAATGATGCTTCTACAGATCTTATAACACAAATTTACACATTTTAGTGACTTTCGCGACTTAAAAACTACTACTGCAAAGGTATTTTATTTTTTACTTTTCTGTATTTACTCCGTATAGATAAGCTTATCGAAGTAAGTTTCAAATCGGTAAGAGCCTGCTGTGAACATCAACATAGCCCAGAACAGAATGAGGCACATGTATGTATCACAATCATGTTTCATTTATTACTCACTAGTGAACACACGTGGCTTTGCTCGCGTTATGTAAGTAGTATGAGGTCCCGGAAGTGTCATAGGCTACTTTTTATCCCAAAATAATGCGATCGAAACCGCGGGCGTCCATTAGTTAGTAGATAACTGTATCGAAGAAACCCTATCGTGTCGCAGTGTCCCAATACCTGACGTTGCGTGTGTATGTATGCGTGAATGTGCGTGCTTGTGTGTGTGTGCATGTGTGAGGTACGTGCCACATCTGGCTCAGAATGCGTTACTCTGCACGATATGTTTGCAGTATCCCAATTTTGAAGTTTGGTAAATATTTTTAAGTGTTTGTGATGACTTATATGCAAATTTGTCATTTTTTGATGAATTTAATGTACGTAGTTGTAATTTACAGCTATGTACCAGAAAATATAACCTTTAAATACCAGATCCTTCTAAATGAATTTTTCTTTTAATTTTGTCGATGAACTAAAGTGAAGTTTCTTGGAGGATTAGGGTCGTAATTACCACGCCCAAAACTGCGGGCGTAAACCGTATGTACAATAGGTAGGTATACATTACACGTAGACATACATACAAACTACATTAAAAGTACATTGAGTAGTTGCAACAGAGCTTATTCTCTGTTCTACAGAACGCTTGCCTTGTGCTGGGAGCGCGCCGCGCGCGCCTCCGCCAGTCGCTCGTGCGAGCAATTGGTTCTAACTATCCATTCCTAGCCTGCCATTCTAAACTCAAGTTGAAAACTTATTTTATAAATAATTTATACTTGGCCGTTATTTTTTCTAGAGAATGGTGAGTTTGGAAAGATGTTTATTGTTTCCGCTGCGACTGTTCCTCGCTAGGTTCAGCCAAAAATAACTTGTCAGTTTTAGGTATATCACGAGATCGATGATGATCCTACGGTGTAGTGGACACCGTAGGTAAACCTTTTTTATTTTGAAAAGTGAAAAAGTTCACTATTTACTCAACAATGTACCTATAGACATCGTATTACCAGGACTCTTCACTCGAAACTTATTTACCCGAGGACCTACTTTACGAGTACTGACAGTAACATGGGACGACAAACGTAGATAGATATACGCTTTGTTAAAAACACCAGCACAAAACAAAAAAATACATGAAAAAGAACTTAAGCCTAGTGTCTTAACTGGCGACCTTATCGCTAAGAGCGACCTCTTCTAGGTAACCAATCTGGCAGGGATAAGACGCAAATATAACGTATCCAAATGTAATGTCATTTTTAAACCACCCGTTCAAGCGTAGACCACGTTCTTAGTTGTTTTTTTTTAACATTCCTCCGCTAGCGGAGGCTAAAAAGGTCGATGCGGTCAGTCCTTGGATAGGTGTCCGAAAAGTGGTATTCCATTTTGGGTGCTTCCGTGGCTCGGATGACACTTTAAATTGTAGGTACCGGCTGTTTGTCTAGTACGGCAGTCGCTAAGCCATGTCAGAGGCCCTTAGGGCGGTTTGAAAACTCTCGACACCAGAGTTGGCCACTCTCATTCGATAAGAAGAAGAAGAAGCGGATCTATATGTACAAGAACTACCAAGAGTTATAAAATACAGCTCTAGGTAGCTAAAGCTAACAGCAGTAATAGATTCGAGAGTCGCCAGATCTCATTAGGCGGCCCGGTGGGTACTGGCCACGGTAAGTCAAACTCGACTTGTTAACTTGTACCAGCCCTCCCGGTGGACACCTGAGGGTATTACAACACTACAATATTCAGTAAAACATGATGGTATTGATATTGTAATCAGGACTAACCACTGTGATAAAAAAAAATCAATAGCAATACACTGGTGTTTGTATGAATTGAATAATGTTTTTAGATTACAAACATTACGTTCTTACTTACGTTTTTACATAAAATTATATTCCTAGATTACAAAAGTTAATATTGAATTGAATTTCAATTTCAAGTGATGAATCAAAAATTTCAAGTCAAAGATATTAATTGCGGAATATAGGTGTATATGTATATGGACATGGTAGTTATATTTCATAAGTCAGATGAGGCGTGCAATTTTCTGTTATTTGTACTACGTCGTTTTGTTGCATTGACGTGTCCACGCGTTTAACTAATGTTCGCTAGGCCCGTTAATGCGTGAAAAAGCAACATTTAAAGTAACTTTGAACTTACTAATTTTCAAATATGTACATACATATAAAGAACTATGAATGCAGTATTCGTGACGTTGTAACCCCTTTTAGAATTAAATCTTGGAAAGTTACAATTACTCGAGCTTTTTTATTGAAACTTACTTGTGTTTGATTTTTGGGAGCGTTTTTCAATTACTGTGTACTTTTGTAGGTGCTTTTATATAAGAAGTTAGTTAGGAAGTTTCGTCAAAGAATTACTTTTTTCTTTGTCCATTGTTCAAATATGTATTCAAAGGTGGAAATAAAATATGTACTGTTTGTAATCAATGATTAATCAATTCCAAGTCTGAAGAAGTACATAAGCGTAACAATAGTTTATTTATTTATTATTCATAAATTTAAAAATAACATTGACTAAACTTATCTTAAAAACCTAAATTTGTCTAAGAAAGTCCAGTGTTCTCTCAAAAATACATACATATACGTAGTTTGAGAAGTGAAGCTAGCTCTGACCACTACTGTTGATCATGGGAGGTCGGGTCGTCTTTTTATAAAATATATAAGTACCTATTTATTCTCGTATCGTCAGTATGCAGTATACAGCATATTGAAGCAGTGTCGCAGTGTTCGAGGCTCGCCGATATTTGTGCGGGAGTAGCGTGCTGCGACGCTGGCAATTATTGTCCGTCAGCGGGGGGAGGGGGGTAAGATGGCCACCGTAATTAATTGGCACCACGCTAGGGGTCTCGCCCGCTACGCGCGGAGCCGCGCCGCCGGCGCGGCGGGCACCAGGAGTTGGGGAGCTTTGGAGACATTTTTGTGTTATTTTTGTTTTAAAATGTTTGATTTATAATAAATGAGGTGATGAGAAATTAGAGAAATCAGTCTGTACACAAAAATATTGCATGTTTTAGTTTAACTGATTAAGAAGCAATAACAGGAGTGCTATTTTGAATAATTATGTAAAAGTTTATAATATGGAATCATATTTTTTAACATTGTACTTGTTGTTATTATTATTTATTGTTATAGGAAACGACGATATAGTCGAAAATGTAGCAAGTATGCCGAGAAGAAACCACTTTATTTTTTCCCACACACGCTGTGAATGTGATGTTACAAATAAACTTGTTACCGAGACATGTTTGGTGTCGAGATGAGTTCTGTGTACTTGACCATGACCTTTGTTTTATTCCCCTTTGTTCCTCAGAAATATCTGTAAATGTTAATTCTGTCCTCATGCTCCATGGTCACCCCTTGCGTCGTCGAGCAGCGATCCGACCGTAAACGTCTCACCCACACGCCGCGGGCGCCCACTCGCCACTCGCCCATACCTACCTACCCCAATATACTGCGGCCAGGCTAGGCTGAGCCCGCACCATGCTTTGAGCGCGGTGGGGGCTGCCAGCGGCCGAGTGGACGCCGGGGCTCAGGTAACGCCGGCCCGCTTCCAATATCGCACTATGCCATAGTTTGTCACATCAGGAGCCTGACCGCCGGCTGCGGCGACCCCTCCGCTGCCCGAAACTGGAGCACGGCGGGGGGCAGGGCGGGCCGCGGCTGCCAGCGAGCTTCATACAAATTGCATGGGTGTGAGTGAGGCACGCTCGGACCTCGGCTCGCTTGAGCGTGAATTCTGTTGCGTAAGTCGGAAAGACGTCTGCTCCTCGCGATAGGTCGTAGGGGAGATATTAGGCGATATTGGGAGAAACGGCGCGGCGTAATGAGATAATCGAGCGTTACAAGCCCCGCTCGTACGTACCCCGCCCCCCGCCGCGGGCTGCGGATCCTAATCTCGTGATGACATGACAGAATACGGACCACTTGCCCGTTTCTTTCGGCTGTTTCTGTTAGACAGCCAAACTTACTTTTGTCTTATTCGGGTCGGGTCCACGCTATGTTCCACGCTAATACTGCTGCTGCTGCTGTCTGTTACTTTGTTGCTCGTAGCTCAAACCAATATATCTAACTAGATATTAACACATTGAAATAGATTTACTAGTTGTCAGTATACAATTTGATACAGCGCCATAGAAAATTTCTTATGAGTCACAAATCGTTATCTAATAAGATGCTGTTTTATATTTATGTAAGTAGCTTCTAGCGTAGTCTGAAAACTCTCGACACTAGAATTGGCCACTTTCATATAAACTTACTTACCCCTGACAAAAACTGATTCCACTCAATCTTTTAAAATCAGTATGCATCACCACAACATTTCAATAGACCAGGTGAGAATATAACATCAAAGACCTCGTCCGTGCTGAGCCAATCCAGAGAAACGAGCACTGCCAGCACAGAGGCACTGCCACGCTTTAGTGATAGTAAAATATGCTGTAAATTTCACGCAAGTGGCCTCCGCCGTTCTCGTTAGGGATGCATTTTCGTGGAGCTTCTAGCTTCCAGATATACTAGGACATACTAGAGTGGGTTTTAAGTTCTAAAAATGTGTGTGTAGTTTCATGTTTTACGATTAATCTATGATGACGGTATGTAGTGTAAATTGTCATCATTGATTTTGCTGTTTACCTTCTCGTAGATGTGGCTAATCACGTTGTTTTGCTATAAAAGTAGGTACAAGTAAGTAAGTAGGTAAGTAAGTAAGGTAGTCAGTACGCTATACTATCTTCTTTAACAAAAGGCGTACTGATTTGTACTCTCAGTTGTGGTGTAAGAGACACAAACATTCATTTTTTTTTCAAACTTTTCTAGAGTTTTGTATAAAAAAAAATGCTTACTAATAGCATAGACTAAGTATACATACTTAGTCTATGCTAATAGTTAAGTACTACATTTACTTTTGTTACCTACCGAGTGGTGGGATTGCAAAATAAGAGTAGTATGTGTTGTGTATGCCAAATATATAACGACAGAATAAAAGGATATAAGTACATATGTATATACCTACAATATCAGGACATATAGGAGTTCCGAATATGTACTAGTATCAAACAACCAGCGAGGGAATTCCAGGAACCGTATCGAGTGGACATTTTTTAATTGTATTGCATAAAATAGGTAAATATTCCAACGTAATATTACATACATATATGCAGTGTACGTACATATATGCACATTTCGAATAATTTACTTTTACAGATTAAAAGTTTATTTCGCATATTTTATTTTGGTTTCCTAGAATCCGGCTTTGATCGCCAGCATATGTTAGTTTAGTAATGTTTTATTTTTGATAAATCTTCATTTTGCATATTTAAATCCTATTTTTTATGAGAGGTTTGCGTTTGACTACCTCCCGTCTGATGATTAGTGTCACTGCTACTAGGGTGTTTTGAAACAGATGAATCAAATCAAAATACATTCATTTCGGTTGTGGTTCTAGATATATCTTTTGGTCTGTGCATTTGATTCGTATATTTTACCCTATTTTTGTGACCTTGGATTCCAATGTTTGTTGTAGTTCAAAGTTTGTCTTGTTTACTCTACACGTGGTGCCGCCACCTTCCCACCTGACCTAGCCCCGTAAAAGTTTTCTTTTCCATTAACATCATTAGCGGTATTATTTTTTCAGATTATTATACGTAGGGCAATGAAGTTTATACCAACAATAAACAACAATTTTGTTTCATGAAAATTTGGCAATGAATATTTGCGAAAAAAACAGCTATTCGATTTAAAAAGCTCATGACCTTCTAAAGAAAAGTAATTATAGATAATGCATTTTGTATTTTTTTGAGAATTTCCAAAAGTCGTTATTCAATAGTTGGTGCATATTATGCTAGCTACCAATTCTGTCTGTGAGGTTGTTGTTTTACAGAGATATCTTACATTTTATCAGTTAGATGTATGTAATATGTATGTACTTACATTAAAAAAACTTTATATTTTTTTTCCCAATTCTTTTCTCTGTTTCGCCATATTCGTTCGTACGTTCTAGTTTGTAACCCGTGTGTACACTGGAGGCCCTCCTGCCGCGGCCCTAATTAAACTCGCACGCGCACGACACCGCGCGCATCGCATTACTCGATGCGCGCTGCATTATGCATTATTATTTACTGCGCTAAAAATGTGTGTACGTTACATGTAGATGGACATAATATAATAAGTGTAAGTGATGTTTGTTACTAGTTCCAAAAACTTAAAGGTAGTTCAAGAGTTGGTATTGTAAGTGAAATATGAGGTTTCGAATTCCGTGTATAGGGTGATCAGGATGTAAAATCGTGAGATGTCGAAGTGAAGATCGTTATTTACTATTTACTCATAGGTACGTTTTGTACAAAAAAAAACACTTAGGTATGTTCTTAATGAGACCGCCAAAAAACTAAACTTATTTTACGTACAAAAGTTGTGGATGTGTATTTACGATTATTCACGAACAATTAGGATTCGGCGAATAGTGTTTTTCGACGAATTGTGTTTTCAGCGAATTGTTCTCGACGAATTGTTTTCGACGAATTGTTTTCGACGAATTTTCCGCAAATCGAAATAAGTTACTTACAAATTTTTTGCCTGGGTTCTGACGTCAAAAATCGAAACGGACTATAAAATATTGATACATTTTCATTATCTACCGACTGTATCTATGGTTCCCTTGTAGCTCCGCTGGATTTGCAGCGAAGTAAACCCGAGGGTGGCGCGAGCTCTAATAAAATCAGGCGATACCTGCGGAACATGGACGCTGCGACACTGCGGTACGCGGCTTCATAATAATAATACTGGCTGATTATACATAGAATATTATGTACAGATTATCATCAATATGTATAGAGATGGATAAACTAGCGCCATCTACCGACCAGTCTGTGTCCCTCGCACAGTTCTGCTGGGTTGCAGCGAAGTAAACCCGGGGGTGGCGCGAGCTTTAGCCCTAATAAAATCAGACCGATACCTGCGGAACATGGACGCTGCGACACTGCGGTACACGGCTTTATAATACTGACTAACTAGAGAATGATTTAAGTACCGAAAATTATGTTTTATGTTTAAAAGAGACTGATAACGTAACTGTTATCAATCCACAGTCGTCTAAAAACATCAATCACTTCAAAATAAAAATAAAAATTGCACAAAACATGTGGAGTATTGTGGAGTGCGTTATGGTGGTACAGTTAGTTAGTGATTATTTTTAACTGACTTCCAAAAAAAGGAGGTTATCAAGACAAGTGTTCTGAAGTTTTTTTTTGTGAGTATGGTACGCGTTTACTCCGTTGTTTATGAACCGATTTCGAAAATTCTTTTTTTAGTGTTGTGTAAGATATACGCATTCTTGTGTAATTGAACATGTCCAGATGTCCATACTAATAACTTACTTGTTGTAATAAAATTTAAACACGAAATAGTTTAACACTTACGAGTTTACTCCGGTATACCTACTATATTTAATATCACACTCTGAATTTATTGGCTGCACATTTTCTAAACACGATATTATCTCATGGGGGTAAAGCCGTGTTCACACAGCGGTGTCTGTCGGGGGTGCGGTAACATCGACATCATAATCACCAAACATCTCATTATGATGACAATACTTAGTTAATATATCAGTTTGATACAAAATAGATGTGTGATAAGCTTGTGTGTGGATTATTCCACGTAAGACATAATCGGATGATGGAACTGTCTTTATTTGCTTTTCCTCTGCGTTATATTTAATGCAAACATTACTGGGCGCTTTCGTGGGTCGCATAACACGATAATCTCGACTGATAATCATAGTACTAAAATCGATAAACCATATTCAGAGGCACTTCGGTTTCAATATCTCGACACCAGAGTCGGCCACTCTCATAACAAACTTATTTACTTATTAGAGACCGTACTGTGTGGTGCGCTGGAGAGGAGGCCTATACTCAGCAGTGGGTGGACACAATCTGATATGGTGATGATGATGCATTAGTTAGAAGTCTTTGTATTATTTGGTGTATGGCCCGCGACTCTGGCGGGATCCAGCACGCGAGCCGCGGCCCTTAATTAAATTCACTCGAGGGAGTGCGAGTGTGCACCGCGCCTTACGTGCTTCCAACCAAACCAGCTGGAGACTGGGTACAACTTTACTATAGATAATAGACATCTATGATTTGGTATAACGACGTAAATTGAACGCGTGGCTTACACGTGGCTTCACAATTGAAGTTTTGTGTGTCTCTCCGTAAATCTATATTCTTGGGTTGATTATAGGTAATTTGTGAAAAATTCAAGCGCCAATCCAAAAAGCTCCCTTACTTATCCTTATAACCAGCTGTATCCTAGATCATAACATTTTGTGACTAGACTAGGTATTAAGTGTAGCATATACGAGTAATACTGCTTCCTCATTACGTACGGAATGCGCGCCCGGCGGGCGGCGCGGCGCGGCGGGCGCCGTAACACGGTGGACGATGCTAAAACGCTACTCGTTTGGTATAATAGTCGACCTACGGACTGACGTACCGAAAAAAATCGCTCACATGTGCGGAGAATATATTCGGTACCATGTGATGCGAGGATTTCCAAACATTTTTGAATATTTTATTTAATATGTAAGTATTAGATTTAAGGAATAATACTATCGGTTTTGTTCACTTTGGCGAGATCTTCGTAAACGCAAATGCTGACATCAGTTAATATTTTAACTTTTACACGCCTCCTCTCATTTCGCATGAGTATAAATACACAATCGAATTAAGGTATCTTTTTCTTGCTAATTATTTATTCAGGCACTCAAGTGAAGCTAGTCCTCTTCACAAACAAAATTATACAACTTTAAATAATAATTGAAAACTAATTACGCCCCTCCTTCAATCTATTATCCTAGATAACTTCTCTATCAGCCATAGTACATAGGTATAGTACGCCAGGTTGAAATAGCGGTATAATTCGAGTCCGGGCGCGGAACGACTGGGTTTTATGTACCCCTTGCTTGATGGCAGCCGGAGCGAGTGGACGCCGTGCGAGTCTTTATTACTGCTTAGGATAGATGATATAAGCTAGAGATCACTAACTAGCTATTTAACCTCTTTATTGTAAAATGTAAAAGTAAAGTAAAAGTAAAAAAAAGCCTTTATTCAGCTACACATTCATAAAATGTCACAAAAATTGATACATACAGTCGATCGTTTACGGAAATGTCAAGCATGTTTGTTTCAATGTCAAATGATGCAATAATTTTAGGTCAATTCTTCCTGGTGTGCAGTTGTCGCCTCATTGGCGTAGGCCTCCCCCAGCTTCGTCCATAACTTTATTGTAACCTCTTTATTGTAGTCTTCATAAATAGTTCTAACTTCATCATCATTATCATCATCCACTGCCAGTTTCGTCCCACTGCTGGGTATAGGCCTCTCTCATAATATGCCCTTGGCTGCGATCTTTAGCCAGTCTCATCAAGTTCTAACTTACTAGTAGCTAAATAGTACTAAATAGTAACTAGTCTCGACTATTAAATAGACTAGGCATATGTATGTATGTTTGCCATGAATCATGGTGGCAGCTTTACTGAGCGTAGGTCTTAAATACAAAAGAAGAAACCATACGTTAAGTGCAGAGCAATCTGCTTCCAAATCGTGAATCCCTTTATTATTAATTGATAATGATTATGTAGCTTGACATATATTATACAGTGACGTTTCTTTTTGAATCATTACATATTTTATTTTGCATAGTAGGTATTTTTTATGTAGAAATGTGTTGTCTATAGATCAGATTGCTTGGTAGGCCAAAGCCTCGCCCCGCGGGCTCGCTTAGATAACGAGCGGCGATGCCACGCGAAGATACCGGTACACGGTACACCGCTAATGACATCCGTCGCGACTCGCGGGAACACTTCCAGCGAACCTTATATCTGTGTTATAATATTTTTCGGTTACACGTCCCCTTTGCGCGTTTGTCAAATGTTTGTAAGTGTTTAGGCATCAGTTATTGTTTACCATCAGGTAAACTGTGGTCAATTATAAGCTCGTATTAGGTTTTTTTTATTTATGTTACACTTGTTTAGATTTACAAGTATTATTAGCACAAGATGGCGTGTTATCGCAAATTACCCGCGTATTTTGGCGGCGCGCTGAATAATTCCCGCGTCTCGCGGCGGCCGATACGTCAGCGGGATCACTCCCACGCGACACGTTTACCTCCCCCCTCGAGCTGTTGTGCCTTACTTCTTACCTGACAAACTAAACAAGGGGGGCGAGGGGGAGGCGGGGGCTACCTGCTCGAGCACAAGTACGACCTCTATCAAACCGCGGCTCTGCTCGACTCATAACACTCGTAGTATTTCCTTTTTTTGCCCATCAATGTTGGCCGAGCTTTCGAATGAGACAAAGAGTAAACAGATAGGTGCGGCTGAAGGGCGCTGCGGTATCGGATATCGGCAACGATTAATTTTGCAAAAAGAGGGATAGCACGGTCCGGCCGGCGATAACAAACAGAGTTCTGTAAAAAAGCACTCGACGCGACCGATTCGATGACCGAAGCTTTATTTCAACTTTATCGTTTTTGCGTCGTCCATAACTTGGCACCCCCTATGTGCGGCGAAAGCCAGTAAGTATGTAAATGACGGTCGCGAACGGCGGCGGTCCTCGGGTGCCCACTTATCTATTCAAATTCGGCTCCGGGCGCGGGTTGCGTCGCCGGCCCGCGCTAATCAAAATCCGATCAGCCATTAAGTCCTCTCGCTATCTGCGCTTAGTTTACGAGCGGGGGCGCGCCCGGCGGCCGGGGGGTGCCGTGATCACTTATTTATGTGGCGGGGGCTGAAAAACTACCCTCGCGTCGTCGGCGCGGCGCGAGCCTCCTGCCGCCGCCTGACGCCGCCTGCCGCCCGCGCGAGATGCGCGCCATAAACCCGCGCGGCTTTGTAATCAACCGTGCCGCGCTTTTTATGAGCCCGCCTTTTGCAGTCGGGATAAATTTAACCCGCTATCTGATATTGAGGCGCGCGTATAAACTTTTATACGCTCTCGCGGCACATGCGGCACTGGGGTGAGACTGCACCATTCCGCCGCATGCGGAGTGCGGGGCTCTAAACTAGGGTATAAACCCGCGCGCTCTTTACAATTTTACGTGTGAAATATCTATTAAGGCGGCGAGTGGGTGTGTGTTACAGCTAGGTGTACACTGTAGGCGTCAGGGGAGTGAGCCCGCTGACCGCTCGCGTGTATTTTTACCGCGAGCCACGATATAAGGCGATTATACACTGAATGGCTGACGGCGGATAAGGCTTTTTTTTCATAAAATATATATTCGTCGTCATAAAGTCTACATGATATTATTTATTTAGAAGCATAAAACTATTTCCTATTTATCATTATATAATCGACTGACTTCAACTAATGTAAATACTTTTGTATTCGTAGCGGACTCGTAGATCTCGTAGACGAGTATTATTTGTTTTGTAGTCCGATTGTCGTAGCAACAATATTTCGTAGCACTTTCGTAGCCCATAACTCACGATGTACGTTTTTAAAATATATTCACTGCTAGTTATCATAGTCCATAACAAGTCACGATTTCAACACACTTTTAACTATTGAGTTCTAATGTATGTAATTTTCGAAACTCACTTAAGCTCTATTCTATGTACTTATGTGTTTTATTTGAAGAATATAAATCACTAAAGAATCAAATAAATATTACAACAGTCATCTTATTACAATATAAGACAACTTTAAACCATAAAAAAACTGTTTTCACCAGTTAATTATCACCGCTGTCGCTACCGCCTATCACCTAGCTATAGCCCTATAAGTGCGGCCCAGCCACACGCGACATTATAGTATGTTTCCGAGATCGATGGTTGCTCAGGCACCTGTGCTTTCACACCGCGAGGACGCCCAGGGAAAAACACCGGCGACCTTATGTACCCGGCCTTATGTGTATTGTATAGAGAACGGTAACCAGCACATTACTTTACGCTTCCAATATTAAAATTAAAAGATTTAGCGTCACCTCGAGTTTAGTGGAAAAAGCTAACTGTTTTCATTCAACAAAAAAATAATCACAAACTTTGTCATAGAAATGTATTGTGTACGAAGATTTTTCAAAAATTTTGAAAGTTTTGAAACAAACTGATTTTGACATTCTAAATCGCGCTTTTATGACGTTCTACGGTAATTATTGTAAGCTTGAGTTGTGCACGTACCTTTGTGTATATAATATACCTGTTTATACGTATGTATAGTGTTCATCTACCTATGTGGGTAGTGTATACTTATGTAGATACCCAAATACGCTTTGGCTAAATACCTTCTGAGCGCTTTTTTGTTTAGCGGTTCGATCGATTGGTCATTGGTTAGTGGACCAATCGATTTTAATTCGACCAATAAAATATAATAAATAATTCGACCAATTTACATTTTGTAACTAACTTTGGTGACTAATCAGGCAAGTAACCTTAAGAAATTAATCGACAACTTTTATGCTGACCCTTTTTTGATGCGAATTTCGATATGTTAAAAATATTGAGTAGGTACTGACAACGAAAGCACTGTAGAAGTTATCTGTAGATCATGTACATATGATATATTATAAGTAACTGGTTTTTTAGCAAGATTTTATTTAACGTAGTTTTTTTTCTGTAAAACTTGTGAATATATCAATACTATTTTCAACAAATAGCAACCAACTCAAACATCGCCGTTGTATTTTCCCAATTGGCGAAGACCTAGAAAAAATAGACATGTAACCCTTTAATGAAAACAAGGTTCAATAACAAAACTCGTAATCGATTGCCAGTTCTACAATAGGCATAAAAATGCTGGCCATTTTATAATAACATTTGAATGTTTTTTCAGGCTCGCGGCTGTCGGCGGGCTTAAAAATGTGGAGACTTTGTTGTGATTTTCAATTCTGTTTTCCTCAAGGTTAATCGATTGATAAAAAAATAAAACCATAAATTGATCGGTCAAAGAGGTCTTATAAGTTAAGTCAATACTGGCTATACAATTTGTCATTGAATTTTTTTGTAAGTACGAATTTTCTGTGAATATATTATTACGTATTAACAACCAAAGGTACTAGTACCAGTTTTTTGTCTTGAATTACACCCACATCACAGCAGTAGGGTGCTTTCGTGGGTCGGATGGCGTTAAATTGTAGGTCCCGGCTGTTTGTCTAGTACGGCAGTCCTTAAGCCATGTGAGAGGCCCTTACGGCGGCTTGATAAACTCTCGATACCAGAGTTGGCCTCTCTCATTCGATAAGAAGGAGCAGTAGACTACAGTGATAAATCTAATTCTAGGATGATTTGAAAACTCACACAAATTTCTTGTTTGTACTCATTTGTTTATTATTTGTTACAATAAATCATTTTCTTTCTTTCTTTCTTCTTTCAAATAGAGCATGTCACTTGTTTACGAAATTATTGTCTACGAGTGATACCAAGCGCTTATCACATTTCTTAAAAAAAACAGAAAGATAAGTTTTTTAGAAGTGATCATCATCATCCACAGCCTTCTCTATCCCACTGCTGGGCATAGACCTCTCTTTGAATGTACCAGGTGCGTCGACCTTGTTCAGACCTCAACCATAAAGAATGATAGGTAGATTTATTATGTGCATAGTAACTATACAATACATAGATTAAAGATGTCATTTTGGGAGGTGGTGGTCACGATGCTCAGACATGAGCGATACGATCCAAGGAGGAAGATATCAAAAGTCAAAGTCAAAGTATTTATTGTACTATTGTGTTTTCAATAAAATGTTGCAGATCTTTTATGCATAATTTAGTACATGAACAACACAATATACCCTCAAAGGGTGTTTACAAATAATTTTAATTGTTGGGTGCGGGCCGGTCTATTTGTTTTTTTATTATATTGTGTTTGTATAGAAAATCATCATTTAAATTATCATCATTAATATATTCGTCAACTGTATAGTAGCATTTATGTATCAATAATTCTTTTAATTTGTTCTCGAATATGTTGGTTTTGTCAATATTTTTTATTAGGTTGGGTAATTTATTATATATATTTATGGCCATAGCATTTGGTCCAGAACTATGCATTTTGAGACGGGATTTTTGAATTTTTAATTTATTAAGGTACTGTGATCTTAGAGGGTATTGTCGGTTTTGGTTTACTTTTTTGAAAAAATCGGGATATTTTTTTATAAATTTACATAATTCTAAAATATAGATACTCGGTACGGTGAGTATCTTATATTTTTTAAAGAATGGTTCGTGAAAGTGATGTTTGGTTATGTCGGGAGCACGGATGTTAGCCAGAATTCGAATTAATTTCTTTTGTCTCAAAAATAAGTTATTTACGTCTGTGCTATTGCCCCATAATATTATACCGTATCTAATCCATGAGTAAGCATATGCATAATATGCCGAGAGCGCTGTAGGCTCGTCGGTAGCACAACGAAGTTCTGCAAATGCGTAGGTGAAGCTTGACAGTTTAGAGTTTATCTTTTTTATATGTTCTTTCCAGTTAACGTGTTTGTCAATTTCTAGGCCTAACAATGTTGCCGCGTCTACACACTGTAATTTGCTATTGTTATATGTAAAATTGATGTCAATGGGTTTTTTTTGATGTGGTCTAAATTGGATTAGTTTCGTTTTGTTTATGTTGATGTCCAGGTTATGATCGGTCAGCCAATTTATAATTATTTTAAAAATGTCAGTAAGTTTATTAGTCAAATTGAAATTATTTACACAAGATGTCAGGATAGAAATGTCGTCGGCGAAAAGAACACAAAAATCATTTATCACTTTAGGAAGATCGTTAATATAAATTAAAAATAGTATACATCCAAGCACCGAGCCTTGGGGTATCGAATGATTAATTAGAAGAGGCGCGGATCGCACTGTTCTTATAAGGCCGGAGTTCTGGTCGAAATGCTCTAATTCTACGTGCTGCTGACGATTTTCTAAATATGACTTAAACCATTTGTGGGTGATTCCTCGTATGCCAATATCGTACAGTTTATTTAGTAATAAATTAAATTGAACTTTGTCGTATGCTTTACTCATATCAAGCAGTATTCCTATTGCGTATTTTTTATTGTCGATTATATTTAATATTTCCTGGACATATTTGTATAGTGCCAAAACTGTGGAGCGGTTTTTCCTAAAGCCTTCTTGAGCACTGTCAAATATACCATATTTTTCGCAAAAGGAATTTAATCGCACTTGCATTACTTTTTCAAAGACTTTGGAAGACGTCGGCAGGAGTGCTATGGGTCTATAGTTATTTGGATCCGTTTTTGTCATTTTTTTATGAATAGGTTTTATTAAGGCTACTTTTAAGAGGTCTGGAAATGTTCCTTCAGTAAGTGATTGGTTGATGAGCATATAATAGGGTAATGTCAGTTCTGTCGCGCAATTTTTTATGAGAATAGGAGGTAATTCATCAATTCCAAAGCTGTATTTACTCTTAAGTTGTTTTAAAATGTCGTATATTTCGCGCGGCTCGGCCGGCCGGAGGAACAGGGTGTTGTGTGTGCGCGTGAGCGAGGGCCGCCCCCGCGCGCCCGCTCCCCCCGACCCCACACACGCGAAGTATTCATTGAACGAGTCCGCTACTTTACTCGGTTCCGAAATCACTTTATTATTAATTTTTAGTTTTATGTTGGTTTTAGATTTATTTATATTTTTGTTTGTCCGCTCTTTTATTATTCTCCACATGCACTTAGTCTTATTTTCCGATTTTTTCATGTCTCTTATGTATTGATTTCTCTTTGATTTATTTGTTATTCGCTTAAGTAATTTTACATAATTTTTATAATGGTTCGTTAGAACTGGGTGTTGGAAGTATGTTACTAAGGATTTTAAAGTGCGTTTATTTTTACTAGAAGTTTTGATACCACGAGTGAGCCACTTATGTTTTTTATTTGTATTCAATTTAATAAGTTTTTTTGGGATACTTTTGTCTAGGATGTCTTTTAGTGTATCTGTGAATATTTTAAAGTTTTCATTAATATTTCTTGTTTCCAGGCTGAGCAATTTAGGCCAATCTAGAGATTTTAAATTATTTTTGAATGTTTCTATGTTTTGTTTATTATATAATCGTTTTTCTATTTTCCAATTTATTTGTGGTCTTCGTTTTAGGGCCTTCAATATTCGAATATGTACCGCATAGTGGTCCGAGAAGTCGTAGTCGCGGACGGTCACAATCAATCTATTTTTATTGAAGTTAGCAAATAGCAGGTCTAGACAAGAAGCTTTTGTTTTACATATTCGCGTTGGTTCGGTTACAAGTTGGTGGAAGTTATATTCAAGTAACAAATTTCTGAATTCTATCGACTCTTTTCTCGTGTCTGTCATATCCAAATTTAGATCTCCGCATATGATTACATCCATGCTACTATATTTATGTTTTAGCAATCTGAGTAGTTTTTTAATTTGTTTGTCAAATAGATCGGCTCGGTTTTTATTCCAATAGATAACAATCAATAGTATCTTAATGTTTGTTATTACAATGGCGCATATTTCGATACAATATTGGATTGATAGGTTTGCTATTTCTTGTTCCACGGTGTATTCAAAGTCGTCTCGAAGTAGAATAATAGTCCCGCCACCGGATTGACGTTGCCTGCAGAACGATGCAGCGATGTTGTAGCCGGCGCAGTTGATTAGCTCGAGCTTCGTTGTTGATAGCCATGTTTCGGTCGCGCAGAATGCATGCAGTGTTTGATAGTGTTCTTCTAGAAACGCTTTAACTTCTTTCCGTTTTCCGAAGAGACTTTGCATGTTTTGGTGTATAAATACAAAATCTGTTTGGTTAGTAGCGAAAATTGTGGTTTTGTGGTAGTTCGGTTATTTGTGCGTAAGTGATGTTTTGGTTGTTTGTGCTATCTCTGTGGCTAAGTGAGGTTGGAGGGATAATGTGTGGCGTCTGAATTGAGCTATGCCGAGTAAGGTGTTGTGGTGCTGCTGAAGTGGAAGGCTGCAGATGCGGGTACGTCTCTGTTATATTTCCGTTTATAATAAGTTTGTTATTTCTTATGAAGGCTTGATGACCGTCAAGTCGCGCAGCGCGAACTTGTGATTGTAGGGACTTTCTTTGATGTAATGTGGTTTTATCTAGGTATTCTGATATAGATAAGCCCGAGTTTCTGAATAAGTAGCTATTTTTCAAAACATATTTTACCATTCGCTTACTCAGTAGCTCGACTACTATTGGCCTACGTTTGAAGGTAGTTTTCCCAATTCTACGCAGGTCTTCTATGTAGCCAGTGAGGTCTACATTCATTATATTTTGGCAGATGGATATAACTTGATGGTGTAGTTGAGGTTCAGTTTCATAATCAGGTTCATTTAGTCCATAAATAACAAATTTCCTGCTGTAGTCTATCTGTGGTTGATGATTGAAGTCTTTGATAATCTTATTTTGTAGTTGATGTATTTCATTTTTGAGTTTGTTGTTTTCATTTTCTAGATTTTCTATTCTCTTATTAGCTTTTATGATTTCTGTATTGATGTCAGTCTGTTGTTTTTCTAAATTATCGGTTTTTGTCGTCATTTCTATGCGTAATTTGTCAGTCATTAATTCTATTTTTAGATCTATTGTGTTTGTTAGGTCATGTAGTATTGATCTTCTATTTTCTTCCAATTTGGACTCGAGTAGCTGGCTGATTTGTGCTAACATGTCAGTATTATTGGGGGTTGGACGGGACGCGTTAGGGGGAGTCTTGTACTGGTCATTGTTGTGAGATATTTGTGCCGTATTTAGTGTATAATCAGTGGTCGATTCGTCCAACATCATAGAGGAGTCATTCATGCATGATTGTTGCTGCCTTACAGGCGTATTATCGTTTCTTAAGCGTCGTGTTACATTTTGACACGAGGGGCATTTCCAATTTTTCTTAAGTTCAAACATGTTATTTAGATAAAAAGCTGACGTGATGTTTAAGCATGCATAGTGAAAGTTCGTGGCACAAGATGTACATGTTAATATTTCGGTTTCGCTTCTTATAGACTGTTTGCAAGCTGAACAAAACATTTTGAAGAATCACGAAAATTTACTTTGAAATTTTGTCGTTACTTATCTGCAACTTGGTCCTGAGTGGTTGACTCGTATGTCGTGGCGCGAAGGTCTATTTTCGCTTGGGCGATGAATCAGCTGACAGGTCGTCAACTCGTGTCACTTGATGCGGTAGACGGATTGACCGTTAAAAACAAAACACACTCGTAGAATCGTGAAATCCTTTGGGATCTTCGGGATTTTTTCACAGTAGATTCAGCTTTTGGAGCTCTTTTAAACGATGTATCACTAAATATTGTGGGCGAATTTTTTACAGCGATTCTGAATTTTTTGCGTAAGCTTGCGCGGGAACGTATCCGAAGTCACTCGCGGCTCGTCCCGCACTTCTCGCGGCTCGTCCCGCACTTCTCGCGGCTCGTCCCGCACTATATAGACAAGTAGTGTAGATAGTATGTATGTATGTATGTAACCGCACTGACGGCTGATAATAACCGCGACGAGCTGCGCGTGCACAGAGTAATTTAGCGCCAGATCTTGTAGGGTTGACACACAATGCCGTTTGGATTCATTGAATTTTTTTCAAGTAATTCAATACAACTCGTTGGAAAGCCGCGATATAAAGAGTATGAGATGTGTTGAAAACGACATTAATTATTGTATCTATGTATACCTATTATTTATATGTGGTTTATTGTTGATTTGCGAACTTCTTATTATAATTCTTCTTGGTTTCTTCTAGGCAAGCGCGCTAGATCGTAGACTATAACGTTGCTCAACATCAGGCAAGTTGTTAAAAAAAAAATAACAAGTTAAAAAATATGTTCTAGTCAATCGGCTATGTAATGATTACGTATACTTATGTAAAAATTAACTTACAAATAATATATGCTAAACGTAAATTGGAAACTGCGGAAAGTGTTCATTATATGATAGTGGGTGGTTTTACCTTGCTTGATTATTAACGAGTTGCAACTTGATTACGATTTCAAATTTACGCACAAATAGTGTAAAACATACCTATATTATATATGTACTTAGGTATGCTTTAAACCTAACGCCCAAAGTATTAACACGCCTTCACAACCGCCCAACTAAGCGAACCCAGACATTAGCTAAGTCTATCTCTCACTGGTGACGAATTAGGCTAGACTTGCTAGATTGAAGCCTTTGTACTAAGTAGGCAGTACTAAGTACCTAACTCATCCCATTCAGCGCTATGGACTTATGACACCGTTGGCTCACGTAGCTTTACTTAAATCAGAGATGTTGATGTTTCGACTGACTTCTGTAGAATGGGTTTTGTGACAAAAATATGTATTTGACTAACAATAAAGTATTTTATGTTTTATACGTATTAATCAGTATATATATATAAAACTTTCTTATCAGGGAAGGAAATGGTTGTGATTTCCAGATTACGTTTTGTATTGATTAGTTTCAAACATTTATAAGGTGTTCTTTCGTAACCAATTAATGTGAATTATTCCCGTCAGGAAATGATACTGTAAACAAAGATGAGCTTCTTTGATTACTTACTTACTTCTTTGATCTGTAATGTCATAAGTCAAAATTTTTGGACTCTTTGATGAGCATATTATTTTCCTATTGATATGATTATCGCAATTAGATTAAATATTGTATAGCATAAAATAAATCATATCTGATCTACGCTTCCCTTATTCCTATGCAAGTTTACGAGCTTCCACGTTTATGAAACAGCCAAGATTAAGACTACAAGTTGGGGACAAGTTTCTTGACACTTGTTATTTTTGCGGCCGTAAATACTGTTTTTCTTCGTTTGTTGGTTCTCTCGACAATGGCGGTAGACATGTTTGTGATTCGGAGGTTACGGCGTTAGTACGGTTATAGAAGCAGTATTCTATTTGATTCAGGACATGTTTCACCAGTACTAAGTGAACCGTAAGACAAGTTAAAACAGTTTTTGGTTTACCTACTTTGTGGACTTATTTAAGATTAAATTGCAGTTTAAAGCGGTCTGGTCTAGCACCTAGAAATGAGATTACGATGTACATAGGTACGTTTTCTTATTTGATATCATTACATTAATAAATTAATCAAGGTAATTATTACAAATGTGGCCATGCTAAACGTATAGATTTTTATTGGGCGATAGGTTGTTCCATAGAGGTTTTATTGCGGTCAAATTGCTTTTGTTGACGTCTGCTGTAATTATGGTAAATTGAGTAATTTCCTAACTAAAACGAATAAAAAGATTCAAATATGTCTGTGAACTTTACAGATTTCACTAATAAAATCATGGTTTTAAGTTAATTGTGTTGTTAGCACATAATGTAGGTAAGGGCATGACTTCATTATACTCTACGAATTATCCGATTGATACGAATTAGTCGATTATGAATCTTAGTGTATTTAGCATTGTAGGTATAAGAAGTACCGTCGGTTTCACTAGAATGATTCTAATATGTTTGTCTGTGAACTTAAAAAAGGCTTACAAGGCTGCGTTACAGATTTTACGAATTTTAATTATTTAACGGTTTTAAGTTTATTGTGTTGTAATCGCGTAGGTAAGGACTCCACCACTATACTAATTATCTGATCGATCTCATCTGATATCGCTGGTTTTCTTATGAACCTTGGTGTATTTAGCATTGTAGGTATAAGAAGTAGGTACCGTCGGTTTCTTATGAACCTCAGTGTATGTAACATTGTATAATAGGTAGGTACTGTCGGTATTGTCTGAGACAAATGATACGCCGGTACTTAAGAGCGAACTATTTCTCGCGATCCAATTCGATTACAGTATGAGTCATTGTGTATATACAGTCTTTAATCTTTATCGTATCCGCTCTTAGCGGCGCGATCAAACGATATACTCGTAGGTAAGGTAACTAACTCAAAACCCCTAGAACGACTAAGTTAACAGCTAACAGCTTTCATTTGTACGGCTTTTGGAAATTTGCGATGAGAAATTGTTTAACCATAAGTTTAGTCCGAGAACGATGATGTTTAGGTGTGGAACAGCTGTTTTTTTCGCGAATCCCTTAAAGTGTTTTTTCGTGATTTTCCAAATGGTTTGAAAAGTGGTTTCTTTTGACGTACGCGTAAGCCGCCCTTAAAAGGTTATAACCGCAACTCTGTGGGTAGTGAAAATACATGTACCACGGACTTGCGCCAATGTCCATCACGGACGGTTTCAAGAAATGACACGTACTTGTTTAATGACGGATTGTTCAGCCGAGCGCGGTCACGTGGGCGCCCTGCGTGCGTCCGTCGCCGCGGGGTGAGCGCGGAGGTGGTAGGAAGAGGATGGGGTGTTGTGATAATACTAATGCAATATGTTTATATTTATGTTTCACGTAAATGTACCTTAATGGATCTTGTATCTGAAATAAAGAGATTATTAATATTAGATTGTACTAGAAAGTTCAGATGCTATTTCAAGAATTATGTTATTTTGGGATATGTCGTCTGCTAAGTAATATTGTGCTAGTTTCTGCAGAAAAAATAAGATTTTGAGTTTTTACACTACACTCTATACACACGGATTTTTTACCACCGTACAAGCGGACACTGTGGTCTGGAGTGTAGTATGCCTTTACTAACTCTTAAACGGGGCTACCAGAATACACTAGATTCACATCGTAATATTCTAATACATATGTAGCAAAGCGAAGGTGTTGGATCCGGCACTTAAAACCAACTTGGGTCGTCATGTGTAATTTTTTTTCTTTCTCTCTCTCGACATAAGCAACTGAGGTCACTGAAATAGCAAAGCACGGCTTTGGGCGTCTGGGATATGTTAATATGATGTATTCTCATTCCGACATCTTACGTCTACCAGCTCTGCTAGTACTTATGGCATCGTTGTCACCGCGCCAGCGCCGGCCGCGCCTCGCGAGCGCTGCGGGGGAATGACCGCCAGAAGCAGGCTGTACTACCTAGAGACTATTAAATACAATATTTTATACATCATTATTATTGTATTATTACATTTTATTATTATTATTATTACATTTTACATATTATTACATTACACCACCTCCTACACCTACCAGCTCTGCTAGTACGCCGCGTCCGGTCGCGCTCGTCCGCGGCGTGATGGCATCGTTGTCACCGCGCCAGCGCCGGCCGCGCCTCGCGAGCGCTGCGGGGGAATGACCGCGGTACATAGACTGTACTACCTAGAGACTACTACATACTAATGGTTTTTGTTTTATCATTATTAGTGGATGCCTGTGTTGTACCGGTATTAAAAGAATCAGCCTTTCAATACTAACTATTACCGCACCAAAAATACGAAGATTTCGGTTCGTCGTAAAAAATAGAACAAACAGACCAACAAACCGGTGCTTGGTGTGTTTCAAAAACAACAAAAACAAAAGTTTGTAGTTAATTTTTTGAATTTTTAAAGGGGCGTTTCGTCGGTTGAAAGTTGGTGGAATAGTTCAAATTACTCAAAAATAATATAAACGTTTTTTTTAATGATCTTCCATTATGTTTTCGCCTATAAAAAACTGTGTAGTATATTTGCTTTTATTAGGCGTCTACAGGGTTTGATGTCGGTGGCGCGAGATAATTGCCGCTTCACCTTCGCTCAAGGGCGGCCCCGCGACTTCACAAATAGGCATATACTTATATAGGTACCTATACTTGTACCTACTTACAATATATATACATACCAACCAGATCTACATCGCGGTTTTGCCTGTTTTTAGTATATACTCGTACTTACACATCACGACACTTCTGGCTAAAGGCAGCCTTGCAGTTAATTACACTATTCGAGCATCTATGGGCCCTGTTACTGTTTCCTCGATTAATATAGGTCCATAACAACTGAAAAGATACGCCAACAGAGTTTTACATTTCAATAACATCAACTACACTATTTACTTCTTCTTATCAATTGAGTAGTGGCCAACTTTGGCGTCGAGAGTTAATCAAGCCGCCCTAAATGCCTCTGACATAGCTTGACAACTATTTACTAAAAGTACCTGTTCTTGAGTGTTTGGGACTTTTTTAGGCATTGGACCACTAATCACCTGAAGCACACCTAAAGCGATATATCTCTGCACTGCACTATTACTAAAAACACCCGTAACTATTTGATAGACACTTCTTTACGCATATAACCACTAGTCACCTGAAGTGATACCCATGCATATACTTACTTATACTTAGTATATGCATGTATGTGGTAAAGAAGGCGATAAACAAATCAGCGTCAGGTTGGTGACCGTCATTTGCAGGTGACGCACACCACGCCGCCCGCGCCGCGCCGCGCTGTGTGCCCGCTAAGCTATTATGTATACCTATAGCTATACCTACTTAGTCTGGGTATAGTAGTTCATTAAATTATACATATTGTAAGGCTAGCGTAGACGCAGTCAATAATTTTATTGAGACAACGTGTGAAAAGCGCTAGATTAGCTTCAAGACTTTAGGAATCAGGACCGTTATGTACTTAGCTATAAATATCATTTTTGCGACTTCAATTTCTTTTATAATAATATTACATTCATGCAGATAACAGATTTACTCCACAAATTCCTAGAACCAAATCCAATTTTTAAGAAAATGTAAGTTTCTAAGTATTGATTGTAGTGTTCAAAATTACTTCTCATATATGTATATTATTGTATATATCTTACAAAAAAAATTGTTATATGTAAGGCTATTTTTTATTATAAATTCATTTCAATACAATACCAAAAAGCCTTTAGTAGTATAAAATACTCACACAATAGCAAAACACGTTACTTTTACGTGCTTTTACAATGATATTGCAGCCACATAGCGCCATCTCTGATCATTTTCACGAACTACAGAACTTACAAACAAGACAAACCATAGCTTTCAAAGAAAGTGAAATTTAATGTTTCTCTTCATTGTAAAATCATGATTCTGTTCCAAATATTATGAAGAAATACATAATAACATATTTCTTATTTGTTGTTTGTGATGTTTAAAAAACTACATAATGTGTTTATAATAAAGTAAACTGTAACATTTTGAGTCTATGTCATAAGCTACAATCTAAATCAAAACATTCCTACTCACTTTAAGAAAATACGATAGAAAAATGGCCGCTAAATAAAATATCTCTTCGCAATGGCAATGAAAAGTTGTTTTGATTGTTATCGGTCGGGTAGACGCCCTTTCGCTTTCAGGCGGGCCCATTGCCCAACTAAAACAAACTTATTTCAATTCACTGCACTAGTGTGCATGTATGTGTGTATGTGTGTGTGTGGATGTGCGCATGTGTGCGTCAGGTCAGAGCCTAGGGTTTAGAAATGAGGTTTTATTTATTTTTGTATTTTGAGGTTTAACTTGGTCTTTTGTTTGTATATTCAGTCGTTTGATTTGCTAGAGTTATTTCTTTCACTAACTAGTGTTAGGGGAAAGGAAAAGAGGGACATGTTTCAGTAGCAAAAATAACGATCATATATTATCTAAGTAGTTTGTTTTATGTATTCTGTGGTAGTTAGTACCTTTAACTTGAGACAGAAACCCCTTTTTGTGTCAAAATTTAATGACTTAAAATACTTGAGTTGGCCAGGCGGTAATAATTTGATTTTTTATAAAAGAAATACTCATGCATTTAAGCATTTTATAACCTGAAATGATGTCACTGATGTAAACTAAACTTCTTATATTGTGTACTTACTAGCTTTTGCTCGCGGCTTCGCAAGCGTTATTATACTTATAAAACTTACTCTTGAACCACTGTATCTATTTAAAAAATTGCATCAAAATCCGTTGTGCAGTTTTAAAGTTTGTAAGCATACGTAATATACATACATACAGACAGACGAGGGAAGCGATTTTGCTTTATAACATGTAGAGTTTAAGAGATAGTAATAGTGATTTAGTTCTCCTATCTAGTGATCTCCATAGGTACCTAAATCTATTTTCCAAATAAGCCATCCAGTTTGGAGTCCCAGCTCGCAAAGTTCCCGTCTATGCAAGTATCCATTCCTGGCAGAAATGCGGCATTGCAGCTCGCTGGAGGGGGCGAGCACGTCTGGCATCGTGGCTGCGAGGGGCCGCGCATTCCGCCACCAGGGCGTTCATTCCCGGGCAGGAAAACGGGGTAGGCATAACGTGATGGGGAAAAATGTCTTGTAAAGAAGAAATGTTTTTTTTGTTGTGGCTGGAAAGTGAGTTTTTGGAAGCTTTGCTTTTAGAACATTATTAATCTGTTAATTACAAAGTTTGTATGTTATTAATTTTCAAAATTTCTGTATTTAATAATTTAATAGTTTGGTTTTTCGTCGTACCAAAAGGCTATGTTAAATTCAATTATTTTATCCAAATTCATACCTTATAAGGGTTGGTGAAGATGTTCTTAAAAATAAAGAGATTCCGCTTTTAAATAATAGTAAATTTGAAATAACAATAATCATTTACGAATAACCAATAATTCAATATTAAAGTTATAATGAAAAACTTATTAAACGAAAATCTTAAGAAAGACATCAAATAAAGCATTTAGCCTTACCATCCCCACAGATAAACTTGTAAAAAGTTATGAATGAAACTGAAAGTGGCGTAGTACTCCCCTCTCCGCCCCACTACCCCCGTCCCCCGCCCTCCTCGGGAGAGATTTGTTCACGCATTAGTTTTATTTTGAGCCATTTAATTTTATAGCTGGCGGTTAATTTCGCATCGCGTAAACAAGTGCTTGCTATACTTTTACTAGTGGTGTTCTGTGGTTATTCTCTCTTTAGCAATTAAGTAAGCAATATGTAAAAATATTGTCTTCTTCTTATCGAATGAGAGTGGCCAACTCTGGTGTTGAGAGTTAATCAAGCCGCCACTATACCGCCTATGCTATGCCGCGTATTATAATAAACAGCTGGGAACTACAATTCAACGTGTTATCCGACCCACGGAAGCGCCTAAAAGCCACTTTTTGGTCACCCATTCAGGAACTGAATGCGATTGCTTCCGCCAGCTGAGCTACAGTTCCTGTTGAGTCGTCGCGCTGCAATAGCCGCTCCCTCCCGTGAGGTTGCGTGCGCCGTTCGTCGTGCTGCTGCTCCCGAGCGGGAGGTCGACGCGCCTGCACCACCTCCAGGAACCACCGCCTGTCGTCCCGGCGCTATAGAAATGCGCCGCAGCGACAGGCACATCGCCTCATCACGTCGAACAACGCCGACCGTTGCTGGTACGCCGCCGGACAGAGCGACTCGACGTGAACTGTGAACTTCCCCGGGGTCAGTGTGCCCCGGAGCCCAGCCCCTCGAAAGAGATTTATCTCGTAGAGGTCCTACCAGCTCCCCTCGGGGACTGGCAGACGACCACGTGACTGAGCTGAGCTACAGGCGCTTCATATAAAAATATTGTGATTTATAGGAATATATGAATCGCTTTTTAATTGTTTTTATCTTGATAGTTATCAATTTTACTATCTTGTCGCCTGAAACGATGCTGTGGCTATTATATCTGTTCTTGCTGCTCAGTTGAACCAATAAACTAAACAGAGAAATTGGACACGATTTTACTTTCACAGACACACAAACTTTCTAGTTTTTCATACTATGCTTGTAGTGGTTTTAATGTTTAGAGGTAGTTAAGTTCTGACGACACTTTGGACACGGTTGTTTTACGTTTTATTAAATTTTGACATGGTAATAGAAAATTCATAAAATTCGCAGCTGTAACCGGCATAGTTTTATGTGCTAAATATATACCTACACTTTTTATAACAAATATATTTTTAAGGGCACATTGGTTGTTGCTTGACCAATAGTTCACTTTATATTAAAACGTTTATTTAAGCGCTCATCATGCAAAAACTGCTAAACGGATTATTATGATTTTTGTGGTATGTAGGTAGTATGAGTTCTTAGGCTCCTTTTATCCTGAAATAATGCGAGCGAAGCCGCGGGCGTCCACTAGTAAGTTATATAAATATAACATGTATTTTGAAATATGAGAAGCCAAGCAATGGGCTATAATTGTTTTAGTCTGGAGATAGTACAGCGTGCTGAAAGTAACGTAATTACGAGTATGCTAGCTGACACCGAAAATACCGTGACTTGTCCGAGACAAATGCTACACATGGCGATAAGTTTTTTGTATTAACTTAAAATATGAATTTGTAATGACTTGTTTAAACGTATCAAGATTAAATAATAATTATAAAGATTCTCAGTTACCAAATTATGATTTTTGTACACAAGAAAAGGTAAGATAAAAGTTTTTGTACCACAATTCTCACTACATCTTCGCTAATAAATGAATTTGAATGTGTATTACTGGAATGCCCTTAGTAAGCATGTTATTACCAAGTAGTCAGATTTGTTGTTGCTATGGGTGTTGGAAGTTTCAGGAAGGTTCTGCTTATGAAACTCTTTGGAAATATTTGTTAGACTTTGAATTACGACATCCATGTACGATATGGTATCTTTTGTGTTGGTTTCTATGGCATATTGTATATTATACTATTGTATATACTATATACTATTGTATATACTACTATTGTATATACTACTACTATTGTATATACTACTACTATTGTATATACTACTACTATTGTATATACTACTACTACTATTGTGTATACTACTACTATTGTATATACTACTACTACTATTGTATATACTACTACTATTTTATTTATTGCCAATAACTAACTAATATTTACATATATTTCACAAGTATATACAAAAAAGACTTAAACATACAGAAAAATTAACAAAAAACAAACAGATATTTACAAAAAATTCAGCACACCGTCCATGTTGTCGCTGTGCGGCAGGGATCCCAGGATGCTGGCAGTATTTCCTCTTTGAATAGAAAGACTCAATCGTTGAGAAAAATAGCTGCCAGCCCTGAGATCTCCTGTGGCAAGGACCAAACGTTTGCTAATCTGTTTAACAAATAATTTTGTATTATATTTACTACTATTGTATATACTACTACTATTGTATATACTACTACTATTGTATATACTACTACTATTGTATATACTACTACTATTGTATATACTACTACTATTGTATATACTACTACTATTGTATATACTACTACTATTGTATATACTACTACTATTGTATATACTACTACTACTATTGTATATACTACTACTACTATTGTATATACTACTACTATTGTATATACTACTACTACTATTGTATATACTACTAATATTGTATATAATACTACTTCTATTGTATATACTACTGGAATTGACAAGCTCTTTTTTTTAAGGCGGTTGATAATTAGGCACCGCACTGTGATAAATATAAATATAATTAATATAAATTTATTCACTATGCAAAACTTATAATTTACTTGCATACGTTACATTTCTAGCGTAAGGTACCTACCGTGTATCTTTTATGTTTTTTTGTACGTTCTATTCCTACTGGCTGTTAGCTTAGTTGGTAGTGGCACTGCCTTCTAATCTAGAGGTTGCGGGTTCGATTCCCGTATGACACAAGTATTTATTAATTTTAAAATGTATAATTACTTGTGTTGAGTCTGGTTGTTTGTATGTATAATAAGTATGTTTTTACAAAAGAAAAGTATATAAGTATTATATCCGTTATCTAGTACCCACGACACAAGCGTTTGCTTAGTGTGGGGCTAGATGGCGCTGTGTGGAATGTCCCGGAATATTTATTTTATTTATTTATTATTTATTTAACTAAGCAATGAATAGAACCACCGTATATACCCACGAGTATGTGTTTTGCAATGCTAGTCTACCAAAAAGTGTTCTGTATGTAAATGCAGGCTTGCAATGGTACCTAGGTTGCAGTGTGGTGCCTACTGGCTAGGTTGCCTAACCGCGGCCTAGATAGCGCCGCGGACCGCATGGGCAGGGCTTGGGGTCATGCCATAGATGTACTTAATAGTATTGCAACTATGACTATATGCTACTATAGAAGCCGTACTATTCTCATGGTGGTTTTTTTTTAATAAAGAATAGGCATTTGACCACAATTCGCCTGATTTTAAAACGGTTTTTTATTCTTTATGATTACATTTTATTCAAGCACATAACGGCACGGACAATTCAATAGACATAGACATAAAGACAAATACCTTCGGTCAACAAAGTAGCGCACTTTTCCATAAAAAACTATTAAGTAATTCGTTCCTTGAAAACTGATAGTTTGAATTTACCACTTGAAAAACATTTTACTAATTAAATCTTCAATAATATCATGAATAGTCGTGGTTATGAAAGCAGATAAAAGACGCCCCTTGAAGCGTTTTTCGCCATATTTCTTTGTACTGCGCGTCTCGAGAAAAAGTTCACCTAGTTAACCATTTTGTATAGATCACAACCAAGTAAGTTTTGCATTGGTTTCAAAGCATCCATTAAAAAAATAGTTGTTAAAAAACCCCTAGCTTACAACTATCCCCATTATCCCTGTTTTATATGAAGTCCTTTTGCTCAAACTGTGTACCTACAGTCTAGCCAACAGGCTACTCAGGCTTAAATATGCAAACACTAAGTAGGCCTTACGGAGGCTGCGGTAGGCTTTGTTTAGGGCGAAGTGCTTAAGAAAAATTAGATTGGGTAAAGCAAAGGTGACTCTTATACGGTGGGAAAGTGTGGAATGTTGATTTTAGAATAGTTTTTCAATGTTGAACTAGAAGTTTACGCCTCGAACTGATAGATTTGTTTTTTTACTCTTATGAGATTTTAATAACAAGGTTAAATTGGTTTTCCAATTCCTAATTAGCCTTAATATCAGATGTTTGACTTAGAAAACGTGAAAGACATTTTCCGGGCAATATTTTTTCTTCTTGCTAAAGTTCCTTTACAAAACATGATTATGAATATTTCACAAGCCAGTACAATCTAAAATCCAGCTGGTTCCAGGTTCTAGGCCAGTAATTCCAGCTGCAGGTCGCTGGTGCGATGTTTCAGCCTGGTCTGCAAACAGCTGGTATTTATTAGCAGCTATAGGTGTAGGGACGTCCTTTATGTCTCACGACGCCGCCGTGACGTCGCAGCTGCCAGCCGCAGGGTTGGGGAGCGGGTGTAAAGATAGGCGGAGCGGGTGTAAAGATAGGCGTAGCGGGAGCGTGGGTGGAGGCGGCAGCGGGAGTGATAGCGATTTGGGAGTGGATGGCCACTGTTGAAGCAGAAATAGTTCTTTTATGTAGGGGTAATAGACTCACGCTTGACCACAACCTCCGTTAGAAAACAACTGTATTCGATCTTGAAATTACAAAACCACCACACACCCAGAAGAAGGTTGGAAGATATTTGTGTATTTTATTTTCATCTTTAGTTGGTTCAATTTAAACTTTGGTAATTACTTAGTTACATTTGATTGCAAATATTTGATTTTGTCGTTAGTTTTGTTGATCTATAAGTTTTTTACCAAACTTCTTAAAAAAACTAGTCACGATGAAAATAAAAGTGTGCACAACATGTACTTTGAACGCAATCAATTTTAAGGGCCCTTCTTGCGTTTAACTGTTTCAATATTGCGGGAAACATACGTAGACGCGTTGATTTTAAAAATAAAATATTAAATAATAAATTTTGATTGTTTTGTTTGTTAATTAACCCATATCACTAAAACATATATGAGATTAAATGTGAAATTAAATCGCTTCCGCTCGTACGTAGCTGACACCCTCATATCGTCATCACAGGAGCACGTATTCTAAGCTCGGCCATGCAAGCGGCCGTTCGCGTGTAGCCATGTATTTAGGTGCGCTATGTACAGCACATAGACCTTATGTACTAGCTTTTATCCTTATATACCTGCTCGTGATTTCAGCTATGTGCCACATAGGAGAAACTGGAGAAACCTGCGCGCCATTTCTGCGAACTACTTGCGCCGTCGGGCAGTACCTAAAGTAATAATTGGAGCGAGGCTTGGACTCGTGGTTAATCGAATATGTGCGTTGTATATGACATATACATATAAGCCTTGTTAACGGCCTCATGATTCCTGTAATGAATTTGGAAATTGACAAAAACAGATTTCTATATTCTGTTGCCGAGAAATTATTAACCTCGCATGCATGATAAACGACTAGAGCCTAGAAATATATATTTGAGCAAAAGATAAGAGGGTAGCTTTAAAAAAAATGATAATAAAGTAAGAATAGGCACACACAAATTTATAACTTTATGCTGTATTCATGCAGACACATCATAAGCAACATAACAAACAACTGACTTATCATCTAACTTTAGCACATTATTATTCTAAATCAAGTCGTGCCATCCGATCTGAGTCACCTGTAAGCACCCGATCAAAAGTAAGGGGGCAATCGGGCTCGATCGGTTCGAGTCTAATTTCCCTTCTGAGTGTTTTGGAGGTGGTCGAAATAATTCCACCGGCGGTGGCGGGTGGCGGCGGTGGTAGGTAGAGGTGCTCAGAACGCGCTGAGTCGCAGGTCCGGCGCCGCGCACCGTCAGCACCTCGCCCGACGACACACTGCCGTCACAATTGGAGAGCTATTTGGTGTTTAGTTATACACCAAATAGCTCGCCCATCGTGGCTTTGTGGTATAAATGTAATTGAAAACACAATAATACAATAAACGATTTGACTTTGACTTTGTGACCGTATTTCGTGTGTAACAGTGACCAACTGTCGTAGTAAGACACCGCATCCTACAAATGTTAACGGCCTGTCAGATTAATCTGATTCTAAACTTGCGTTATAACACAGAAATACTGCCGATTAGAAGAGCTATGCGCTCTCATTAACTTATCATCATGGTATACCTCATGCTAAACTTTTACAGCAATTGTCATCTTACGAGTCCGTATGTATCCCTCGCAAACTATACCGGTGTTTCAGCTGAGTCGACACGCGAGCCGCGCTGAGATTGCGGCGCGAGGCGATATACGCCGCGTGATGTCCTCTACCTACCTACGTGCTACTTACAAGAAACTATACATATGCATACGTACATACATACATTGACAGCCTATAGCTAGGTAAGTAGAATGTCTGCCTCTAGTTTCAAGGGTCGCGGGTTCGATTCCTTCACAACACAAAAAATAGTTCACTTTCAATCTGCAATTATTATTTGTGTTGAGTCTGGTTATTACTATGTATTATATGTATGTAATTACAAAAGAAAAGTATCCGTTATCTATCACCCATGACACAAATGTTTTCTTTGTATGGGGCTAGATGGCGCTGAGTGAAATATCCCAAAATATAGGTACTTGTTTACCTTTACAACAAAAAGCCATGGCCGATATTCATGTCATGACGTTTTCTTCATGGTACTTAATTTATGAGCTGATTTTCCGAGAAATCAGAGTTATGTTCCGTTTATTTATTTAAAGTAAGTTACTACACAATTTTAGAATTCCTTTAAAAAAATGCGGCTAGTGTTATAATAATATATTTGTTAATGTTTATCATAAATGCAGCAAGCCTTTGTCGGAAGATATGCTGAAGAGCATGAACCATAGTGCTAAAAGAATAGTATTTTTAGTTACATAAACAAAACACAAGTATTGTAAACCAGTAATAAAGGCTTATTTCTTAATTTTTATTTATTTATTTATAATAAATGGCTGAGACAAGTCCTTTATTAATAAGTCTCAAAGTCAGTACTTAAAGATTTGGAAACTCGTCAGTTTAACTTTGTCCGAAATGGTCGATAGAATATCGCGCCTCCGGCGGTTTTGTCTGGATATACCTATACAGGGTCTCTAAATTCTAAAATACCTCCGCGCTTGTAAAATTAAAAAAAGCTTTCGGTTTTCAAAAGACTTGTTTATTTTGCGCGATAATATATGAGAAATCATTAATTATTGACTTATGACTTAGTAGCACGACTTTTTAATAAAAAAATATTAAACTTCATTGTGGATAAAACCCAAAAGAATTGTATATGTACTATAGACAAATTGATGATTTGAAAAAGAAAAAATATCAAATCAACATCATTGCCAAAGCCTTCTTCTTTTTTATTCCCACGTTACCAAGAACCCAGAAAACACAGACTATATACAAATAGCTAGTATATAACTAGCTGTATAAGTATATAGAGGGTTATGTACAGGGTTACATAAGGAGTGGCCGGCGACAGCGAGGCGGCGCGCCGGACCAAAATACAGCACCTGACGCTCCCTCTCGGGTGTGGGCTTAGGGCATAGGAGGAGCGGGTAGCGGGGTATTGTGACACAGTGATTACATGTCTGGTCGTGAGCAGCGGTATACGAGTTACCGTAGTTTTATATGTTTATTGCTTGGCTAATATTAGTGGCTTATGACTAAATATTGGAATCAAAAGACATGAGAGCACTCGTTGAAGTCTTTTCTACCAGGCTATCGTTATCTGGCTGTAAATTGTGGAAACATTTTCAGTCACCTAACAACAAAATATCAAGAAAAAATACGGCCGCTGCGGTGG
Organism: Macaria liturata; assembly: GCA_964023185.1. NCBI lineage: Eukaryota > Metazoa > Arthropoda > Insecta > Lepidoptera > Geometridae > Macaria > Macaria liturata. The sequence goes on along the minus strand of OZ026809.1, from coordinate 16,024,666 downwards.
ATGTCTTACTTCCACTGGTGGTGGCGTTATATGCCGCTGTAGGTATCTATGTCCGCTTGTAGCGTCTCTCATCACTACTCGCGCGCCTAAGGTCGGTAGAAGCGCGCACAAAGCCGGCCGCTGCGGTGGCTGTCTTACCTCCGCCGCTGGTGGCGCTATATGCCGCTGTATCTATGTCCGCTTGTAGCGTCTCTCATCACTGCTCGCGCGTCTAAGGCCGGTAGAAGCGCGCACAAAGCCGGCCGCTGCGGTGGCTATCTTACTTCCACCGGTGGTGGCGCTATATGCCGCTGTATCTATGTCCGCTCGTAGCGTCTCCCATCACTGCTCGCGCGCCTAGGGCCGGTAGAAGCGCGCACAAAGCCGGCCGCTGCGGTGGCTGTCTTACCTCCACCGCTGGTGCCGCTATATGCCGCTGTATCTGTGTCCGCTTGTAGCGTCTCCCATCACTGCTCGCGCGCCTAGGGCCGGTAGAAGCGCGCACAAAGCCGGCCGCTGCGGTGGCTGTCTTACCTCTACCGCTGGGGCCGCTATATGCCGCGGTATTTATGACACGCTCCGTAATCACTGCTCCTCCAATATTCTAGTAAAATATTAGTGAGGAAGGAAACACGTGGACAAAACAAGCGCGGAATATATCAGAATTTTCATTTACCGCTGTATATCAGTTAATTACACGTATCTTTTGTATATCAGTGTGTTCCACTATGTTCTCAGAATTCTGTGCTTGCATACGACACTAAAAAAATGTGTAAATAGAGCCTGTGACGTTCCGTCGAGCTGGTCCTGGGTAAGGTTTCCTGAAAACTCTGTGAGGATGCAAACTGACGCTATTTATTCTACAAGAGTTCCATGAAATAATTTTGAAACTATCTGAAAACTTTTTATTTTTTTTAAGCTCGTACCGCAACCATACTGATATGGTTAGGTAGTACAACAAATTTATTGCAGAAGAAATACAGTACCTCCTTCTTCGATTTTATTAATTGGGGAAGTTCTCTTGGGTAGATACATCATTGTGGGCGCCTAGGTTTTTCTACGGATGACACATGCCCTAAGTTCCGACAGTTATAGTCTCGAAACAAGTAAAAAAAGTTTTATGTCCGCAATTTTCGTTTTATCGCTTAGCTTGTCATTGATAAAAATGTTATTGTAACCCATAAATATTTTGAGCATTATTGTATAATAAATAAAATTATATCTTCATCACATCGTAGAAAAACACGGCTATGAAGTCGGTGTCCACTAAAAACGGGCTGATTTCCTTCCTATCAGTATTAAAAACAAGTCTGACCGAAGCACACCCGGGAACTAGGCCAAACATAGAACAAATAGCACACAGATTCCTAACAACATTTCTATTCTCTACAACAAACTGATTGTGGTGCCTAAAATGAAACATTGATACCATATGATTTTCGCATATGAATTTATGGCATAAATTGAATTCTCATATTATTTACCTAGGTATGTGTGTTTTTATGAATACAATTTAAAATACCTACGAGCAAAACACAGGTTTAATGTAAACCATATCGCTTGCTCATGACAGTTGAAAAACGCTAACTCTGTAGTCTGTGTAGTTCAAAATCCAACTTGTCACAATTGTGAGACATATGCATTGTATACTATCGGGAAAATTATAGTCAAGCCAAGTTTTAGTAAAAAAAATGCAATCCGAGTATAAATTTCCAGTATTTTACCCATGGCATCGAGCTGATTTGATTTAAACTGAATCTTCGAGAAATTTTTTTCCACATTCAGGAGTCTCTTAGCCCCGGTGGATTGTATATCTACCGATGAGGTCAGGCCTACGCTCGTTTCCACGGCAACCTCCCCGCTGAGTCCGCCTCGAGCCAACACTTTCTTAACCTTTTTTTAACCATGGACCCTCTCGAATGTTCCACTAAACTATAGCTCCTTCCATGAAGTTCTGCTTTCCAAGGAGTTTCTGCTTTTCTTTGTCGTTCCTCCATTTTCTTCTGACACGTGTCACGGGAATTTTGGCTGGATATTAACTGAAAAATTGTGATGTTATTGGTTAAGGAACTAAGATCAGGTAAATGGGTACATTTAACTCTTCTTATATATGAAGATTGGAAAATTCTTTTGATATGGTGTTTACAGCCAATTGTGAATTACTATAGACTGTGTTATGTACAAGAATTCTCTGGATTGTTCGTTTTGTTAACTAGTTTTACCAAAATTTATATTTAATGCAAAATGAGTTAGCATTTACCTACAATACGTTGTATAATGTCTTCAATACTCGTTGATACGTGATAAAAACGTGAATAAGTGTTTCAGTAAATTACAAAGTAGACAAAGGCAGTTAACCTACGTGAGTTAAATGTGGTAGAAAAATAATGAACTTAAAAACAAGTAAATCATCAAAATAATTGGGGTCTACGACAACAAGTCTGTTAATGAATTTGATAACAGATTCTTATGTTTAATTTACATTTCCCTATTCTTAAGGGTCAATGTATAAATATGTACATACATACATATGTATGTATTTGTACATATATAAGAGGTTAAGAAACCGTGCCCTCTTCGGGGCAAATAGGATCGCATGAATTTTTAGCAGTGGTCGATGTGGAATAATTATTTTGGGGCAAGCGTGAGGTCGGGTCATCGTGTTCATGTTGTAGATGTGCAAAAAGGTTGGATACATAAGTTTTGAGGATTTTTTGATGGTCTTTTGCTTACTACAAGAGAGTGTCAAAGTCCAAATCAGTTGAATGTTTAAAAAAAAATGTTTTCACGTTTCACTGACATTTCATGAAGGAGACATTTTTTTTTTTGGCCATAACTTTGTTTTGTGCCAGTTCTCAAGTAAAAGAAGGAGACATTTCCATTCGTATGTAATTTGACTTTGACAGTCGAATAGAAATGTCATATCCGTATATTTTTAGACGTACAACGATGAACCGATGAACGAAGAAGAAATTAAAACAAAATCAAATGTCAATGCTGAAATAGGCCCGCTTCTATCAGTTCGTCTAAACATCTGAGAATCAAGATCATATGATTTCAAACACAATCAACGCATACTATACCTATGGATACTTGAGGAGTATGTATAGTGCAGGTAATAATTCCGGGTGTTTTATCATCTACGCTGTAAAAGTGCAGGCGGCAGCTCGTTTGATCGGAGATCGCACGTAGACACCGGCCTGAATTACTCTGCGAACGGAAGAAAACAGAACTACAAATTTGCATAGATTTCAAATAACATTTTGAAACTTTCATTGAGACAGATTTACAACCATTACACAAAGTAACTTGTAAAGTGTGCCACAACACTCACATGCAGCAAAAACTAGTTGCATGAGAGCAACCAGCGCTGTTCTTCCTTTGGGGCTGGTTGTGACGTCACGCACGTACAAAACACAAGCAATTCGTGGGAAAGTGCTGCCACCGTATGTAGCTGGAGTTATTTAGCGGGAGTCTACGGAACCATCTGAATGAGCTGCAAGCTGCTAGCTTTACGATCGCGAACTCGTTATGGCCTGTTCAGGTACCATGGTCTCTGCTGCCAGGAAGTTACGGCGATTATCTGAAGGAGGTGAGTGAATCACGCTGCTAATGTTGGACTTTATAACTGTACTATAAGGTTGTCAATGGCAAGGCATAAGTGACTGGCATAGCGCTAAACAGATGCTAGTACGGCCAACGCTCGTTTGCGCTGATCATAAACATCCGCGCACTCGCCTTACGGACGCAGAATTCAATTACCTATGCAGAAGGACATTCCACCAATTTAATTTCATCAACGACCTTTCCTGGACATATTATCAATCTATAAAAAAATATGTAAGCCAATAATTGAACATTTTCCAGCGAAAATCAAGTAAAACACGATCCGCAGACTCCGATGACTATAACATAATATCAATTCTCGGAAAAAACTGGGATTTAAATACGAAATATATTGTACGGTGATATTTACTACGAATTTATTTAGTCCGAGTTGAATGCCCGCGCAAAGGAGAATTCTAGGAATCGCTATGAATGGTTAAAAGCAGTAAAATAATAGTGTAGCTCACATGGTTTCCAATTGGCCAAAAATACAGATATGAAATCCAACATTTGACATATTAAAGGGTTATATTCTACGTCATAAAAGTTTCAAAGTCTATATAAAAATTGCGACGGCAAATGAACTATGTGTATTATTGGGATGGTTTTAAATAACTATCTTAAGTTATATGCTAGTAATAAATACATAAGAGGTAAATTACCTGATTTTTTTTGTATATACCACCATTCAGATTTTTCTTTCACTGCATGCATATTTAAATTTTTAAGGTTGCATTTGCAAAAAGAAGGTTCTGCACCATATTAGCCTGAAAGAGATCGCTCTACGCGATAAGGCCTCCATATGTACTTAGGTCTTAACCTAAAATATTACTTATAATATTTCTGTAAATTTTACAATAAAGATTGATTGATTAATACCTCATTGTTGAGGAAAATTAATTTTAGTGCCAGACTGATATAACGTTTCTCTTATAAAACAATGGAATACATGCAATGTTTAAAAACCGACAAAAATAAAAGAAATATCCCGTAGTCATCAATTCTAGAGAATGTTTTTTTCTGTCACACACCCACCTTGACACTAACCTTTGATTTTGCTTTTTGAAGCTTACCTTGCCTTATTAATCCCTCTCATCAAGTTTCTTCAGGCAGCATCCCACTCGCGGGATAACCTTACGACACACGCGCTAGGTAAGTAAGCTACGTCGTAAATCAATATCGGCGGACCCTTATTAATTAGTGCGTTCGTTATCCCCCGAGGGGTGTACCCCCGGGGTCGCGGCTACCCCCCAACCTCCCAAGAGTTTTTAATTATCCCGGCGGAAGCTGAGTATAGACGCTGTTGACACCTTGCTAGAACGTGATATGCCTCAAAACACTCGGTTTTTGTGGACGGGAGCTGGTTGTTGTTTTGATTTGCTGTTGTGTGGAATGGAATAGTTTTAAGATACTTTTAATGAGAAGGAAATAATGTATTAAAAAATGAAATTGTAACTTTAACCTAAAATTACTTTAATTACCTGCAAAGATTATGTGGTACTATTTGAGTACTTGAGACTACTACACAAAGAATAATGTAACTGATTAACAGTAACTACGGTCTCGTAAGAAAGTTTACTTTGAGCCAGTCTTTTATTCAGATTGTTTTAGTTTAATTAATCAACTTTATTAAGTCTCATCTCAAGAAGCATGACATTTTATTCTAAAATTTTGAGGATAGACTTTTTTTATGCCTCGTGTCAGCACATAGGAGTACATATAAAGTATTAAGATTAACTCCACCGGTCAACGAATAAAAGTAACGTTAAAAGTGTTTATGATATATTCCAAATTTATACAAGCAAAACCACGAACCAACAGCTTGTATAGATTTGTATGAAGCTTTGGGTAATATATGTATTTCTAATTTCCATTTCAATATTAAATACCTACAAAATCTCTCATACGAGTGAATTAGCTGGCTCGTGGCAAACAGCGTCGTCGTCAAGAAAAGATTATCGCACCCGCGGTATAGGGCAGAGCCCGGAACCGGGGCGAAGTCCCCGGGCTGCGTCGGAGGCTCAATTACACTCGCGTATTCTGTGGTTGCATCGTATGCTTTTTTTTTTCTTAAATTGTATATAAATTCCCTAAGCTGTGACCTATATTTATCGTTTCTGTAATAATATGTCCATACAATATGATGATAGTACTCTTTGCCCCCGCCTGATTAACTACGATACTCAAATAATGCCTTAAAATGTAAAGCCTACCTACAAAGCTTGTAATAGTGCTACAAAAGGCTTATTTCAGATCCAGATCATTTCAGGAAAGGCTTGATCCACCTTGAACCACAGAGTAGCTTGTGCAGATGTGCAAGTGTCGCTTTAGACAACCTAAAGACCTAATTAATGCCCGATTGTCATGTGTAAAATAGATTGATTTGTAGAAGTTGAAAGGTAAAGAGCTTGAACGTTATTCATGTAGGATAACAGTCCACTCCATATCCATTAAACTCTCCGGTTTCCTGTGATGCTTACAGTATATACATCCCGGTGCCTAGATCGACTATACATATAGGATCGACAATATACATATATAGTCCGATCCGTCAGAAGCTCTATATCCGCTCGAATATTGAAAATTACTATATGAAACAAATACGCACACCCTACATACATATGTGTATGTGTTTACAAATAAATGCACATTCATTCACAACATTATCATCATATAGGTACGTAAGTACAAATTTTGCATGTGAAGTTTCTAATAAACCGATCATAAAATCTCATTACGCCTTAGCAAATGTTCAGCCAGAAAATGACCTTGACGCATGTTGAGGAAAACAATGGAGGAACGACAAAGAAAAAACTGTTTTTTTATCTATATTTTTTAATACACTGATGCTTTACAGGATCTGCAGGGTGTTAAACAATGAGTCGGATATGATCCGATTGGCTCGTAGTATAAATTATGTACGATTTGTTAAAGAAATCGTAAGGCAGCATTGTGATTTGGAAAATTTCCTTTCCGTACCGTTTGATTTCCGTCTCCATCGAATCGGATCCGTATCCGACTCATTGTGAAACACCCTGCTGAACGCACGAGCATAGTACAGAGTAGTCCGTTGGACTACTTTTAAGATAAATAAATAAATATTCTTTTTTGCCGTCTTCCTTCACCAAAATTCTTCCTCCTACGTCTGCGTCGCCGCGTCGTAGGGATGTTGTGTGTTTTTATTTTAGTAGATATGTATTAAAATGTCATGTTCTTCATACTGATGAAGCTGAAATCCATTATCATCACAAATTTAAGGGCAAGGCCCTTGTCTGTGGAGGCGCCATCCTTCCCGATCTTCTGCCAATTCCTTGACCTCCTTATACGACATGACGCCCGCCTTTTCTTTTACTTTATCCATGTATGACCTTCTCGGCCTTCCTCTTCCTCTACGGGCTTCCAATTTTCCCTCAATGATGTTTTTCATAAATTCGTCATGTCGTATGTCCAACCACTGAAATCTACATCATTACATATCTACAAACACACGATTCCAATACCGGTGGGGTGCAATATCGGTGTAACAGTGACAGGCGTAATGAGGCCCGCGCTTTCATTAGCGATCACGGGAAAGGGACCCGCGTGCATAAAAACGCGAGGGAGCATCGGGGGACTCTTTATATAATACGACTACGATAATCGAATTTTAATATACTTACGCTTAAAAGTAACAGATTTTTTTGTAGTCAGAAGCTGAAGAATTCCATAAAATATACTTACCTTAATAGATATCTTAAGATTTTTTGTTTTTTTTTTAGCAATTTACTTCCAAATATCGTGCAATTACATCTTTACTATAGGCTCTGTAGGGTTGCAGCCACTTTCACCCTTATTAGTATATGTAAAGACGAAAAAAAAGGTTTTCATTTATTTATGACTAGCTGTGCCAGCGACTTCGTCCGCATGGAATAGTTATTACCATAAAAACGGTTCTAGTGAGTTAATCTTGAAAGATAGACATATACTGTTCCAGATATTTTGTTAGATCTTTTCAAGAGAAATAATTCTTTCATACATACTTCTTTGATATATTGAACCGTTTTCGCAGCACACGCAACGGAAGCTAAATATGAATGCTATAATGAATAATTTTCCCCCTTTTTTTTCACATTTTCTATTGTTTTTTCGCTCCTATTAGTTGCAGCGTGATGTTATATAGCCTAAAGCCTTCCTCGATAAATGGTCTATCCAACACAAAAAGAATTTTTCAATTCGCACCAGTAGTTCCTGAGTTTAGCGCGTTCAAACAAACAAACAAACAAACAAACTCGTCAGCTTTATAATATTAGTATAGATAAATCACAGAGAACTTACTAAATTCTCGTTCAGAAGTGCCTGAAACAAATACACGTATGGATTAGCAGGTGAATAAAATGAAACAATATAGTGCCTTGAACCAACTTCACTCTCATTCGAAGTGTCTTTTTTCTCTTTTTCAATATATCTCTTATTCTCGTGTCCGAAGAATATATTTTTTCAATTCGTCGTGCTATGTAAGTGAGGCGGCAGATCCTTTCATCTCGCAGCGCAATGGCCGGCACCGGGCAGGGCGGTGCGTCTTCCGCGCTAACAAGAAAAACTCACTGAATAATTATTAGGGTTGGAGATTACACTCGTTTGCCAGCCGGGCCCGGCTCCGGAGCTTTGTTTCCAGCTTTTGAATTGCAATGCAATATGTATAAGTATAAATACTTGTGTATCTGCGACAAATGTACCTTCCTATACATATTTGTTTGGTCTTAATAAAAAAAAGTAAAATTATGAGAGATTTACACTTTCATATTCAGTTACCCACTAGCCTGCATTATCTTCCATGAGATTACAACAGAAATGACGCATCATAAGGAATTACAACATGACATTTAGGTAACTAAACAAAAAGTTTTAATATAATGACCCCGTCCCGTGAGTAAAAACTATCTGTGAATGAAATACAAACATACATACTCGTAGGTACATCTAATCTGTGGTCCAGGTGGTACATATAAGCACATTATGTACATAGCGAGGCCTATACCCAGGGCTGAGGTCTAAAAGGCTTTAGTGAACGATAATGATGTGTTTCTCTCTAAAATGCAGAACACATTTTAAATTCTCCGTACATTAAATCTCTACTAATTAGTCAAAGAAATGGAAACAAGCAATAAGTTCATCTCTATTATCTCTACTATGTGAAGTATATCTGGTCTCCAACTGAAATTACATGGTAGCCTCCAGCCAGCTTTCGCGCGACGCTCGCTCGGGAGCTTTTTACCAGGAAAGCTACCTAATATATTATACAACTAGGGAGCTTTTCTCTCATTAGGAAGTATATTAGTCGGGGATTTTTAAATGAATTTCGTGATTCAGAAAATTAGTAAATAAATCTTTATTGATTTCTATATTGTTATCTTTAGGTACAATACAATAAATTTATTCATAATACCATTCTTTTAAGTCAATCTTAAGGTATTCTTAAGTTAGCTCATACATGGCATTTTTCAGTTATTCAAGCAGTTGATAACAACATATTGTTTTTATTGTTTTCAGATCTAGGACACAGAATTTTATTTATTCTATTTAATTTGATATAAACAATGAAACATGTAAGTGTAGTCTAAATTATTCTACATTTGACAAACAATCTTAGGTTTTAACCTTATTGCTTACTATACTTAGATACACTCACAAACACTCTCCCTCTCTCTCTCTCTCACACACACACATACACACACACACACACACACACACACACACCACACACACAAATCCAAATGCAAATATACACATCAGGACAAACATGTTAATATATACAGATAAAAAAAAAATATTTTTCTATTATTATTATCTTATGATGTCCATAGTTTTAGTTTTATATTTACTTTTAATTGTATTTGTTAACCATACAAACCACTTGGAAGAACCTGTCTTTTGCAACACAGTTCCAACTAAAGCAAAAGACAGAATCATGTTTATTATACAATAAGGTTGCTCAAATAAATTTACTTTACTTTACTTTACTTTAGATACTTGTACTTTGACACTTATAATAGTAATTCTTAAATAGTCCATTAAAATGTTACAATTTTAGGTCCGAATACTGCATTTTCTAGAGGACGCAATTTTATTTTTGGGGTATCTTTGGGGGTCATTTCAATGGACTAAAAGAGTTATTGATAAAGTGAAAAGACATACTTATTTATATTCACCTTTGTATCAATGCACCACAGATACTAACACTACCCCGTATGCATTTTCTAAAATCTGCTCAGTACGTAATGTAGCAGGGAGGTTTCTCTCATTACACAAGGCAGTATACAGGTAGGTATAAAGTTAGGAAGGTGGGTCGCGGCGGCCTTTTTACGTCGTTTTGTTGTGCGAAGCTTTCAAAGTGACTGCAGGAGGGCTTTTCGTATTTGCTTGTTTTTAAACACTATTGAGATTTATTGAAATTCTGTATAATCAGAGCAGTAACTTGTAGGTTTTATTCATTTTCACATTAGTCAGTGACTACCCAAAAATAGTTTGCAAACGAGTCATAATTAATTAAGTACTATTTTTTCCTAAGTCAAATATTATTATTAAATCATTAGATGGGTATGCTACTAAATCAGGTAGCTGATTTGAGAAATTGGTAACATAGGTAGCGTTTGCTTATTATGGGTCTAGATGGTGCTGTAACGTTTCGAATATACATATATTTTTTATTAAGTTATGGGGAGCAACACTTTATTTATTTTCACATTTAATACCATACCCTATTAAAAATGTTTCCCATACTAGCCCATGTAGAATACCTAAATCGCGCCTAATGACTAAACTAAGTTCTTTACTCACCCAAAACAAAACACAGCCTAACTATTTCCATTTAGGGCATAAAACGTTTATAGAGCCTCCCAGACGGGTTCATCCGCCAGACAAACCTGCAAACCTACATACTTATATATATGTTTACAGCTTCCCGCAACTTTGACCTAGATAGCGAACTTTTTACGCTCGCCACTTTTGCGATTCAACTTAGTTTTAAAGCTCAGGACTCAGTGTTGCAAGTTGAAGTTAAGTGATTGTTAAGCTGTTGTTTTATGTGATGTTTAGTGTACGTTGTATTGGTAATATTTAGTTTAATGGCCAGTATTTTATACATTCTAATAGCTTATACCTTGAACTATGTAGGTAACTATTGATAAAACATTTATTAGATGAGAGATGTCTTTTATTGGTTTCGACGCCCCGTTGTGTTATCCATGTTAATCTTCAATAAAAAAGAGTTAATTCAATTCAGGGTCAAATCTATCTATATAGGTACCAAATTTTCCAAAATTGGTTTAGCCACTTAAGCAAAATCCGATTTTTAGTAATTTTCTGGACACATTTTTTTTTATCAACAGGTAACTTTCCTCTGTCTTAAACAGCAGTAATCGTAAACCGTACACCATAATATCTTGCGATTACATTATAGATATGGTGTAGTAAGTAGGGTCGGCTGCATCCACCTCTTATCTAGGGTTGCGCGCTATCAGCAGAGGTACGTAAATCTGAATACAAATGGAGACATTAGGGCTGCCACGCGGTCGCCGCTCGTTAGCTGCCACGTGGAGGTACGAAGCTGGATGTGGCAGAGCGAAGCGAGGGCTGACGGTCCTGTGGTAGCAGGTAAAGTTTTAATGAAGATTTGTCTTGATTATCGGTAATATGCAAAAATGTGGCAGGTATAAATTGGTGCTTAAGTTTAGACAAAATCAAACGAAATGACCTACTTAAACCAACAGAATGTACCTACAATACCTACATACATTTAGAGAGCTAAACGAGAGAATTTCTGAGATATTGTGTGTTTTAGTTTTGTGTAAATTACTTTTTTTTCATGAGATAGGCTCACGCTTGACTACAACATGCCTGATGTTAAGCAACGTTATAATCTACGATCTAGCGCGCTTACCTAGAAGAAACCGGTTTACTCTCGACTTGAAGACCGACAAATTATAGTTCAAGGGAAATAGAGATTCGGGCAAGGATTTCCACAGTTTGGCTGTTCGCACGATGTAAGTCGAAGCAAACCACTTGGTGCGAGTCTTTGGAACCTCAACTGTATAACGGTGCCTTCTTGCCGTACCTCTACTCGTACGATGGTGAAATGGGGCTGCAGGAATTAAATTATGCAATTCATCCGCACACTCTCCGAAATACAACCTGTAAAAAACCGAAAGACTGGCCACCTTACGGCGGTGCTCAAGGCTTTGTAATAAAGAAACAGTAGAGTGACATACACCACCGTAAAAGTCAATATTTAGTTTGCTTTATTTTTCAAAATTGGGAGGTTCGTCATGGTGTTTATTTTTTTTTCATTTCGTATAAGCAAAGCTATGACAAGCCACATCCATAGCTTAACTAACTTTACATCCGTGTAGTTCACGTCCCAAGCAAGTGGTAATGCAAGTTGTTGTGCTGACCGCTACGTCTCGTGGTGAATGTATGTACATTACTTACTGTGTGTGTGTGTGTGTATGTATGTGTGTTCATTCCACATATACAAGTTGAGATGAGTCTTTTGACAATAGTTGTAAATGAACTACACACAGTGGAATGTTTTCTTAATCTTAAATTACTTCAGAAAATGAAAGAGGCTTCGTATTTAGCTAAATGATTTTTTATTCCCATGTTATACAATTGATCGAAACAATGGATGTAAAAAGATTTTGTATTTATCAATAGTTTATTTAGTGATTATTTTTATTTTATTTTCACTTAAAACCAAGGGGATTGGGAGATTACAGACAACCCAGAATAGGTTAATTTCAAAAGTGTTTAATATATTTTTTTTTATAAGAAATGGGTTTGCACTTGGCCGTAATTCGCCTGATGGTAAGCAATATAAAACAAAATAAATAGTACGTAGTACATAAAACATAACTTCATGTTAACTTCTTAACACGTGTTCTTAAAATCAAATTTCGAACTTAGTTATAGTTACTTTAGTTACCTATCTAAGCTCTAAGTTACCTACCACCTAGGCACTAGGCAGTAAGGCTTACAAGTCTAGGTAAAGACTAGACCTAAAAGGTATCTCTATATACAGTACATACTCCTTATATACTGTACTGTACATAGACCTTATGTACTTCAACTGGATAGACGGTTACTCGGGCATATGGGTAGGGAGGGGAAAAATATATCGATGGATGTGGAATTTAATTATTTTTGGTTTGTTAGTGTCTTTATTGTGACTGAGGCGTTGATAATAAATAGTTTAATAATGAAATAATGATTGATTATTGTGATACACTGATTGATTTCTATTGAAAAAGGTAGAGATTGAAGTTTTTACGTTTCCCTACTTTTACGTCTATAACTAGTTTTTTTACGAATAATTGTTATATATTTAGCCGGCTCATAACTATACTAAATACACTTGGATCCCATAGAAAAAAAACATTCTTAGTTACTTATATAAGTCTATCGACAGTCGATAACCCCTACATCCCTACGCGCACAGTGCGCGTCGATAAATTGCTCGCGCGTTGTCAATCGCGCGCACGAATTAACGGCGCCGCTGTCAGGGCCCGAGACACTCACTGGTAGGGCTGACTACTTACATTAGTAGATTTTAATACATGACTAAAAAATAGCACTGATTTTATTGATGTTTTTTAGCTATTAAAGCTGTTTAGTTTTTAGATGGAAATATTATGGTGACCGCTACATCAATGTATAGTATGCTATGCTACAATACCTAGTTTAAACGATTAAGTACATTAATTTTATAACATATATCCAATATTATTCACGCGTACTATATCTTAAACCATAGAGGCGGGCTAAAGACGAAAGTATATTCTGTACTTATATCCATATTTAAAAACTCGTTAGCCTCGTCCTTAGATAGAACAGACTGTTTCAAACTTTCGGCAGCGTAGCAAATCGCGTAGCTCGTAGCAATATTCGTAGCACAAATGCTTTCCAAACTCTACACTTGACCTTCACTTCAACACTCAGACTGAAACAATGCAGCAGTAAAATGCGCTCAACTCGAAATAACATTCCTCACTTAAACCAGAGAATAAATAAATATAGTACCTATTCACTGTTTCTTTCGTCTACCGTTATCATTTAATCAAATAAGGCGGTCCTTTGGCTCAATATTCATTTTTTGTTCATCAACGAAGTTCTAATAAATTAGTTGGTTGGCAACCCTGAGCAAATTGCGCGTGTGGCGAACATTTCTAGTGGCGATTCATGCTTGTGTTACTAGTGGCAGCACTTCTGCAAAGCATTGACCATATTATATTTACAGTCTTATTTATAAAATTTATTTTATTTGTACAAATGTTTAGTTAAAAAGTTTTGTAACTCTTTCACTCGTTTAATAAAATATGAATGTGTGAGAGAGACAAAACAGTTAGTCCTCTGCTTTCTCGTGGTTTTTGACAACAATTAGGGTGATGTGTTTTTTATCTTTACCAGTGCTAACATGCGAGTCCGACGCGTATGTTGACTTGCAGTGTCACAATATGACATATTTTTTCGTATTTCGAACGTTCGAGTAGACAAATTACTCGGCGTAATTTTGTCGTCCAATTTCGATGATGATTCCTAATTCCTATACGACACTAACTCGACGTTGCGCATCATAAGCTTACTGGTCAGGAATTTTAGTCCGGTTTATATCCACAAGTATAGTTATCTTGCTTCGTGGTGAATTATATCGCGGGTACATGCGAGGTCAGTGCGACCGTCTGGGTGACCCGTGCTTGGCGCGTGTAACCCTTCGACGGGCGGGTCTCACAGATCGTGGTCTCACAGACCGGCGCTGTGGTCTCACAGACCTAGCTGCCAAAGTGGTTAAAGAAAATTATGAATACAATAAATCTAAATATATAAAACTCAAAGGTGACTGACTGACTGACTGACAGATATAGTGATCTATCAACGCACAGCCCAAACCACTGGACGGATTGGGCTGAAATTTGGAATAAAGGTAAATTTTATGACATAGGCATCCGTTAAGAAAGGATTTTTGGAAATTCCACTTTTAAAGGGGTGAAATAGGGGATGCAAGTTTTACTTCTTAGTGCGAGCGAAGCCGCGAGCACCCACAATAAAATAAATATTCCAAGACATTGCACACAGCGCCATCTAGCCCCACACTAAACAAACGCTTGTATCGTGGGTACTAGATAACGGATATAATACTTATATACTTTTCTTTTGAATAAAAGATAGATACTAGATTACTACTGTATAAGACAGAGGAAATACTATTTATAATACACCTGCTCGGAAAGTCTTGTTACTTTATCAAATTTACGGTAGAAAGTACGTCATTGCATATCGAACAAATATGCGGGGAGAAAACGCATCTGAGCGGGAAGAAATGGATTTTTATACACTTTTCTCTCCCGCTCAGATGCGTTTTCTCCCCGCATATTTTGTTCGATATGCAATGACGTACTTTCTACCGTAAATTTGATACTTTCCGAGCAGGTGTAGTATAAAGCACTATGTATCACTCGAGAGAAAGTGCGATTCCCGATCTCGGGTGTTTTAAAGCCCTCGCCTACGGCTCGGGCTTCAAACGACACCCTCGACGGTAATCGGGCACTTTCTCCTCTCGGTGAACAATGTACTATTAAATGTAGTGCCACAAAATACGGTCTTTTTGCACTGTAAGTGTTTTTTTTTTCAGACAGGTAATGTTAATAAGCAACACATAAAGCCACGGAAAAGTTTAGACTCAATTTAGCTTATACCTTTGTATCTGTACAACATGAAAGTCAGTTTCATAAAAAAACATTGCGTTTTTGACATGGTGTCCACAAAGGATGTATAACGTTAGTTTATTTTGCTCCATGACCTGTCCATATCAAATACCGGACTCACCGAATCAAGTCGCGTATTTTTTCAGGTCACAAAGAGTCTGATGCTTTCTTTTTTGTAACATACACCTACGTATATACATACAGCTAGTTATAGCAGTCTAATACACGTATACGATATACAGAGTTACTAGTAACTAACGCTAAGCCTTTTAAGGGCGACTTTAGTATCAAAAGCAACAATTTTTGCTCTACAACCTTTTTGAAAGTATGTTAATCATCCATACATTTTGTGAAAGGATAATGAAGTTTTTGTGCGGAACAGAAATTTTTTTCACGAATTTCCAAAAAGTTGTAGAACTAAAGTTGATGCTTTTACCACACTCAAAACCTTTAAAGGGTTTAAAAGGCATTGGTTACCAGTAATAGTCCTGTATATAACACAGCTATATCTATCTAATACGCGTATAGCATAGTATATACATAGATTATGCACTAGTATAGTGACGCGGCAGGCGGGCGCTCGGCATAAATGGCGTCGGTCCCGAGGCACGTCGCGGCGCCGCGGGCGTCCGCGGGAATTACAGCCGAGCTCGACGGACGGCATCTACCCTCCTTTGTGCAAGAAAAAAGTACGGAGGGGATGCGGACGCGGGAAATCTCCGCGCGCCAGCTTTTTGAAAAACGAAGAATGTATTTTGAAATTGGAACGAATGATACGGTTTTGTTTTTTTGTAGTTGGTTTTGTATTTACGGAGTTAGTTAATACTAATTCCGTAAACATACAAAACAAAACTACTAAACGTTAACATACAAAGATATATTATAAAAAAAACATATTTTATGTCTTCCTCATTAGAGGAAGTTTTTTCAGTCAAACGTAGGCACACTTGCGTTTTGGATTATAATCGCATTTAGCTAAATATATCAAGTAAAAATGGTACGATCCTTAATGAAGGTATTGTGTAGGTAAAAAAATATTGAATAAGTAGGTATGTATATTTCCAAGCCTAACTTTTCTTGTTATGTACGTTTCAACAGTAAAAAGCTCTTAATTACAAAGATGATGAGTGGGTACTCGAATACCCACACTCGTGTTTTACACAAACGGAGAGATTTTCCACGAACGCCGCTTTTTACACGTGTTTGGGATATTCTCAAGATAGCCGTCAAATATATTTTGATGGCTTCAACATTTTTCTTCTATATTATAACAGTTTCTTTTGTACATTTGTAAAACGTGTGAAATATTGTATGTATTGTGTTATGTGTAAAATTATAACATAACATATGTAATCAAACTCAAATGCAAATTTTAATCTGTAATTAATTTTTAAATTTAATTTCAATAGTTGACACTGTGGAAGAACCCTGGATACTGCAACACAGGGAATCCTAAAGCAGTAGACAGGACCCCAATTTTAATTTGAACTTAATTAATTTAGATACTTTTATATAATGTACAAATGATAACCTGTTTTTAGTGGAAATAAATATTTTTTATCTTTTATCTTATCTTTATCATTATCATTGTACTCGTAAGTTGTAAGTGGTTAAAGATATAGCTCTTCAAAGCGAAAATACAGGAGTACTAGCGCTGTTCTGCTTAACCATTGATTAACTGGCACATCTTATACTCAGGTTCATATTATTAGGTTTACAGAACTGTAACACTAAGGTTACGAGTATATTGTGATATAGACATGGGCAGAGAAGTATAGCTCCGTATCACATTTACAAATGCACGTGACCATCGATATATCGACCGTGTCTCAACTAGTCCCGCACACAATTAGGAACCTTCCTTTATTCCCGGCCGCGTGCTCCAGGCGACCGGCGACCGGCGGAGGGGGTCCGAGCCATTAGCACGCCGACGACGGCGACGACCGGCCGCGGACATAAATAACCATTCAACCCTTATAAGTTTTATATTCTTAGTAAGAAGGTTGGTTTTCGAATGCCAGGTCTGTAAGACAACATTGACACGGGCCTGCATAATTTACGCGGGCCCGATAGACGGTCGCGATTGTTATTACGCGTACGGATATTGGATTTGGCGGCAACGCAGCGACGTCGCAAGATAATGCGGGACACGGCCGCCTGTAATTTAATAAGGCTGGTTAAGCACGCTCCACGCGGCCCGCTTCGATTTGCCTCGCTATTGAATTACGAGGGATTCGCGCGTATTGTTTAGTTTGGAGATTGTATTAGATTGGACGTATCGGCAGGTAAAGGCGCTCAGATTTAAAGCAATCCTGTGAGAAAAAATCTAAACTTATCCTTCCTAATCTGCGTCTTGTAAGTTTTCCGCGACAGTCAGGCGACAAACACAATCTTATCAGCACTCTACTTGGGTCGCGTCGAGTCTTTGTGGGTGCCAAAAAAGCACATCCAATCAATCAGTGCCAACGATTTCGTGCCATCCCTATCCTAGAAGGGGGCTATAAAAGGCACGATTGTGTTTGCGAGCGCGCTCGGGGGCTACCTAAGCGGGCATTAGCAAAGGACGCGTAGGTTACTCCGCCCGCCCAGCGTAGGCAGACCCCCAGCACAATGGCATGGAACGAAGCGCGCGGATCCTCCTGAATTGGACGAGCCACGTAATTTACGCGCGAGCGGTCACCGCCGGTGGTGATTACGCCAGCTCGTTGGCGTGTTGGTCGTTGATAACCCGACCGTAGCGAGAGCTCCAAGATATTGGGCGCTGCACCCCGCGCCCCGCCCCGCACCCCCGCCCCGGCCCGGTCATTAAGGTGGCGTGTGCATGTCGACTGCCGCGAGGGAGGAGATTATTGCCGCTGGCTCTAGACGGGTGCGTTAACTTAATTATATACCTACTCTACTTGACGCTCGCGTACAGTTATAAAACTTGACGCGAGCATCGTCTAGCTGCGCGCTGCAGACGTGATTTATTTTATCGGTAACCTCGTTCCGGAGGTAACTCGATGACGGCTTTAAACGCTGTTCATGATTCGGAAACACATGAACCCGTTTCGGCGTAACAATTTTCAGCCGGCGGAGTTTGCTGAAAATTGTATTCGATTTTGCCGGATCGCCGAGCGAGTCACGTAGTTGACAACAATTGAACTTTTGATTGAAAACTTTTCGAGGTATATTGTTTAATCCGTAATATAATATGGTGAGTCGGGTGCTGTCGGGCCGAGGCAGGTGGCGTCGTGTGTGCGGCCGGCGGGGACGGCGGGCCGGTCCGTAAGTTCGTGTCCGGGCGGCCGCGGGCGCGCGCGGGAAATAGGCCGGGGACTTTCGGGACGCGGGGCCGCGGATTCCATTTAAAGATGTCGGGATAATTTAGCGCTGACGAGGCGGAGAAGCAAATTGACGCGCCCCCGGGGCCCGTGTCGCCGCTCGATGTATCGATCACTGTTTTTCTCCGCTCTCCTGCGAGGCCGCTGCACGTAAATAACCCTCATCCATTTTATTTGGCGCCTCGACCTCTGCAAAAACCTGCCGAGAAGTTTCGCGAGCACCGCGTTGGGTGCCACTTTATCACGTGTTGGGCGCCAATAACGTTTTTTTCTTAAAATTAGTTTTCAAACATCGCGTTATGCAGTTTAGATGTAAATTTTAGCCCATAAAAATTTACATTATAATTTAGAATGGTTAGTAATTGAGCTTCAATGTAAAGATTAAATTTAAAACAAAAATATGGCTATGTATTAATTGTTTCTATATCTACATTAAAAAATACTTTACTGTTCATTAAAATGTGGCAGTTTTCTTGGGCTTGGGCTATTATGAGAGCAATCTAAAGGTATTCTGACTTGTGGCTTCTTTTTTCTTGTGATCGATCTTACCTCGCTGAACTCTTACTTTCAATAAACTTATTTAAGAGGAGAAACAATACCTTTCTCTTGTAAGGATGAAAACAAAGATATTCGGGTGTCGTAAATGAAGTTTTAATGTCATATGTAAAGAAAGAGAAAATATTTCTTCTGTATTTTATCTTCATTGACGTTTTGTAACACTTTGAATGTAAAAAGTGTTTCGATAGGTACCAATGTTTGTAAGAAAATCCGTCTTATGTAACATACCATAGACTTAACCCTTACTTACCACTATGGTTTACCAATCATCCATTGAGGGCCAATATCAATACTGCATCTCGATTCTTGCCCTCGGGGTGTTTCTGCGGAGTCCGAGACTTATAAAACAAATATTGTCTAACTTTAGCTATAGGTATATCGTAGGTGTACATACATCATCATCATCCTACTCCTAGCCGCTAGCTACGGCGACCGTTTTCTGTACATTTAATACGACAACGTATGTTGTCAGAAAAATCAGTTATTAGAGCGTAGCTAGCATGCTCTGGTATGGTCTCATATATGGCAGTAAATGTCCGCTAAATATTAATTTTAGGTGTGGTATAAAAACAATAGATGTAAACGTGGGTACTGTACCCTTGAATTGTATCAAATAATTGCGGGATAAAATCTAGCGTATATATGTATGTGGCATAAAGTAAGGACAAACATCAACAAACCAATAAACTAAAAAAACACATAAGCACTTATAAGATACCTACCTACAAATAACATTAGTTTCTAAGTCTAGAGAGTAATAAATGAGAAGAAATAAAGATAAATGACGAAATTAATGTAATTTTCTATCAATCCGGAGCTAAACCAAGTAACCTCGAGATATAATGTATATTGCCATTCGTTCAAAGTCACAGAGCTTTGAAGTCCATGCTTGTCGCCCTGTGACTAGAGGCGAATTCTTTCTTTATTCGATACAAAACAGGTGTCACCATTTACTAAAACTAACACACTTTCGGCACGCACACTACGACGCACGAGATGTTCATGTACACAGTACGCTTCAACTTCATCGGCTGTGCAATGTCGATATTTTTTATCGATTATTTACACATTTACTTCGAAGATGGAAATATATGTTTTTAGTATAACTATATTATTTAAGTACAAATTATAGTTAACTAGCTATGGCCCGCGGTGTTATCCGCTGTAAAAACGTTTTTATCCCGTGGGATAAAAACTATCCTATGTCCTTACCGGGGACTGAAACTATCTCTATACCAAATTTAATCAAAATCAGTTCAGTTATCAAATCATCTTTATAATGACTGGAGCATATTCTGGCATTTTTATGAGGAAACCAGTTGTATCTACCGGTCGCAAATATCCATTTATTTTTTAACACTGGATTTTTTGGAAATCTGTAAATTAAGTATGTGTTAAATAAAAACCGTAATCCAGACACATTTCCATACAGGTACAGAAACATCATATACATTATATCGATTATCGATAATTTGCTAGGTTCCATTTACACATCACTTTGCTATCGAGAAGTAGCGTCGTCAAGACAACGAATGTGTTAATGCCATTCAAAATGTCAAAAGTTTTATTTATTAAAATTACGAAATGTTACTACTTACCGATGGTATTTCACGCCGGTAACACTGGAACTTGTTCTTACAATTTTTAACTTGACACCAGGACATATTTAATAGTTTATCATGCTGTAAAACCGAGTAAAACGACCGAAAACTCTCTCTCGCTCGGACTATGTTTGACAACAGACTGACAAGCGCTGTCGTAGGTTAGGTTGGCATGTTTACTGGTCCAAACGAGAACCACGTATTATTAGTCATTTCGCTTCTATGGGGGGGCGCGCGCGGGGGCGATGTGGCCCGATCGTTGTTCTGTGGTTCAAAGTACTAATTTTGTTTCTATAAACATTATTATATATTTTGATATTTACTTGCTGGTAACATGACCAAAGTCGTAAAGAGTAGAGAGTTAGCAAATAATTATTTATAAAGCGTTTCTCTTTCCTCTTTAGCTCTCTAAGTAATCTCGACCCCAGAGCGAAAAATTAAGGGTCATTCAATAAACATATAAAAAAATCTAAAGCATCCGAACCCAAATACAACAGGGCCATTACATAGTATATATAGGGCTATAAAGACTTAGCACTACATACGTACAGTTTTGTGTTTGTCTGTTTGTTTAGCATACATATAATCATGGCTTAAAATTTCGTTTTTTTTTTTATTTACATATTTTTACAGCCTTGCTTATTCAGGTAGATGAACTTATAGAAAAATAATAATTCACAACACTTCAGTCATAATTAGTTTTATTATGTGACACGCGTGACTAAAACACAAAAAAACATCAGTTTTATTGAAAGAAACTATGATATGGCGAGACCAAGATGATGATTTCTCGTTTGTTATACTACTTACTATAAACCTGTCTAGATCTGTGACAAAAATCCGTGCTAAAATGTGAATCCTATTTTTGGCAAAAAATAATACATAGGATATTATTGTATAGAATACATCTACATACATATTAGTTAGTACTTAATAGGTATATGTATATGTGCGCGCTCAGTCGCGGCACACAGCTAGCTACAAAGACAAGATAAGACCCGTACACAGTGCGTAAGTACACGAAGCCGCAGGACAGTCCGCCCCGAGCGCCCTCTACCGCCTGTTTACGAACAGACAGTATAGAAACTTTTGCTTCATAGTGCGATTTCTTGATTTACTTTATAATAATAAAATATCACAAGCGGAGCTGGTGTCCATAACGTTTGGATATGAAGCGAAATCTATCTATTCAAGACTGACGAAGTAAGAAATACATATATCTATGTATACACACACACATGCCTTCAAAACTGTCAACCATGCCACCATGCTCAATTATAATAAAGTCAGCTTCAGGGAATATGGGCTAAAAGAAATAAATGTTGTGGTACATTAACATTACGGTACTACCTTGTTTATAGCGATTTTCTATGCTTATCTATTACAAATTTCATTACTTTTTTAACTCAGACGTTTTAACTTGACCGCAGTTAAGGTACAACAAAAATAATCGCAGTCAAACTTCCAAATCATATGTTTTACTAGTGGATGCTCGCGGCTTCGCTCGCATTAAGAAGTAAAACTTGCATCCCCTATTTCACCCCTTTAAAAGCGGCTTTTCCAAAAATCCTTTCTTAGCGGATGCCTACGTCATAACATCTACCTGCATGCCAAATTTCAGCCCGATCCGTCCAGTGGTTTGGGTTGTGCGTTGATAGATCACTATATCAGTCAGTCAGTCAATCAGTCAGTCAGTCACCTTTGAGTTTTATATATTTAGAATATATTTAGATTTAAACAATTCACCAACCTCCATCACTGTCTCCCACTACACCGTCCCAATGTCCACCGGCGAATGCGAGGTCCGCGCTCTAATTAAAACCCCCCTCCACCCTCTTCATCCCCACACCCCACTCCCCCTCTGGTCAAAGAGCATTAGGGATTGATAAGGACCGATCGAGGGCATCCGATATTATTACTTGCGATGACTTCGAGACACTTTCGGATGCGAATAGGAATATATTCAGGTTTGATGACGTTGCTCTTTGTGGAGTGTAGACCTCACTTCAAGTTTAAAAGGAGGTTTCAAGTTTAAAATTTGAGGAATCGCACCTTTTTCTTAAAACATGATAAGCTCACGCTTGACTATAACTCGCCCGATGTTAAGCAACGTCGGAATCTATCTACCTGAGACCGAAAATGTTTTAAAGGATTTTAAAGTATTTTCGCGTTTTCCGGTAAAAATCTAACTTTATGATGTAATTTTATAAGTTTTACAAGTAAACTTAGTATCCTAGACTAGGTGGATACATTAGGTAGGTTTAGAGCACAAAGCGATCTCTACCAGATTCAGGAATAAATACCTCCAAAAATATTGATCAAACTTGCAAACTGTTAAGTGGTAATAAATGGTGTCTCCGACAATCTATCATCGATATATAAACAGATGATAAGTGTATCATGTTTGCTGCATACCATTTTTTATTCCGCATGGGTTACAAGTCCCAATACTTTGGTCGGCACCATTCGGACAACCAACTTGGATAATTTCAATCAATTACCGCATTTCGCTAAGACGCGGGCGCTTTGACTAGTAATATTGCTAGACAAATAGCTTACTATAGCATCCTTTTAATACTTATATTTAGACAAAATGAAATGCCTGTAATATAGCTAGATAACGGCGTATTCCAGCATCCTTTGTCCGTACTAACATCAGAGGCCCCGCGTCCGTGAGATGGCCTCGTAAAACTCCATACGCATCGCATTACACCGTATTAAAGCGCGGAGCCGGCTCAGCCTGCGAGTGTCGTATGCAAGGGACATATACTTTCATGTTCAGGGACTTCTAACTATCTATTTTTACCTACATATATGATGATATGAAGAAGTAAAACTTGCATCCCCTATTTAACCCCTTTAAAAGTGGCATTACCAAAAATCCTATTAATAATCTTTTTTAGCGAATGCCTACGTCATAACATCTACCTTCATTCCAAATATCTACCCAATCCGTCCAGTGGTTTGGGATGTGCGTTGATAGATCACTATATCAGTCAGTCAGCCACCTTTGAGTTTTATATATTTAGACTGAGATGTTGTTTATTTAGTTTTACTCAGAATATCTCTCAGTTCAAATTGCCTCTTAGCATAGGCCTTTAATGTAACGGTTTCCATTGAACCCTGTCTTGAGCCACTCTTCTCCAGTGGTGACCGGCTGTGAGCCTCAGGTCGTCTTCCCATATAGTCATTTGGCGTTCTCTGCTTCCCTCCCCATCTCTGGGGTACCAGTCAGTGACCATTTTGCACTATTTCTCCTGTTGATCTCTTATCAAGTGCCCTGTCCATCTCCATTTTTGCTTGTCTATTCGGGTAAGTATATCAGTAACTTTGGGTTTTACCTACATGTACATGGTAATCAATTACGACAGCTAATAGTTTCGAAAGGAGCAACATTGTAAAAATGTCTTCCAGAATATCTATTTATTTATTTAATAATAATTAATACGGTCGTAACCAATTACATTAATTATCAATAATCACACCTAAGTTCACGTTGTAATGGTTGATGCTACATATAGCGAGTGTTCGCAGTATTGTAAGCACACTGACAGCAGCTCCATCCAGCCATCGACAAACACATCACATGCAGGGTTTTCGTGCAAGACAGCATTGAGTGCAGCCAGAATACGCGGCAGCAGAGATTGAGAACGCGCAACTGTGCGCACATGAGGCTCGGCGAACAGGGTCTCAGTACGATGAGTGACTTTTAACTTCATAGTTAAGTTAACTCTGTTTTAAACAGATTGTTAAATACCGAGTTGTGTTGCTTGGGACACTGGATTCTGATTGGCACGAGTTATTGTCATAGAATTAATGACACACAGATTTGCAAAATTTAGCTGGAATATTTATTCATTATTACTTTACAGCGCATTTCACAAATTAGAAAAGTTTTCACTTGAAAACGAAACGCCAGTCTTAGAAGCCTTTATTATATCCATGTAAGTATTCTTCGTTTTTGAGTGAAACATTTCTGAATCTGTGGAACACCTGTATAGCATAATAATATCTAATACATATGTATTTATTTATGTTAATCTATACTAATATCATAAAGATGAAGAGTTTGTTTGTTTGTTTGTTTGTTTGAACGCGCTAATCTCAGGATCTACTGGTGCGAATTGAAAAATTATTTTTGTGTTGAATAGACAATTTATTGAGGAAGGCTTTAGGCTATATAACATCACGCTGCAACTAATAAGAGCGAAGAAACAATAGAAAATCTGGGAAAACCGAGGAAAATTATTCATCTTTGAGGGATTCCGTTGCGTGCGCTGCGAAAACGGTTCAAGTCGTGGGTAACAGCTATAATTTATAAAGCTGAAGAGGTTGTTTGCAAAATTAATATGATGCCCAAAATAACTATTCCACGCGAACAAAGTCGCAGGCACAGCTAGTGGTATATAACGTTATCCATTAAAGATAGCTACCATATGCTGCGTCTTTTGTACATAAAGTCGATGGCCAGGAAGGACAGCGTTAAATTTAACTGTTGAATAGCAAGGACCTGCGATAAAGTTAACTGGTAGTACTTACTGATAACACGGCTGACGTATGTAACTTGTCTATTTTATGTGATACTCAAGCTAAGATAGAGGCTTATATGCATGTCTTAAGTAATCATTTAAGAGGGTAATGTTATGTTATTTTATAATTCGTTTTAACTGACTTCAGAAAAAGGAGGTTATCAATATTATTGTTGGTATGTTACGCGATTACTCCGCTTTTAATAATATCGATTTTAATAATATTTTTTATGTATTTTGTGTAAAAATGTCTTTAACTTTGAACTATGTCGGTACTTAGGTTCATTTAACGTACCTATATATATGACGTGTATTTAGAAATGCGCTTACTATTGCGCATTATAAATGCTCTTGTATGCCTAGCGTAATCTCGTAAAACAAAATGTGACATTTATATGTAAACGCTTACGTGGGTTAGATTTCCCGTTGCTTTGTAGATCCCACCTTTTGTAAAAGTTACCTCACAGAAGCCCGTGAGGCAATTTAAAATTTCTCGGGACCAAAGTCCCCACTCATATACGACCATATATTCACACCTACATACATGTCACCAACGCTCTTGACACATAAAGGGTTTGACCTCTGTAAACTCTCTTTTGGTCAACATTGATTGTGTTATCCTTATCAATGGAGCACAAAATCTGCCTTCACGTTACACGAATGATATTCCACTTTCCATTCCCCACTACTATTTATTGTTAATCGTTACTGTTTATTGTTGTTCGTGATTTGACGCACGTGACTAAAGTACAACGACATTTTGACTCTAGTATAACCCTAGAATAAGTAAAATACCTATTGTGATTAATATCTTTAACTTTAGTACACTTCAAGAGTTAAGATTTGACCTAGACATTTTTCGATTTGTATTAGTAACAATATGACAAAGATTAATATGATTGTTGGACAATTCTATTTTGGAAATCTATTACAAATTTGTCATATTTTATTGTAACGATAAATTTAATATATCTCCACTCAAACCTTTCAATAACACTTAAGTAATATACAAATCACGTCTGATAGTTCCTAAATTGCAACAGTATTTGGTTCTAGAACATACTTGTACTGTAGTATATTCACTACACATGCAATATCGTCCACAAAATACGCCATATCCCGGCTATCTAGTTAGAAG
Organism: Macaria liturata; assembly: GCA_964023185.1. Lineage (NCBI taxonomy): Eukaryota > Metazoa > Arthropoda > Insecta > Lepidoptera > Geometridae > Macaria > Macaria liturata. The sequence goes on along the minus strand of OZ026809.1, from coordinate 15,998,197 downwards.
CTACATGTCGTATTTCGGAGCCACATTTCTGTGCTATCTCGGGCACAGAATACAGAGTCTCGGGGTCGGTCGTGTTCCCGGACAAAGTAACCCTCCTGCGACCCGTTTAAAGATTCAGCGCGCCGCGGGCGACGCGGGTCCGACGGACCGCTTTGAAGATCCACCTTCATTAGCGCGGTCCGGCAGACCCCGCGGCTCTGGGACGCGGGTCGCGCGGGCCCCGAGCTCGCGGCACTGAACTTACACAACTAAGTATAACTGGTATAACTATAACTGTACAGGGTAAGCAATTTTCAGGTGACAGCTTTAGTATGTCAGATCAGTGACGTTTGTTCCAAGACTTTTTAATCGACTTAAAACAAAAGGAGGAGGTTCATTAAGAGTGAATGTTTTTGTACGTAGGTATATTTATAATGCGATGTCAGTTACGAATTGGTTTTAGTTAGTAACTAGCTGTGCCCACGACTTCGTCCGCGAATAGTAATTTTGGGCATCATATTTATTTTTGCAAACAACCTCTTTAGCTTTATAAATTATAGCTGTTACCCACGACTTGAACCGTTTTCGCAGCGCACGCAACGGAAGCCCTCAAAGATGAAATTTTTTTTCCGTTTTTTCCATATTTTCCATTATTTCTTCGCTCCTATTAGTTGCAGCGTGATATAACATCACAGCCTTCCTCGATAAATGGTCTATTCAACATAAACATTTTTTTTTAATTCGCACCGGTATTTCCTGAGATTAGCGCGTTCAAACAAACAAACAAACAAACTCTTCAGCTTTATAATATTATATAAGTATAGATATTTTAAGTAGTCCATGTTTTTAATTAACACAATTTAGCAAATTCATAAGAAGGAATGTCTTAACCTCTTTAAGCGAACTTTCAAAAGTCGTAGAACAAATTGTTGGTTAATATTGCACCCTAATGACCATTTTCTTAGGTGACTTATATTCACCATTATCCCTGTATAAGTACTTATGTTCAGAGTTCAGACGATCGTGGTATTATGAGTACATAACTCAAGTTTACACTGAACTCCTTAACTTTGCCCCGGGATAGATCTGGCCCAGAGTTACATTACTACCCTGACTATGCTTGTATAGTTTGCGTAACTATCAAGCTACTAAATGTTTAATACTAACTGGACATGATAGCTATAACTACCTTATCATAAGAATTAGTAATGAAATAGCCCTTAAAATTAGTCCGTACATTGTTAGAGTAGGTAATCAAATCACAACGAATGAAAAGGTATCAAAAACAAAAGTATTAAGATGTAAAAGCAACAATGTTTCCCCAAGTGTTTTGTTTGTCGAAACCTAAATATTTTACCTTATCGTAATTTTTCATTGGAAGAATATCCCATTTATAAAAATGCAATGTTCAAATAAAGTAATAAGTAAGCAGGAACCATTTCATCGAGTACGTTTTTCCAATCGCGGCCGGGGCCCTTTTAAAATGGCCGATGACTGCGGGCGATGGGTGACACGGGTCCGAATGTAGCGCGAGCAACGATATCAAGGCTCACAGACAACTCACTGTGAAGAGAAAAACAATGAGATTAAAAAATCACAGTGACAGAAAAATGTTGGTGCAATCCTTCATAGCAAGGACAGCGAAACTCGGGATCTCTCTACCAGGAGACTTCGTTTCCTGAAAATTACAATTCTAGGGTTCTTCAAATCCAGAATAAATAGGTTTGTTCTTGACAAACGTGCTCCATCTTAGACAATAATGATGTTCGACAACAGGTCGATTCAATTGCAGTTATATACAATATTTATTTTATTGCAGTTGATTTCGTAACATTTTTTTATTATTCAATTTTTATGATGACTATTATTAGTTACATTACAATATGTACTAAAATTAGTTTCCTAATTTTAAAAACCTCTGCAGTCGCTAATCTGTATAAGGCATCCCTTGGAGACGTTTAAAAGCTCTCGAAAGTTCTCCACTCTCATACAAACTTATCTACTTAAATAAGTTGTTGTAATTCGAGTATATCTAGCATAAATAGAAATGTCAAGATAACATTGTCTACGATCAGTCGGAAGACTCGGCCAGGGTTCATTAGTATAGGAGTATGGGAGTAGGATGCAGAGAGGCGCAAATAGCCACCCTCTCGGATACATACATAACTACGTCGTTTCTATGGAGTCTTTGCGAAGAGTCCACGCTAAGGACGTTTGTGACTTTGTGTGTAATAAGTAATCGTGGCTTGATTCGTCCCCGAATTTATTACAAAGAGCATGATGTGACGATGACCTGAAGTCAAAAAAGTTATCAAGATTCCTTCGTCCTTATTATAAAACAATGTAAGTAAGTATGGTATGTACTATAGCAACACAAACTTCTTAGAAATATATGTAGGCGCTTTTACTACTATTACAAATGGATGACCGTAGCTTCAGCCGCGTTGATTTGTCATCAAAAGTAACCTACATATATCGCTCAAAAAGCCTTTCGATTTTATATAATGGTATGATAAACGTCTCGTATGTATGAATTTTCAGTTTCCAAGTTCCAACTAAACTAAGTACATACGTATAAAAACTTAACGTAAGTTCAACACTGGTCCTTAGAGTCACGGTCCACTCATACTCTAGTTTACGCCCTCGCAATAAACGCTGACTAGCCATAACTAGCTTGGGCCATAACTGGCCTGGGTCATAACTGGCCTGGGCCATAACTGACTCCGGCCATAAGTGACGTCAGCCTCTGGTCATTGGATGCGGGAGATTATCTTAAATAGAGTCCACTGCGCTGGATCTAGCTCTGCGGAGTCTGTGGCCGTTTGTGCGCTACAATTAACATTGCCTCTTATTGCAATTAGTTGGGAATAGTAGCGAAATTGTAATCTGTTGTTTGGAATACGATTGAACAAGAATGTGTGTTTATGAAAGAAAACTTTATTCATGAAAATTTGTATTATTGTCTTTATGTCGTATTCTTCATGCCGCAACGCTCCCGCATAATCAATATTACAAAATTAACTACAATAAATAAGATATTCATATCTTAGCCTATTTGACATAGCAGGTCTCTTTATATTAGGTAAGAAGGTTGTTCTTATTATCTTTTGTTAACCAAAAATATGCAAAAATACTTGTTTTAGTTTGTATTTTAGTCATACATAACTAGTATTTACATAAGTGTTTAACGAAAACTTGCTTATAAAAAAAACAACAACCTTTATTCAGTTGCCACAAAATTAATAACTTAATGTTACAAATTTCACACATCACTTTGAATTTGAATAGTTTTGTCAGAAGTGGCCTGCTTGGCAAAGGCAAGAATATACCTACTTGAAAATATTTGTTCGATCAAACCCACGTCCATTTCAGTTGTTCCCGTGCCGAAGTTTTCCTTTTTAATTCCCACCCCCTCGGAACTTACAAAGGCTTCCACACACGCCGTCACAATTTCCCCACATTTGTATCAAGTGGGCAAATAAAGAAGGAAACAAGTTAGATGGAGTGCCGGACCGCGTTCGCGACTAATTAACCCACCCCGTCCCAGAAGTGGGGTGTCCCACCCGCCCCACCCCGCCCGAGCGGGTGGGACACGCCAGCGAAACAGTTAAAAAATATGCGGCTCCCGGGAGACGCGACGCGAGCGCTCAAGAATTCCGATAGAAGCAAAACTAAAGGCTTATTTAGGTACTAGTTTTTTTAGGTTTTAGTTGGCATAGTTGCTAGTCTTTTTAAGCGCAATTAAATAGTTAGTACAAACGCACTGGGCCTAAGAAATTAAGCATGACTTGAATAGAGAAATGGCAGCTACAGGTTAAAAAATAGGAACGTTAATGAAACTTACCTCGTTTCCCATCGCGTTACGTTATCGATTTATCAAAAACCATGGGAATAAAGAGAGATATTTACAGTGTATTTCATATTTAACAAAAACTAACAAAACGCTCACAAGACTTCACACAAAGACAAGATTCCAATGGCAATGTTACTCTGACTTCATTTTCATGGTATTTTTTTAAAATTTCTAAGAACCTACCCTCCAGTTTTCCACCATATTGTCTATGATGACGTCACTAGCGTGTGTAAAACTGGCCATAAACCGTCCTCGTGCGAAGTGAGCTGTGAAACCCTTTGGGCTTGTTCGATTTACACCCGCGTTTACGATTATGATAGGGCGACCACGCACCACCACTACTTGAATTGATTATCCTACTCAGGGACTAAAGCTTGTTTATTTGCAAATGCAAGTTGATCCATAATCTCGAATTTACTATGACTAGCCTGGTGTTAGGTAAGTTTTTTTAGATTTTGTATGTGTCTACAGTCTTCTGACACACCAGTACGGTTTCACATAGTCTAACCGTCTTCACTCAGAAACGAAACGCAAATCGTAAAATTGCTTGGAAATTATATGATTGGATGACTGTCGTTGGTTAAATTTGCCTGTTTTGAAGACATTGATAAAAAAAATTGCCTGTTTCGAAGAAGTTGATTGTTGCGTTGATTTTGAAGGTTAACGTTACGGTTTCAGTTTCCAAGTAAAACATTGCAAGTATAATATAGTCCTAACAATTCCCATCAATTCCCACAAACGCTGGCCACCCTAGTCCCGTTGACGGAGGCCCAGGTGCCCTTTTCGACAGATTAGTTTTAATCCAGTAGGTGAGTGTGTGTTCTGCGCGTGTTTTTTTTTACCTTTTTTCTTTTTTTTGGGCGTGAATTGAGAGTGGTCGGGCGACGAGCTTGTAGTCTATTCATGCGAGATAAACATAGACAAACAACATTTTGGGGAAACGTTGGGAGCCACTTTTATACAGTTAGCTGGGAAAGGTTTGTTAACATAGACGTTCAAGGGCAACTTTTGCTAAGTAAGTATATATAAGTATGAAATGTGTTTGATAGATAGATAACATTCTCATTTATGATACAAATACAAAGAATAAACAAATTTAAACTAGTGCTACAAGTGGCAGGCAGCCTTATCGCTAAAAGAAGAAAAATACTATGTACTCGTATAGTGGTATATATTACGATTTGTCTGTTCCAGACCTAATTGAATTTAATATTGAAATGTTAGTGCTTTTAAATTAAAAAAAATACAATTAATAATTAATGATACGTGCTATTCACTGTCAAAATTATTTACATGCAACTTCAGATGGATAGCAAGTCATCTAAAAAGTTGTACAAAAACTTTCGAATACACTAGTTTTTATAGAACACAGCAGAAATGTGAGCAATGCAGGCAAGAAAGTGCAATAAAAAGTCTAACGAACTTTTGTACGATTTCGTAGAAGGACTACGAACTCCACGAAAAGATCATGTCTACGAAGAATTAAAATTGCTAATCAGAACCACTAGTCAAAGCAAACCAAATAAACTGCATAGTTAATTCCTACTTATATACATAATTGTTTCTAAGTAATTTCTAACCTAATCTTGATGTAGTAAAGCATAACACGCCATATTGAAACATTGCTTCTGCTTAAGATCACAAATATTACTATGATGTTATAACTTGATAAAAGTAAGTTATTTTCAAGTTACTTTTAAATTATTAAATCTAAACAAGTTTAATAACATCACTGTTGCTTACTCATATCTGGCAAGTGATACTAGGTTTTTTGTAAAGTACCTATCTGCATTACGGTTACATAAGCTAAATGCATCAATTTCTGCGAATTAACCTTTAAAATCGCCTACCTCGAACCTCATCCGCTCCCAACATCAGGACCGCAAAATAAACAAAAAAAAACGAAAAAAATCTCGTCGTGTTTCGCGTGACCTCTCGACTAACCACGTCGCGAGCGGAAGCGCCTGCATTGCGTGTGCGCAGCCGAGGCGAGGATGCAACACGGGCGGATGCGGTCGCCCTGATCGTATCACACTTTGCTATACCTATGCTTGTATAGCTGTTCACGGTTACTTTATAGATGTATATCTGGACCACACTCAAAACTAAAACGATAATACTAAAAACCATAAACCTATGTGAGATCTATGGTAAAAACCCTTGAACTTTTGATAGGATAGGATATTATCATTGATTAAAATACGTCTATTTACTATTTATTCCCTTTATTATGACACCCAAACAGGATTACAGATTTAAAGCTATGTGCTGTTAGTAAGTATATGATATTATCGACAGTCCTCTCCTGAGATTTTATTCTAACAATCTTTTCGGCGATGGTGAACCGCGGCTAGAATCACAAAAAAGAACGCTAAATTCTATAACTTTTTTTAAGGTTTATATTACCACTAGCCCAGTACCATATACCATGCTATAAGTATGTATGAGTGTATGGTATCGTGTATTGAGTGGCGCGGCCCGGGGAGCCACCGGGGAGCGTCGCGGGGAGCGCGGCCTCACGCATATTGGTGCACACGTGGATGTAGGCATGGGGTAGTGACTGACTATCGATATCGGTAAGTACTTCGCTTTTACTTCTTCTTATCGAATGAGTGTGACCAACTCTAGTGTCCATAATTTCTAAAGTGCATGTGCTGACAGACTGATTTATTGATATCATATACTTTGATTCTCATGTAAAAACGGAGATTTGCACAAAATATCTATTGTTGTAATAAACTAAGTTGTTACCCTTACTGTACAGTGTACACTATAAACCATGCTATAACTATATTTGAGTGCATGGTATCGTGTATTGAGTGGCGCGGAAGATTTATTTTGTCACTAGGATTCGGGACGTGACAGTATCGATAAGTTGTAGCCCCATGTCCCTTCCCTAGCGGATGTGAGGTGGTGCGTCGCGTTCAGGCGCGGTCCCGCGGGCGCGGGCTCGACTCGCGGCATCGCAATGAGGGCATTATCGATACATCGCCGCACAGCGCAGCACTTATACAGGCTCACTTGATACTAAAACTGTATTTGCATATGGCCTCAGACCAAGGATACCTATGTTGATGCTTATAAAGGTCAAAGTGAAGCTGATTTTTCAATATGAACAATTTCCCATACAGCATCCTTTTATCTCTGTATTTTTGACATACAATCATGTTAACAATAAGAAGCTGTGATAAGACTTACAGACGCGTTAATAAATACCTACCCAATATCACTCTCGGGACCATTTAATTTCGCAGTACCAACAAAAACGATCCATCACCATCTTGCAGCATGAAAGCATCTTAGGCCATAGTCTTTGCTTACAATCAGACAAACTATGGCCAAGTGCAAACCCGTTCTAGTTAAACAAAAAAATTAAAGAGGAACTAAAGTCCAACAAACACATTTTCACTATCAGATAATGATATGAGTTATATGGATAATGTATCCCCGTTTACAAATATTGAATCCCCGTTATTTCATTACTTCCAAGTACCCGTGTATGCGCCGGCGCACACCTGGCGCGCCCGCGCGCTGAGACTGCTAATTTAATGAAGTAACGCACTTTTTCCATCCACCTCCATGCCTCGCTCCGGCAGGATGTGATCGCGGTTTTACATTCTCTCGTCTGAATTATAAACGCATCCTTTATTACTCTATTCCGTTTACTTGTCAGAATCAATTACTTATGTATTAAATAAATTGAACGATTTCCGTGAATTTTAATCAGATCAAAATGTGTTGTTATCCTAACTTTTATTCCACGGATACGGTTGTCATCCTGTCTTGTTAAAAGTGAAACAATAATGATACGAAAGAATGGAATTTCAAATAAGTACCTAATTACTATTGTAATTTAATTCTCTCGTACGAATATTTGTCTTACGCACATAGCCAAAATCTTGTAGGTCTACGAAACTTTGTTACTGAGTTAAAACAAAGTACACTTTATACTTAATTGAAGTCTAGGCTACATATCAACTCATACTTAGAACTGTTATCAAACCCAGTCCAGAAAATCTACCTAATTCGAGAGCATTTGAACGCCTCCGCTTTCCCTGAAAGTAGACAATACATTTGAAGCAGACATTCAGACTTGACGTCTGGCTATAAAATAACTGTAAATGTGCCCACCTGTTGCCACCAGGCGTCGCCAGAGGGCTTGTTATGTAACAAAACATCCAGTTTGAACCGGTTACGGCCAGTTAGCGAGGTTTGTACTTTTGTTTTTGTAGCCAGTGCTTAAAGTTTTGGACGCACTACGCTGGTTTAGTATTAGGTTTAGTATTAGGCTTGGTACAAGTCTTTGTGCAATTGCTAGTGGATTTAGATTATAAAATAGTAATGTCATTCTTGGGATCCTATAATATCTCTGTATCAAAAATCATCAAAATCCGATATGGCCTGAAAGAGGACTAACTTAGCAGCGACGTACATATGTACTTAGTAGTATAATTAGGCACTAACTATATAATTACCAACCCTATTAAAATCTTATAAAAATGTGCAGAAGGCAACGAGAAACCACTGCAACTATATTCCCTAGTAATCAGCTCATATGGAAATTAAAATCTTAAGATTGACAGAAACCAAACGTTATAAAGCACCAAACCCAACCGAAACGCAGAGCCCTAAACATCCTAAATTACTGCTTTCAATTGAAGCGCACATCACGTGACATCACGCAACGTGGCGACGCCATTTTCTCACCGGTACGTTACGTCACTAGGGTTGCAGCCATGTTGTACCCATAGGGTGCGAGAATACGTAATCCGCTAATGCTGGTCATTAGGGTCGTGCTGACACGCACGCTGACGACATCGATAAATGATATAGGTAATCGATGATTTGCTGGTTTGACGACTCGTCTGTCGAATGACAAGTTTTTTTAAAAGTTTGTTTATTCTAAACTAATTTGAATATTAGAAAAAAATAATCAATAATCGAATCTGCGTTATTTTGATTACACGCTATAACATGTAGTTCGTTTATTTGTGATAAAATCCATCGAAAAACAGTTTCGAGCGCAAGACATGTAGGTGTAGGCTGTAGGGCGGGCACATTATCGATATGGCGTGTTGTCGATATTGCGTGATTATCGACGATAATGGCGTGTGTGGCTCCCACGCCGCCACGCCGCGAGCGCCAGGTCCGCGGCCAGGGGTAGAACCCAAGCAAATAATGTTGCAAGTGGAAAAAATTGGCAACTAAAAAGTTAATTTTGTTATGTTAGCTATAAATTAAGATATCCTGCTCCTCCTCCTTATTCCACTTAACTAAGGGTTGTGATTTTCTTGCAGATTTTGCGTTTTATAGATAATTTATATGCAAAATAACGTAATCGAAGCTGCATTGTTTTTTAAATCATAAACAATAAAGGCTGGCTTCTGTGATACAGGCGTATACCTAGCACAGTAACCACCGGAAACACTAGATTAAAGTTAGCCCAAAATTTAATATAAAAACTCAACATAATATACTTTATGCCTTCATGTTCAATATGTGGCAAAAGTGCTGCCACCAGTGAAATACAGATTTAGCTTGTCCAGTTTATAGTTACTCGCATTTATTCTGTGCCTGGGGGCCGATCGCTTCTACATTATCGAGGGTCGGATGAATTACTTTTGTGTAGATAATTATATCGGTGATCTTTTAATCATACGGATTTTGGTAATTGTGTTGACGGTTATGGTTATAGCTTTGAATTATTTTTGCATGAAAAATGTGATGCATCTTTTAATATGTAATTTAATATTAATAAATATTTTAGAAAATTTTAACAATGTATGTCCGTAACTTCGTTCTTATAAAATGATATATCTTTATTGATTACGTATGAATTTGAGACAAAACGAGTTTGGAAAAAAATGCACGTGTTGTCATGTAAACATAATCCCCGCGCGCTTGGTTATCAAATTAGGCAGTGATTGGAAGGTATCGATATCAGCACGCCGCGGCCTCGAGCCGAGCGAGATCGAACCTCCTGAATAATTTACTGCGTTTTGATTGGTCATCACGAGCCCGCTATTTGCATAATTGCCCATTAGCAAGTTTTTGTTTACAGTCGACTTGTATTCGAACAAAAGCAGTTGTGTGTTGCTCGAGGCATCTCCGCAGTTCAGGGAAGCTCATTTGCATTTTATTTTATGCAAAACCCTTCGCCTCGATTAACCTTAAACGAAATGCCCGTTTCAGCTCGAATGTGCCTCGCAAATACCGAGATAATGATGAAGATATTCCGAAATTGTATGTGCTCATATTCGCGGGGACAGGATTAGAGGCCGGAGCGCGGCTCATCAATAAGGGTCCGAGAAATTCCGTCTCGAATATCTTTGGCGGGCGTTTGTACGTAAACACACAAAATCCCTCTGAAGGTACGGCCGCGGTCTCTAGACATGTGCGGGACATAAATTTGGCGAGCGTTACGTAGGTACAGGCCGGCTATATGCCGAGTACATAAGGCGAGCTATGTGGCGAGCAACACGGGCGTCACTTATCCGCGCGGAGGATGCGGTGGCCGTCCGATCGCCCCCCGGTCCCAGGGGGTGGCGGGTGGCGCCCCCTCGCGATTCATTAAGTCGGGCGCGGCCGACGCGGCGGACGCGTCGCGGAGTCTCCGTGAATTCAAATTAGAGCCGGCTCGGACGTCGTGCACTAGGCATGAGGTTCTTTGCTGCTTTATCGATAGTACACTATTTATTTTGTTTACCTACTACTTAATCATGTATGGAGAGTCACTTACGTTAGTGTAATTTAACGTAGCACATGTTATTTAGACGAAAACATGTGATTTTTTTATAAATACAATACACTTAAGTCAGGCACTTGATAATTTATTGAAATGGTTTGGATAGTCACTTTCAGATTTAGCTCAAATTCTATAAAAAGCTAAATTTATGTAGTATAGAATACAACATTTATTTACTATAACGAATTTAGAGTCTTAAGGGTATGCAAGTTGTAACATCCAAAATACACTGAAATGTAACTCGCATAAATGTGATACACAAACAAAACTGTTTAGGATTAATTAAACAATCATATTTTTTACATATGCATCCATCCGAAAAGGTAAAATTATATTACGAGTCATACAATCTATTCAAGTGGTTCTCATTACCTTGCCATCCCTCAGAAATTTAAATTGATCCTTATTATTATTTATTCCATCGATAAATCGATGGAGCTGTATCCCAAATAACTCATCCCTATCGCCCCTTTGTCTCGACAAGACAGACGCGAGCGCGGGAGCGGGTGGCGTAGGGAGGCGGGCGGGGCGGGGCGGCACGTGCCGGACGGAAGTCGCGCGGCCGCTCGAGCCGCACCGCGCTAAATGATTCAAAACTCGAACACCGAAGTACCCCGTCACTATAGCTACGGCCGTATACCCTGGCCGGACTTGCAAGATTTATATGCCCCTACCCGATCCCTAGATTAAAGATGTCGCCCGTTATTGAAATACGCTCAAATATTCCCTCTCGCGGCGCCTCATTCACATTCACTCGCCGTACTCATTTCATTCACTTCTTTATTGTTTATTTTTCGATCTGTTTATTATGGCGGGGCGGTTCTCGTTAATTCTCGATGCCGGCTCGATCCCAATAGGCGTAATGATGTAGCTTTTGTGTTTAATTGCGCTGAGTCGAGGCCTCGTTAGAAAAAGTACCGAAAATGAGGGTAAATATTGAGTTACATTCGACTTAATTATGCGGAAAAGAGATTTTTCGAAAAGCACTATTTCGGTAAAGTTATGTCTGACTAAGCAGGGTGCAAGTATTACATTAATAACGATGAAAATTTATAAATTCAAAAATAAATCTAGTGTTCAGCTCTCCAATGAACCCAAGACAGCTTTTTTTACTCTTGATGGGCTCACGCTTGCCTACAACTCGCTAGATGTTAAGCAGCGTTGTAATATACTTGACTTACACCTCTGATACTAATTGGTATGAACTCTTTTCTTCAATTCCTAAAAGCTTTCAGGTACATAATGTAGGTTTTTATTTACACTTACTTTTATTTCGCGCTCGTGTCCTAAAAACGGCTGTATTTAACTAATTGTTCACTAAACTGGAGTCATAACAAGTAAATAAATAGGGCATTTATAAACAAAGCCACTTCATAATCACATCACAAATCTTGAGTAAATAGGTTTCTTCCTGGCAAGCATGTTACATCTTAGACTATAGAGGTGCTTAACATCAGGCAGGCTATAGTCAAACGTAAGCTTATATCGTGTTAAAAAAGAAAACTAACCGAAAGCAACAAAAAGTTTCGTTAAACAATATAACGGCAAGTTATTTTATTAGAAAAGTGTGTAAAGTTCAGTGTCATCCGCAACCGAACAAACATAACATGCGCCAAGTTTGGATTGAAAACGAGCAGCGTCCGTAAATCGGCCAAGTGCAGGCTCCAGGGTTGACAGCAACCTGGCATTTTGTGATCTAAATTGATGTACCGTAGAATAGATGAACATTGAACAAAGGAAAAATTATTATATTTTTGAATAACGAATATATTTAACTGGGTTATTTCTAAGTGACTAAGTTTTCTATGGCAAAATTGTATTAAACAAGAAACAATATATCTACGTAATAAGGTAATAAAGTAAAGTAGGTGTAATAATCATTTTGTGCTATAAAATTACTGAACTATCTTTGGATTATAAAATTTAAACAAACAATACATTAGTTACCTACTTATTTAGCAATGAAAACAGTAAAGTTTCCATAGTTAATGGCTTAGGACAGTAGTCGAGTAAACCACTGTCATAAAGTGTAACATTACGAAGCACTCTGAAGCTAAATTACTGTACACTAGCATTGCTAGCCCTACAGGTCCCAGCCCAGCGCTATGTTCTGGCGGAAAGAGGGAAAGTCCGCATTTACATATAGTCGGTACTCTGTGCTCCGAACTCCGTGGTCCGCAAACTTTGCGCAACTCGCTATTGCACGAGTCAAACTTTTTGCTCGAAAGCAACTTTAGCGCGGAGTTTTTTCACTTGTTTTGTTAGGTTGTTGGCTGTTGGCCATTAGGTAATTAGGTAATATATGGAACTTTGCCTGATACATGCCAGCGTTATGTGGGATTACTAGACGCAAATGTTAGTTTAGTTTGGCTAGTAAAGTTTTGCAAAGGCGTAGGCACCTAGGCAGTAGGCACGTTATGTAAGGCTTGCGTGGTACTATATCTATTAGAAAATTATTAGTTCCCATAAAGTATACCGAAGAGCACGTGCAGCAAATACTCGGCGACTCGGCAATGGAGTAATTAAGAAGGCCACAAAGACGGCCTCGGAGCAGCTGCGTTTGAAACAGAGACAGCTCTGGTCAAGATACAATGGGGGTGCAATGGCCCATATTGCGCAGCGCTAGGATATCAAAGCAATCTGGCGGGGGATGGCGGCCGAGGCGCAATTCGGCCTCCTTGCGCATATTGCATGCACGTACCAATGAAGTTTGCTTTGTAGGCGGTAATCTGCGGGGGTGTATCGGGGAGGTGGGTGGCGGGTTATGTACACACGAGCCCGAGGCGTCGAGGTAGGCAAATGGCCGGCGAGGCGGGCGCGTAGGCCGACAGATCTCGGTGATATCGATCCGCGGCCGGCCGCGCCGCGAGCCCGGACGCCCGTCGCCACGGGGACGCCCGCCACAATAACACTCCTTTGTTTGCCGCACATCCAGCCCTCGCCGTGATACTATACGACACGGTGACACTATCGCTTGCACGGCCCAACTATCGTCAATACTTGACAATAGATTTCAATTTGCTACGTAGAACTTTTGAAGATCAAAAGTATGCTCAAATCTTAGACATATAATAATCATTTCTAATCACACATTCTGACTATGTAGGTACAAATTCGATAGATTTTTATAATTAGGATAAAAAAATTGGTTATCGATAAATTTCAAAATAAAAATGTATCGCATCCCTAGCGCGTCGCGACCGCGTGGCGGCACGACGGCGGGTGGCGCAAATCACTCGCGCGGACTGCCGTTCTTCGAGAGCGCTCCCATTTGCGCTGCGGTCGTTTCCCCTATATTTATTTTTATTTGTCGATAAAAAATTCACGAGTCCAGGCAGTCACAAAGACTACCTAATGTACGCTCTAGAATTCTCGGAGCGGGTTTTGTAAGCTAGCTCTGCTCTATGTTTTGTTTGTTTGAATTTGCTCGTTCCCGTACAGCAGAGGAATAAAAAGTAAATATGGAGCACTACGGTGAGTTTGCTTGTCTTTCTATTTTTTCAATGAACCGTTTTAAAAATGAATTAAACTACGTAACTGACGGTAACATAAATATACTCAAGCAAAATGTATGTGTTCAGACTGTTCAGTAATTTATGTAAGTATATTATCTAACTATAGAAATGTAAGATAACTTAATATCATATTTTATCTAGTTTTGAAGATAATGTAAGTTAATGTACATATGTAACAATGTGTTTTATTATTAATAAAACAAATACATTTCCTACGATTGATTAGCATGACGGTCGTTAACTAAAATTTATTTTTGTGTTTCTCATATTTAAAAGCTTTTCACATTAGTCAATGTACTGCTTAACCGTTTATTCAGAAGCTTTAACAGTACATTTACTTGACATAAAATATTATTAAATCTACCGATATCGATAAAAAGTAACCCCATCGCGTTCAATTAGAAGCACAGCACGGTCTCGCATGAGTGGCGTCCGTAGTCCGTACGCGGCGTCGTTGCTCCCCCCCCCCCTACCGGACCGCCTCTCGAATCGATACTCGCGAGTCTTTGTATCGATAACGACATGCAAGCCCGAGGCACGTCTCTACGTCTCTAGTGCGGGCGTCTTGTTCGAAATCCGAATACGCTTGGTCAAGCGCAACTCAAAGCTAGGAACGTGGCGCGCTCTAATTTACGCCTGCTCTGCGGTGTTCTGCCAAGCTCGGGCTTGCTTCTATATTATATACATGCATGTACATAGATAGTCTAGAATACATAGCTGCGGCTTTATATACCCAGTACGGATGGCCTGCGACGGGTGACTAGTAGCGACTGCATCCTCATTTACGAAACTAAATACAAGTCGTTTCAGAAAGAATTTACGAACGATGCCTAATCATATTGGGACATAATATCTAATTTATCTATTTGGCAATCGATGAGTAACAAGGGGGCATGAATACTTTTATTGCTGTCTAGTACAACATTTGAATTTCCAACATTGGAAAACTTACTAATTTCGATGTAACATACATATACGTTAGCCTGTAAGTTAGCCTTCTATCGGCAGAGAAGAACAAAGTTTAGTTTATATACACCTTACAATTAGATTTATTTAAAAAAATATATCATACTTAAAGAACTAAAATCCAATTAAAAATATGCAAATGTCAGTAGTAGTAACACGAGTAAGGCTTGTGTTAGTGTGACAGTGTATTATTTTTTACAGATTATAACACGAACTTACATAGATTGCTTGATTTATTGAAGGAAAAATAAATTAAAACATACGCACATGAACCTAAAAATTTCATTCCGTCCCATTATAACATTTCAAAACGTCAAACAATCACATGATAAAACTAGACAAATGACTGTAACAAAGTGCGAAAAGCAAAAGAAATATTAGCAGTGAAAGTGTCGAAAAGTTTTCAGTGAAAAGTGAAAGTCGTAGCAAAAGTTGTGGATACGGACTTTGTTTTCGCTCAACTTTAGATTCAATTTGTTGGGCGGCGCCTCCCTACTCCCTGTTTCTACTACACAATAGATTATGAATCTGTGGCCAAGTAATGGCGGGAAAAAGTTTCTCTTTTTTCGTTCTGTTATGATGGTACACCCCTTTATCATTAGTGTTGTGCAAATGACTCATTGGTCTGGAAGTTTCGGGAGATTTTGTTTGCGATTATGTATTCTGTTTGCGTTTTGCTATTTGGTTCATTATTTTAAAGAGTTGTTTATCATTAGATACGAGTACTTATGCCACATAATTAAAAATTTTTTTTGATAAATTTCCTATACTAATAAAGGAAAAATTCTTGGGCTAAGCGCTTAGGAGTAAAAATAATTAAGGCCCGTATTGATGCACGAATCACACAAATAACATAATAGCAAGATACCTATATTAAAAATATATTTTTGCCTGGTTGTGATAAAAAAAAACTGTATCTCTTTATCACTTAGGTTCTATAAAATGCTCTAGGACAGTCTTAGATTTCAAATTAATATGCATCTATGAGTATTATATTAAAATAGTAAAATTAGTAGGTAGCGCTCAATACAGATCTAAAAGTTCCTAAATAAATTTTCGATTTGTTGAAGCTGAACCACTAGCGCCATCTTGTAGAATTTTCCACGACGATTTCATGCGTTGTGTTGACTAGAGCTACGAATGAGGTTCACACTCGACATAACGTGGTTTTCAGTACTTCGTAACGACTACCGAAGTTTGGGTGTATAAAGGTTCGGATATCAAGTATTTTTACACCCAATAATACGTATTACAGATTGTTTCCCAACTTTTACATATTTTAATGAGTTACACCAGTTTTCTATACTATTTATGTATTTTTAACTAACTAGTGGCGCCTCGCGGTATTGCTCGCATTTACCAGGATAAAAGTAGCCCTTCAATGCTCACAACGAAAAGTTACCATTCAAAAAAGTTAAGACGCTAATCAAAGACCATCTATCCGTGTTCGCATGAAAAAAGACACATTAACAGACTTACGATTTTTCAAAATGATTGTATGATGATGTGATATGTTTTTCTATCTCACATTCCAGCCAGAACGCATAATATCTCCTTTCACATGCCTGGTCCGTCGCCGAGCGAACCCATTCGAGATCAGCACAGTGTGCGTGTCTTGGTTGATCGGCGCCGGGTACGACGCGTACGTGGTGGTGGGGTGCGCGCAGCGAGACACCTGCATGGGCATCCGGTACCGGACCATGTGCCCCGACGTACCGGATGAGACTGAGGTAGGGTTATTATACCTAGCAGTGTCAGTAGTTGATCTGGCAGCCATATCTACAACTGATCTGGTAGAAACATCTACAAAACAACTGATCTGGTTGCAATATCACCAATTCATCTGGTCGCAACATCAACAATTGATTCAGCAACAATTGATCTGATGTGATTAACTTTACCTGATGTTAGTAACTGTTCTGGCACTTCTGGCAGCTATATACATTTTTATTAAATCTGCAGCAATATATCAATGAATCCGGCTACAATGCAACTATTGTTCCAGACATAACATCTGCAACCATCAGCCGATCTGATAGTAATATCAACAACTTGCGCGGCATCTGGTACATCATTAAGCTGTCTAGCTTAACATGATGTATGTTACTTAATGTAGTAAAAAAACATACCTACCTTCCAAATATTATTTGAATATTAATCAAACATAAGAGCTGAGGAAACATAAACATACCTATTCACATTTCTCATTCCAAAATTGAACACGGCATATTACGAAACTTTGTTCTTTTTGTCCTATGACATTAATGTGATTGCAGGTGGTAGAAGATGAACCAGAGCCGGAAGAAGAGCCCCGCTACCGCCTCGTGCCGCTCCCTGACTTCACCTCCAAGTATGTCACGGAGATAGCGAAGCGAGGGACCGACAAGGAAGAGGCTGAACTTGAGAAGGCAGAGGAGGCTAGGCTCAAGAGGATTGCTGTTAGTTTTTTGATAGTTTTTCTATTATTATATTTATCGCCGTTAGTAATCAATCACCATAATAACTACTTACTGACATTTCGAAATTTCACTACTAGAACGGTACTCTCGTATTGAAATTTTCGGGAAAAGCATTAAATATGTTTCTGCTAAAGGCCAAAATGAGTGCAAAATATTCATGAAAAACATTCAAATTTTGTCTTGAATATCTTTTGATTCTTCTTACAAACTCGTATTTTGTATTTCGTATTCACTGGTATTTCAAAGTCTTATACACCACTTACATCATAAAATTGATTCTGGTAGCTTGCCACTGCCTTGTCATGGCATCACTATTCTTCAAAGTGTTTCGTAATATTGAACCCACATAACTTTGTTTTTGCAGGAAATAGAGCTGCCCCCTGAAGATGGCATCGACGAGTGGCGCACTCACGCCTGGGTGATCATCCTGCCTGGCTTCATGGACATCGAGGCTCCTTTCTTCATCGAGCCCAGCGAGGGCAACGCATACCCATTAGACTGTTTCAAGTACCAGCATATTGAGAGCATTTATAACCATGAGAATTATTATGTGAGTTATTCCAGCTTTTCTTCTTTTAACTGCTTGATGTATGTCTAGTCTCTTAAAGCTGTCACGAAGATGTGGCATCTTATTGAAAATCAGCCTTATGACATATGTGTAATGGATGATCATGATCAAGCTTTAAATATTTCCTATCATGATTAACATCTGCTTCATCACTGGCAAACGAGGTTAAGGTGATAAACACCATTATCCTGCTTGGCTTCATGGACATTTACTTTTCTTCATCGAGCCCAGCGAGGGCAATACATTACATACCCACTCGACTGTTTCAAGTACCAGCATATTGAGAGCATTTATAACCATGAGAATTATTATGTGAGTTATTCCAGCTTTTCTTCTTTTAACTGCTTGATGTATGTCTAGTCTCTTAAAGCTGTCACGAAGATGTGGCATCTTATTGAAAATCAGCCTTATGACATATGTGTAATGGATGATCATGATCAAGCTTTAAATATTTTCTATCATGATTAACATCTGCTTCATCACTGGCAAACGAGGTTAAGGTGATAAACACCATTATCCTGCTTGGCTTCATGGACATTTACTTTTCTTCATCGAGCCCAGCGAGGGCAATACATTACATACCCACTCGACTGTTTCAAGTACCAGCATATTGAGAGCATTTATAACCATGAGAACTATGCATCACAATCACGCGTACACTTATGTGAAGAAAATACCGATATTATCCAATCTGGACGGTAAATAGTCGATCGGGAGCTATCAAATGAAATTTTAAACTTAATCTTCATGGTTTCCATCACGCCAAATGTTACTATCATGTCTATATTCCTCAAATATGTTCCTATTTCATATGAAAAACATACTTCATCAGGTGAATCTCCAAGACGACACAGAAGGTCTAGCATCTCTAGATTATGATGTGACCAACATAGCATGCTGGGAGCACATGCTGCCCGGGGAACCTTACCATCGCAGACAGTTCATTGGATTGGACCAATCGGAGAAGAAAGCAGCTGTAGACACTGAGAAGCATCTGGATATGCCTCCTAGCTGGGTGGAGAAACTTGATATTAGCACTGATGGTAAAAAATACTATTTTAACTTTGTTACAAATCAAGGCTAAATTATATACATACATAGGTTTATAGTGCTCTTGATATACGTATAACTAACCATACCAAAAGTTTGGTTCACAAGCACAATAAATTAATTTCGTTTCCTAAATAAGTAAATGGAACTAGTGAAATTCAGGCTTTTCAATATCAATGCATCTCTGTGAATCTGTTAAATGTTTTTTGTAAAGAGGTGAAGTTGAATTTAAGCTAGGTATTTAAGTTAGTTTAACAACTAACTTAAATATAGAGTTGCTAGGTGTTACTTTGACTCCGACCCTCAACTTTGGCTCCTATATTGAGTCTAAAGCTCAACTCGCAGCCAAGAAGCTGGGTATCCTCTCGAAGGTGTGACGATACTTCACTCCGGAACAGCTGCTGACCTTGTATCAAGCGCAAGTTCGGTCGTGTATGGAGTATTGTTCGCACCTTTGGGATGGTTCTGCCAAGTACCAGCTTGAGGCGTTAGAGTTAATTGAGAAGCGGGCAAAAAAGCTCATCGCGAAAGACTCACTCTGTAGCTCAAAATTACAAAGCCTTGAGCACCGCCGTAAGGTGGCCAGTCTTTCGGTTTTTTACAGGTTGCATTTCGGAGAGTTTGCGGAGGAATTGCATAATTTAATTCCTGCAGCCCCATTTCACCTTCGTACGAGTAAGGGTTCGGCAAGGAGGCACCGTTATACAGTTGAGGTTCCAAAGACTCGCACCAAGCGTTTTGCTTCGACTTTCATCGTGCGAACAGCCCAACTGTAGAACTCCTTGCCCGAATCTCTATTCCCCTTGAACTATAGTTTGTCGGTCTTCAAGTCGAGAGTAAACCGGTTTCTTCTAGGCAAGCGCGCTAGATCGTAGATTATAACGTTGCTTAACATCAGGCAAGTTGTAGTCAAGCGTAAGCCTATACAATGTAAAAAATATATATATAAGCGAATTGGAAACAAAAAAGTTATTGAGTCGTATTGAATACCTCTTTTTTGAAGTCGGTTATAAAAAGACCAATTTCCAATATCTCAACCAGACTACGACCAGCGCTACCCCGGCTTCCAGAAGTCCATTCACTACAAGAAGGTACTGGTGGACAAGTTCGCGCGCTACTCCGAGCGCAGCGGCATCGTGAAGCGCGTGCGCATCTACCAGGACTACGCCTGCACTAATCTGTTGATCACGTGAGTATTTTAGACGTTTTATTGACTCTTAAAAGAGATGGTAACAAGCTTCTTGTGTAATTAATGTGTGTTCTATTAAATATACAGGTAGAAACCCAGACCAATCGGAAATTTATACGGTTACGTTTCACCATTACCAACTTTGATCCGTAGAAAATATGCCACTTTTAGACCAGTACACGACAGGGAAGGGAAACAGAGCTGTCACAATCATAATCATCATCATGTCAGCCCGTGTTCACCCACTGCTGAGTATAGGCCTCCTTTCCAATCACAAACTTTTATTTTTCTTTCAGTTATGAATGGTATGAGGAGCGAGAAGACAGAATGCTCACTGTAAGATTGGATCACGTCAATAAGGAAGTTCGAGAAATATTTAAGACCGGTCGCAAGGATCATATCATTAGTAAGTTTTTTTTTATAATAGTCTCAGAACTATGTTCATACGAAAATATCGAGCATTTTTTTGTTGAAATTACATAAATTCCAACTCAAATCCATAGCTAAAACAATAATGAGCTCACTCTTCAATAAATTTAACAACAATTGTTTATATTATAACCATTTTCAGAGCACGTATACGCAATGGACGCTCCAGTGACGTCGGTGGAAGGCAATCGCACGATTGACTTCAACTACTACGCACGACTCGACCATCTCACCAAGCTGGTGTGCACGCCTGTCACTTTCGACGAGTATTACACTGATCGGGAAGATAGGTAATGTTTCTAACTCATATCTTTTATCTATTAAACCTTCACAGATATTGCTTATCCTCAATCAACCAATACACAGATATGTTACTGCCATGTCTTCCGTTTAAATCCATTAAACATTTAAAGACCCAAAAAGTTAAAGAATACTAGGGCAAGATATATCTTTTTATCTATTAGAGTTTATTGCATCCCATTGGAGGACAAAGGCTCTAGCTTTTCAACTGATTTATCTCCATAATAATTTATTACAGACTCGTCACCCGAATGATAACTTACCAAGAAGCCACAAAGGTGGAGAAGCGTTTAGTCAAAGACATCGTAGAGACGTTCAGCAGGAACCCTGCAGTTCCAGCCAAGTTGGACATCTGGAAGAAACTCTACCACATCCTGGATGGTACCATGGAACTGCTGTACCATTATGCGTATAACTTTGTAACGAATGATACGAGGTTCTTCATTAAACCTAACCTGGCTGAAGCGGGTGGAAGGATTTTGTACTTTCCTGATAAAATCACTGGATATATTGTGAGTGTTGCAGTTGTCATATTTCATGCGTCTTTTTCGCAAAAGTTAAATATAAGAAAAACTATGATGTCGAGTTTACCGTCATCAAATGGTGGTGTTTTGATCAAAGTAGCATGTCGTTCTTGAAATAACAAAAAAATATAATTTATCACCAGTAAAAACTAGGTTTATTATGGCAAAGTGATCTCTAAAAACATTCAACACACACATAACCGTCGCGTTCATAAAAATGTTTTATATTTGATTCAAGGCGGACCCCTGCGGCAAGCCAGCGCGCCCTCTCGACGTGTACTACTCCCTGTGCGAAGAGATAGACCTGGAGTACAAGAGCAACAAGCACATTCGAGACCGAGAGACCGACGTCAATGGCTACTTGAAGACGCGGTACCATGAACTCACCTATCCAACGCTGGTGGTGGCGCTGTTTGATACGGAGAGGAATGAGGAGGCCAAGAAAGGATGGATGGAACAGGTACGGCTGCGGTTATTTATTAATTGATGTAAATGGACAGTAACAGTCTGGTCGTTAACCAAATACCCTCCGCGACACAGGTGCGCCTAGTGCAGAGGGTAGAGTTACAATTAAGTAAAAACACTGTATTATATATTATGTAAAATAAATTTGGCGAATATAGTATTGCCTGCTTAGTTATCGTTTCTCTCTCAAGTAAGCGCGACTTGTGTTATGTACAGAAGATCCTGGTACTATCTCTGTCAAAGGTCATAACGTACATAGGAAGACAAAGAAAGTATATATTTAGTTTTTACAATAATGACATAGCTTTTGCTGACTGAATATCGATAAAGCATGACATACCAAAGTCAAGGCTATCGAGTGAAATTCAGTGAAACATACATTTTAAACTGTACTGGTCCAACAAATAACAGGAGTTCATATTACAAGTAAGTGTACCACTAACAAAAAATTCAACAATTACTGTACCTACGTTCTCATATCTTACAGGAAGCCAAAAAAGCGCAGATCAAGGATCGCGAGAAAGACGCAGGCATAGACCCGCTGGCCCCGTACCTCGCTCGCATGTTCGGCTCCGGACATGGCATCGAGAAGCCACTCACACTGAAGGAGGCTACTTTAGTCCGGGAGCAGTGTATCAATGACTTCAAGGCTAGGCAGCTGGCTAGGCAGGTGCTCGTTCAGGAAAGATTTGATAAGGTGTGTTCTATATCATTCTATACCACGATGTATCTGCCCAAGAGAACTTCCCTAACGAATTAATTCTGCGGGGGAGTCACGACCCTCAGACATGAGGAAATACGACTCAAGAGAGAGATATCATGCTAAATATCACTTTGTTATTTATTAAAAGTACCAGGGAATTACATAATCTGAAATCGTCTCGCAAACTAATTGACACTCGTAACGTAACCAGTCGTAGTCCAACTGACGACACATATAGGGACACTTACAAAGGGAGGAGTCCGTTAACCTATACCTACTCACTCAGTAGTGGGATGAAAATCATGATGATGACTTTAGCTCACTGACTCCACGGCGGCTTTTATTTTTCTGTGGTCCACGGTGTATGGTCAGAACTTATTACTAACCAAAAAGTTGCATTCACGTTGTACTGCCTTCAGAGGTTGGATGTTGCATAGGTTGTTGATCCATGACGTCACTAATTTCAATATGCTCTGGAAACTTCAATAAAGATATAAAATAAGGAATCTTTATTGATACTGTAAAGTTGTAACATACATAATATAGGTACTAATATTATAGAATATGCTACACAAATTACAATATCTCGTCAAATTGAATTTTAATTAATTTTAATTTTAAACTTTGAATACGGCATAGAAATTTTAGTTACTAATCCATCTTGTTATTCTCTATAGACGAATGCAGAGTACAAAGCGAAGAGAATGTGGTATTTGGCGAACCAGTATATCCTCACACCGGAGAAGGAAGCAGCGTACTTCGTGCAAAGGTACCTAAATGTTCTTTATTATATTTATGTACTAGGCTCATGCCATGTTAGCTCTGTAAGCTGATGATGATGAGCAGGTAACCGATTTGGACTTGGATTAATTATTGATTATTTGAAAAAAAAACAGAGGTCTGACCTTAATAAAATATAGTTTGACGAAAAGAGTTAGCGATAATAACTTCTTGAAATTGTGATCCAATGGTTTTCTAGCGTGGCTATGTAGCTAGTGACATTACAGTATTACAGTCCACCCCAACGGAAAATCATCATTGATTGCTCATCGATCATGCAATGTATCTTATATACTTAGTTTTTCCATTAGCATTTTAAAATAAAATTTAACTTTTTTAATATTAAAACTTTCGTGAGACATTTTATCAATATCGTATGTTCTGGGATCGCGGCAGCCCGCAGACACCGCGGTCCCAGAACATACGTTCTGTAGATGGATGTCATAACATCCGAAACGCGTAAACAACATACGCGAATTACACGTGAGTGAAAACCGTTTAGTTAACATATTGAAAATTTTACTCGATTGTTTTTTTTGCTAACATTGCAAAAATAAGTTCTGCCTTTCAGTTGTCCAGTGATTGTTGATTTCTATTCCAGTGCGGAGCTATCGTTCGCGGTCCACGCGCTCGAAGTCCGTCTGTCCCGGCACCGCGACCTCTCCGGCCCCAGGTTCAGGTTCCTGATGGACCACCTAGACAGGCACCCCCTGCTCATTGAGTATAACAAGATCAAACATCACTATTATAAGACTAGTAGGTAGGGTGTAGAGATTTGGCCAGCGGTGAAATAAGTGATGCCCAGAGACATCGTCAGTATTTAAAAAAAAACTTTTGTATCGCAAAATAACTCGGCGTGCAAATTTTTAGATCATGTATGAATATTAGAGAAACGCGGTTCAAAATTGGCCACTCATTCTATAAGAAGAAGAGTGAAACGCGGTAGGCAGGTACCCATCACCCGCGCGTAGAGTTATTTTACAAAGACGATTATTTAGTATAATTCTAGTTTAGTCTTACTATTCGATGTCAAAACCAATACGATCACTTGTTAAATATAAGTACCTACACAGGTACCTACGTTTATAAAAACATATTTAGAATATTTATACGTTTTTTGATGTATTGATGATTTATGTATGAAAGATATCACTTTTACTTAGAAAATATATAATTAATACTTTCCATATTTATATTGTTTACAACCTTCTTAAAGATTTACTTAGCTTAAAAACCATTTTACTAATGGTTAGTATTTTCTAATTGTAATAATGTTGAATGATTTTAAAACACGTTAAATTTATAGTAGTTATTATGAATGTTGAAATAAATCACAGTAAAATTTTATACAATTTTTATTTACTTATTTTTATAACAGTCGAGATTCTTAGTTTTAACAATCACAATAATCTAGAGAATCCATAAATTAATTATATCAACATAATAAAAACGTGTAATCCATTACTTTTCTTCTTTATAATTTACGCAAATTATTTAACGACAATCTTTTTTATATACTTATAGTAAAATCATATCAAATATTTGACTAGATTTTTTGGGGCACAAAACAACAAGGATTTTTTATGTCTCTATCTGATTTCCATGCAAAACAGTGGTAAATATGTGGAACAGAAATTGTACTTCCAGTAAGTAATATTGCGTTCTGATATTTCCAAAGAAAATTGTATGTCTCTCTAATGGGTTAATACAGTGACGATGTCACATGATTAGGTTTTTCACAGACATCTGGTATCAGTGACGATATGGTATATCGTGCCACGTGTATGGCCAGCGCTAGTCGGGATAATAGAGAGTCGAATAGTCTTTTTAGTGATAGCACAAAGTACCAAGTCAATTTTTTGGGAAGAATTGTCCACTCATTAACCACACCTCACCCACCCACTTATTAGAAAATTACGATGTGGTCTGTAAGTGACTATTCGGACTCTTAGTGACGATGCCATATATTAGTGACTTATTCATATTTAATGTTTGGCCAGTATTGAGCTAATCTGTGGGTGGTCGAGTCTGGTGTTTCAGTCCCCAGCAAGTTGCCGCATCCGTCGTGCGTGGCCAGCGCCAGGCGGGAGAGCTTGTAGTATAGTGTCTAACTAGTGATATTCTGACGAAGCAACTCATTTTTTTAAGAAGAATTGACTAGTGATTAATTACACCTCACCTGTTAGAAAAAACGATATAGTATTTTAGTGACGATGAGGTCTTATAGTGACGATGCGGTATATTAGTGACGATACCCTCTATTACTGACTTAGTCAATGTTTGGGCAGTATCCAGCTGGGCTGTGGATGGTCGAGGCTGGTGTTCCAGTCCCCAGCCCCTCCCAGCAAGTTGCCGCGTCCGTCGTGTGTGGCCAGCGCCAGGCGGGAGAACTTGTTGGCCAGACGACGCTGCGGTGAGTCTGGCCGGGAGAGAGGGGGGAGGGATATGCTG
The DNA here is from genome assembly GCA_964023185.1 of Macaria liturata. Classification (NCBI taxonomy): domain Eukaryota; kingdom Metazoa; phylum Arthropoda; class Insecta; order Lepidoptera; family Geometridae; genus Macaria; species Macaria liturata. The sequence goes on along the minus strand of OZ026809.1, from coordinate 15,972,221 downwards.
CCTGAATCTGGAACAAAATGATCACGAATGCATAAAGAGGATAGATGTTGCATGACCTACAACTGATTCTTGACTACAGTGACATCTATTGTGCGGCTCGGTCTGACGAAATTGATACTACTTGTAAACCAACTCCTCATTCTCACCCTTTTTCAATGTGTGTTTGAAATGATTTTTTCTTAATAAAAGAAGAGCATTTTGTGAAAGCTGGTATGCTCCGAGGTTTACAAAACTGAGAGCCATAAGGTCATCTAACTTCTAAGGTTTGGGTTATTCCAAAGAGTGCCTAAAACACCAGTAATATAGATATTGTTAAACAAAATCAAGATAAATCAAATTACCTGAATGGTAGTCATAGTTAGCATGGTCGCTGGGCGTCTCCTGTCCGAGCCGCTTGCGGTACTCGCCTGCGAAGTGCTCGATCAACGTGTCCATCATTATAGCTTGCTTTGAAAATACCTGCAACAGAAAAATAAGATAGCAATAACTAAAGCATTAATAGATCGATTGATGAAACAGCGCAAGTGGAATAGGTGTAGAAGTTTAACTAGTCGCTTCGTAGCACCATTTTTTGTGAGTGAATGGCAACATTCGTTGAGGGGTAGCTAGCCAAACGGGTATCTGAAAATACCATTATGCAAACGACGCAACGAACAAAATCTCTCTCTTATAAACAAACATAGTTGCATAAAAATTCATACTTGTAATATTTTGGACACCCTAAGCCCGTTTTCCACCACCATGAACTGCAGGAACAGGCACGGCAAGCAGTCTTCATTGTCGTCTGATGGCAGACCGATGTCCCATGATAACTCCTCATAGAGTAGACCCAGGAGAACTGTCTGTAATATGAAAATAGCTGGATTAGCTTTAAGTTCTCTGACGCAGACACAAAATAAAACACAATATGTTTTTATTAAAGTTTGTGATTTTATATAGGACTTTTGTTTTCTGGGCCTTTTGAAGAAGACGATAGTGTAGTTCACAAACTTACGTTCACTGATTCAGATTGATTAGGTATGAGACAAGTGAAAAAAATGGAACCCCACTATGAGACAGTACATATTTGATGGAAAAAGGCAAACAGATCAATGGATCTTCGTTGTTGAAATTTAAGACTATGAGGCATTCTGGTATTTTATTTACTGACTGTCTCGATCTGACCTTAGAAGAAGGCTGCACTGTGCATGTCACTTACACTCTCAGTATCATCAATGACGTAGACGCCGTTGGAGTTGACGGCGACAAGCACGGGGATATCTTCGTGCGTCAGTAGGCTGGTCAGACTGCGTACTGGCTGCTCGATCTGACCTTGGAAGAACGCCGCGCTGGAATAATGGATATTCATTAATAAGCCTTACATTTCAAGAATATTGGAAATCATCCTGTAAGGCAAGCATGGCACGAGGACTAATAGTCTTTCCACCATTTTATCCAGCTGTCACCATACACCAAGTGGATAAAAATTATGGACATAGCCACTTGTATTACCACTGATAATCATAGGATGTCAAGAACCTTGCCTGTAAAGTCACATTTTGCCTATTCAATAATCACGTCAGCAATCGTCGATACAATCTTTTTTTTTCTACTCCATCACTTTTGTATCACGAATACCCGTGCGACCAGCTACAATAGCAGAAGATACTGATATCCAACTTACCCATAAGTAGGTAGTGTACGGACATGCGCCAGGTACTTATGCCTCAGTTTCCGAGGAGGCGCAGCAGGTGGACGCTGCGCTTGCTCCAATAACTTGGCCTCAGGACTGCCCTTACGGCCAGCTGGCAGTAGCTGTGCCCAGCGACCGGAGCGAGCGTGCAGTGGTAGGTACTTGTCTTGGTGTTCTCTGGAAGTAGGAGTAGTATGGACTATTAGTCTGTTTTCGACTTATGTGGCGTTGGTAAGCTTTAGTGGCATTCTATCGATAAACTAATGCTGCGAGACTGTCTTTCAAGATTATTAGCGAGTAGTCATCGATTTCTATAACTTATCTTACGAAATATGGTACGTTGTCATTACTAATTTTCATGCATGATAGCCCGTTTTGCTGTAGCACCACAAAATAATCAGACTAATATAGTTGACTACATTGATCCGATTTTGGTATTACTTTGCTGCATTGAAATTGAACCAAACCCTATAAATTGCGAAGATGATGATCAATCAATTTGTAGCATTAAAAAACCCCCACCACCCCAGGCCCCCGCGCCCGTGTCCCGGCGGGCCGTTCGCGCGGCGGCGCGCAGTCTGCGTGCTGCCGCGGTCCCAGAACATACGTTCTGAAGATGGATGTCATTACATCCGAAACGCGTAAACAACATACGCGAATTACACGTGAGTGAAAACCGTTTAGTTATAACATATTAGCATTAAAAAAACATAAGTCATAGTATACTTACCGGAAGAACTTAGCAGTATGCCTATGTGGGTCATAGGGCCCTAGTTGTATCCTGGCCTGCAGCCCGCCCAGCATCACCGCCTGCGCGCTCTCCAGCGGATAGCGCCCCGTCACCACGTTGTGGCGAGCTTCCTCGTAGAGCAGCTCTTGGATGCGGGAATCTCTGGAATGTTGTACGTTTTTTTTACAAATTTATTAAGGAATAGTGTACGCATTTGTATAGAGCCAAACTGTGGAACTCCTTGCCGGATTCCCTATTCCCCTCGCACTATAATTTATCGGTCTTCAAGTCGAGACTGAATCGGTTTCTTCTAAGCAAGCGCGCTAGATCGGAGATTATAACGTTGCTTAACATCAGGCGAGTGGTAGTCAAGCGTGAGCCTATCTACTAGTAGTGAGTTTAAAAAAAGTGCTAGTTGTGTAGTCTTAAAATTTTTGATCACATACATTTTTATAGGAATTACGACGTTTATGACGATTTTATGTATGAAAATGATAATTTGAAAGAGGTATATTTTGTGGTACGCAATCTGAATAACGTGAAAGAGTTTAATCATTTGCAAACCCAAAAAATATGAATTATAAAAACATAACAAATCGTAAACAACTATTTATTTAATTACGCTAGAAACCATTTCGAAGGGATGTTTCTAAATAAAAGATATCTTATTAAAGGACTCTACACCACCCATGATATCGGACATCGAATAATAAGAAGTCATTTTGCGACAAAATCTCTCACTTACTTGATCCCCTCCTCTAAATGCTTCGGAAAGAACACGTTCCTCTGCAGCCTCAGCACGGGCTGGTCCCGGGCGCGGCGCGATGGAGACGCGTGTCCATACCGGGCCACTAGCTTCTGCCAGTTGGCCCATAGTCGCCAGGGACAGTGGTGGGGCTTTAGCTGGATTTCTAAATCAAACATCGTACTAGTCTAGAGCTTGTTATTACTGGACGTAGGGTTCTCCGAAAGTCCACTATAAATACGATCCTCCGCTTAGGCAAACTAAAATAATTGCCAGCATTTTTAATCGAAGAGCAATTTAGTTATTAAGCCTTCACAATATAATTTTGCGGTTTCTTATTACTCAGCGGAATTCATCTGTTTTCAAATAAATGTTCCTTAAGAGCCTATTGAGCGTTTGCCTAATTAGTAGATATGGGTCTAAATGGCATTGTGTGGAATTTACCGCCCCGGAATACTTATTTATTATTACTTTAAGCTACAATCATGTGAATTTGGTATTTTATTTGTCGAGAAGTCTAATTTCTGAATGTACAACACACATCAAAGCTAAACTATACTTACCTAGTAAAGGGCTACACAACCAAAGCGCGAAGACATTTTGCGCCAAACTCCTAGTCGTGTGCTGCGTGAACCCCAACTCCTCGGTCGCCAGAACAGCATTCAAGAACCTGGCCGCGGTCACGCAATGCGGTACTTCTTCTGAACTCATCTCCACCATGAGAGCTATGCGAGACATCAGGTAAATGCAGGTGACTGGGTTCGAGGAGACTGTGGAGGAAGAGGCTGTACTGCCTGATGAACCTGGAAATAAGTATGGTTTAGATTTAGTTTTGACGGATCAGAATTAGGTAGGTAGCTAATTTATGATGTTATTGTCGATAGTTAATGTACTAAGTTAATGTACTTTACTGATATTCTATAATAGTAGTTTATGCAACTGTCATATAATGAACGGTATTAAAACACGAGTGTGAGTTTATGAAACGAGCGCAGCGAGTTTCATAATAGTAACGAGTGTTATATGCAGTTGCATACACTACTTTATCTTTACTAATTAGCTATCCATTTTTAACTTTTCATTTATTTAATTAAATTCACGCGTACGTGTACTGTCACAGTGATTTTGCCGCCATTAAAATCTAACCAATGAGAGCGCATTGCGCGCATCAATAAAACGCGACCAACCTGATTGCAATCAGGTTGGCCGCGTTTTATTGATGTTATAATGAGATATTACGATATCGATGTGGATATTATACCATCATGTGAAATTGCTTAAATTGAGTGTTTTGTTGTCTGCGCTATAACAGTAGTAATTATAAGTCAAGTATTGGAAACATAAGTAGAATGTTACAACATTAGTGTAGATAAAAGGGTTTATAACATCCCTTGCGGCGCCCTGAACAGGGCACATGTTTAGACATTAGTCCCCAAATTAGTTTAAATTAAAGGTTCTCTTATATTTAATTAGTTAAGGAATTAGTTCATAGATACATGGTAGTTAAGCTAAACATCTCCAAAGCTACACACTTTTTATACTTTTAGAAACAAGCGTAAAAATACTGCGAATCCTGTCGACAAACTTTATTTTGAAATCCAATATTCCTTCTCGCGAATTTTAGAGAAAGAGAATAAAAGAGTCTATGAAATAAAGTTAAACCATAATTTACCTGGTAGTGGTGGAGAAATAGCGCTAGAAGAACTCCCGCCGCTTGTGATTGGTTCAGTGGTGCTGAAGGAGCTCGCTACCAGGCTGCTTGATGCTGTTTGGTTGGAGCAACTGCTCAGGTTTGATCCTGCAACAAAACCACATCTCAAGTGAGCGTAATTTTACAAGCTGTATAAATGGATCGCTGTGAATTAGGTACATAGGTACCTACAAAATTTTGAGTGTATGTATCATATATCACTTATTATATATTATGTATCACTTCTTCACGCTCAAACGGCTGAACTGATTTGGATGAAATTCGGTATGAAGGTAGATAAGGAGCCCACTTTTCATCCTGGATATTTCATAATGCAGGCAACACCGCAGCGCGCTGCTTCTGTTCTACTTTGTAAATAGGTAGGTAATACGATTACGAAGTAGGAAGGATTTCGACCGATATAATAATGTGTACCTACTTTTTAGTGCAGGAGCTACAGATACGGGCATTGTTTTTTTTTACTAATTACTCTCTCCTTGAGCAGAACTATTTCATTATGGGAGTTCTTTTGGGCAGATACATCGTGATGGGCGCCCAGGTCCTTCCACGGAAGATACATGTCCTTGGATATTGTGGTCCTCAAACATGTCGGTTTCCTCACGATTTTTTCCTTCACCGTTAAGCTGGTGCAAATCCTTAATTCCTTCCTATTTAAGCTTGACGCGGTCAGTACGCGGATGGGTGACCGAAAAGTGGCATTCCATATTGGGCGCCTCCGTGGGTCGGATGACACGTTAAATTGTAGGTCCCGGCTGTTTGTCATATTACGGCAGTCGTTAAGCAATGTCAGAGGCCCTTAGGGCGGCTTGATAAACTCTCGACACCAGAGATGGCCACTCTTATTCGATAAGAAGAAGAAGAAGTGCAAATCCACACATAACTTGAAAATACAAGTCATTGGTTTAGGGCCGGATTCGAACCAGGGTACGTCTGGATGAAAAGCAGACACTTAAACTTAATACTAGCTTACCCATAACACTCTTCTCCAAGGAGTCGGAGCTGTTGCTCTCCTTAGAGTCAGGCAGCTGCTTGTGCGGGTCATGCTTGTCCCAGTCGCTGTGCCGGCCGAGCGGGCTGTAAGACAGGTGGGGCAGGCGCTGCGACACCGAGTACAGGTGGGCGTTTACCTCCGCTTGCAGCTTCTGGCTTTGCACGCTGTAGTATTCTTCACGGGATCTGAATTCACTGGTAGGGAGAGTATGGAGGTATTTAGAAAAGAGGTCACAGATTATTTTTAAATTTAGAGTATTGAACAGAATGTCAAAATTGGTTAGAAATAGACCTCGGAAATAGACTATTTTATGGGTCATAAACTAAACAATGTAATGCACACACATTTCTTACTGAGGTAGGTACCTATCAATAAAGAAAATATTTTGGAAAAACTTACTTGTACTGATATTCCGCTTGTATTGGATAGCCTCGTCGTGAGTAATCTACAGGTATTATTGTGATATAATTTCCACTATTCTGTACATTGGGATTTTCTCCGTAAGCACCCATGTCTGATTGGTGCTCCATGGGTTAAAACAGTTTTTAATTTCATAACAACATTTACAATATTTTGTAAGCAATGTGCGACATTTGCAGGCGGGAAAATATCGATCGATTTTCGCGCCAGCACGTGTGTTGCTATTAAGAAAAATACAGGTGATAGTGACAACAGCGCTATTAAAATGACTTTGACATATGTAATCTGTCAAACAAACATACAGCTGTGTTGGCCGCGCGGAGCTGCGGTTTTGTGATTTTGTGTTGTGCGTTTTCAAGTTTTGTATTTTTACATTTAACATCAACAAGAAACAGGTTTCTTGTTGATTTTCTAAGTATTTGTACAATCCAGTGCATAGCTTGGGAAGAAATTACCCAAACATACCATCCAGGTACGAAGACAATAATAATAACTCCGGTAAACATTAATTTTACGACTCGCCTCCGCCCATGAAATGATAAAACATAGTTCTGTTAAATTTCAGATTACACGTTTTGTAGATGGTATATTTAAAACCCGAATGGAGGCAAGACTAAGGGAATATCGAGCTCAACGCCAGCGCAAAGAGCTACTCGAAAACACTAAGGAAAAGCTTGAGGAGACCAAAGAGAAAGTCTTTGACTTCTTGACTCCCAAACTATTCAAAATGACCAAGGAAAAGAATGAAGACGAAGTTTTACTGGTGAGTAGAACTGTGATTTGAATCTGACATTATCATCAAGATAAACATGTTATCATCATAGCTAATGGATATGTAGGTATTAGGTAGTAAGTACCTACTTAGAAATCTGATTAATCAGAATTTAATTAGCAAATCCCATTACTGAAAAGCTTTTAGTACTTTGATTATGAACACCTAGTTAATGCAACTTTAATGTATTATTTGCAGATGGGTGAAGAAGAATTACCTCCACCACCCCCTCCAGTAAATAAACTACTGCTTCAGCCAGAAGACCCCATAGATGTAGCCTCTGAAGTTAGCGAGTTGGAATCATTTGCCGAAAAGAGCAAAGAATCATGGAAATATTTTATTGTAAAATGGACTCTGTATGCTGTCATTTGGTCTAGTCTATTTGCCTACTTCATCACTTTGCAATTTGGCGCAGTTTTCTTTGCAATATCTGTGTTGCTAGGAATCTATTTCAATACACGAACACGGCCTAAGAAGGAGGGTGAAGTGTCAGCATATAGTGTTTTTAATGAAAACTGTCAAAGTATTAATGGTACATTGAAAGCTGAAGAACTGGAGCGACAAATGTTATATGGTGTTGCTGGAATTAGAGCATTTTAGACAATATTTTAGGTAAATTGCTGCTTATGGTCCTGATCTCATTTTAACTTCTCATCTAAACTGGTGTTTTAAGCAAAACTGGTATAGTTTGGCCATGCAGCTCTTGTACCTCGTTTTTGATTTGTATTTGAAAAATGACTTAAAACTCACAGCTTTTTCCAACCATAGAACTGGTTCTTTAAAATGGACATCCTATTTAGAAAACATCAGTATACATAAAAGGTTACAACAGAATCGGGATAATTGTACGTGTAGGTACCCTAAATTGCAGTAATTGATGCTTACTGCCTATTTAATAGAATAAGTTATTTATGTGAATGTGAATGTGTGGTGATTGACTTAACTAGTGACAATAATAAATATGGTCTTACAAATAATGATTCAATTTTATGTTCTTTAACAAAATGTTGATTGAGATTTGGCTAGGTCGTAATAGAAATAAGAACTAAATATATTTAATACTTTTCAATAAATCATGCTTAAATTTACTTCAATGGTATGACTGAGCAAAGCAGTCTATTGGCAACTAAGTTTGATTATTTATATAAAATGCCTACTTAGTGTTTAAAAGATATACTGAAAAGGCATCTCAGAATTTTATAAAATTTGAATAATGTCATTATAATGGTCTCATTTTACTTATGATCTAATGTTGTAGATATTTTTTAAACAAATTTAAAAAATGAGGTACTTCTGAATGTTTTTCTTTATTATTGACTCTACCTCTGATGAAAAACCCCTACAGGCTGTTTTTTTCTGAAAGAAGTTATTGTGTATAAACAGTGAATAAATAAATAAGTGTATCTATAATTATCTGTATTGTATTTGTATTATTTTATATCCAAGGAAACAAATATTATTCAAAAACATTTGCTTTAATAATATGATCACATAGAAATTGACAACAACATATACACAATCTTTATAAATGCAATTATGTACTACAAAGTAACACCATGATTTTAATTATTTCCTTATATTTAACACTGAAATAAAGTGTGCTTATTAAACAACAAGTAAATCTTTGGAACAACCCTCTAAAGGAGAATTTAACTTAAAACCTTTTAGGGATTTAGGTTTTTTAGGAAGCTACCTTGGTCACAATAGTAGGTTTCAGTTGCTGCTACTTAAGCTAGTTTTGTAAGTAATGACTAACCCAAACTTTATGAAAAACAAACATTTTTTCCATCTTTTAGTACCCTCGACACAAGCGTTTGCTTAGTGTGGGGCTAGATGGCGCTGTGTGCGATGTCTCGGAATATTTATTATTATTTACCTACAGTGATAGCCATATCGCTGTAAATAGAGAAATGATAACGTGAAACTTATATGTAGTTATTATAAAACAATTTGCCTGATGATAAACTACAAATCTGCATAAGATTTAATATACATATGTAAATTTACATTGGATTTTTATATCCACAATAAAACAGGATCAAATAAAAATAAATATTGTTTTTGACAATGCACCGGCGTCTGTGATTTTTTATTTATAAAGTTACCCAATTTTTTATTCGCATGATCACATTTCCAGTAAGATACTCTCTGGTCGTAAAAAACCGACATATCCAGATTTTATTCACACTGTAAATTCGTTTTTGAGCAAAACAAAGCAAAGAGGAATGTGAAAAAAAATTAGAAACATTGGCAATTGAAATATTTAGGTGGTAACACTTATTAGACTTATATTATAATTAGTATACAAAGTATATTATGTATATCAATAGCACATCTTAAGCACAAGAGAATGGTACGTTTTTGGTAGTGACATTTACAAATGTTGGTAACTTTCGCGTATATGCGATGGTCGTATAATTAACCTATATTCTTAGACTACTTACGTTAAAAAGGTACTTTTTGAAATAGTCTGAGAGTAGTTTTTTTTACTAAAACGGGTTTGCACTTGACCATAGTTTGCCTGGTGGTAAGCAAAGGCTATGGCCTAAGATGGAGCGTGTTTACCCGATAAGAACAGAAAGTATTGATGTACGAAAGCCTCTCTTTAAATGTTGAGTAAGTTTCCAGTAACTCTGTGGATACATAGATCATTCCACTTTCCCTAATTAGTCTTTAAGTTATTCCTAAAACACTTTTTTGCCAATATATATTTACATTATGTGGGTACCTATGTACGTTTTTAGTATAATGGCACGAACCATACTTATTACAGTTATTACAGACATTTTATGGACAAGTAAGGCACAGATTTTAACGTAAATTACAGCTGATTTCTTAAAAAATGTAAATAGACTTTTGATAAAAGATTAAATTAACAGTATAACAATAAATGCATGGACAGAATACTACCTTAGCATGGAGACACAAAGAAGCAGACGGTTTTTTTTAAATATAAATATGTAGAACCCCATGTGGTAAATAACATAGATACAGTACCCACCACACAATTAGTCAATAAAAACACAAGGGGAGAATTATTTTTGTGTTACCATCATCTTATGTTTTTGAAAATTTTACAATCATCATCTGTCTGTACCTAACTATCTAACGTAAAATAATGATGTCATCCGACCACCGGACCGCGGTGGTCCGAATCTGAGTTGGTACTTTCAGTTATTATTCTATCTTACATACTTTTTCAATATATGAAGCAGCAACTAGCATTGCATGTTTTAAATGGTTACTGACAATCGACGTAATAAACGTGGCTTATTATCATATAATTAATCCAAAAAACCCAATCTGTTTCTTTAAACCTCCATGTTCCTTAAATATTTTAGCTAAACAGTAGGTACCTAGGTATATATCAATACATACAATTATTTAATAACGTATATTTGTTCAAAATCAAACGTAAGCAACAATGTGATAGTCAACAAGTTACAGAATATTAAATGCTTACTAGATTAGAGTTTTGTTCAAATCATCTGAATAAGTATTAACAATTTATTATCAGTATCACAGATAAATGCATTGATTCAAAAATGAATTATTCACATTTATGTAACTACCTATTCATGGCTTTTATAATGTGTTATTTAATTAACTTAATAACAGTTGGTACATAGATACAGTTACATAGAGTGAGTAAAACTTAAATTATTATTTGGGGCGCTTGAATTCCGTATTCATTTATTTAAAACAATTTTTTACGCTTGAATTCCATATTTTTTTTACAATATATATGTCTGTATAAAAACTTAAAACAAGTGCTGCCGCCGTGCGCGGGGCAGGGCCCAAGCTACCGGTGGTAGAGGCTACTGAGACAGAAACCACCGGACAATACGGGGCCTTTGAATTATTGTTTATAATTTCTATATTGAAATCTTTATATTATGTCATGATAAAGGCAAGCATAGAGTGCAGATATTTTTGTACTTTTACTAACATGGAAATTAAAATATTATATATACAGCTGCTGTTGTATAGTAAACATAAAACTATATATTGACTAGTAGGTATGTGGTGTGTGGTAATTATTGCAACACATAACATGTATAATGAAAATACATGTTAGTATATATTATATTGTTTTGCGAAAACATAACAATCAAGACCTTATATTTGCACCTTGAAATAGCAATTGAGGGCATGTATTAACATATGTACGTTTTATATACTTATATGGCTCTTGTTCAATAAAATATTCATTATACTACTATCACTTAACATAGACGTTAAAAAACTACAACTCATACAAGCAAAAAAATGTATGATTTTTTTGGAAAAATAATCACTTTTCTTTAAACTACAGCTGCATTGTCGTTATTGGTTAACTACTAGCTTTATTTTTGTCTACTAGCTACATCTAATTGTTCATATAAAATGAGTATTTCTACTTCCTACTGATTCTACGCAAAATTGTGTCACGTTTGTCATTTTGTAAAATATAATAGAGTAAACTAACTTGGTCAATACGAAATTAAACTTAAATGCTGCCATGTTGTATTGCTACCATTTTGTCCAATTCAAAATGTTTTTACTTTTCATACCTTGTCTAACATAGCCATAGCATGTTTATTTTGACAGCTGATAGCTCCATATCAGTACCTATATTATTTACTTCAAATTTGCTAAAAATGTATGGAGGTGACAAAATAATCATGCTATAAATGTAGAAAGATTGGTCAAGATTTTAGCTATTTTGTAATTTTAAAGCTAATCGTTCGCCACAGAGACGGGCGCTTGAGATCGTCTAAACACATTACAAAACGACAATCTACAATAATTCGGACTAGGAACGAACGGGTGTGAATCTACCCCCCTTTTCACATCCGGGAGCAAAAAGCACACACTCAAAGCAATAATCATATGCCATATCGAGTGAACAATCTTATAATTCTGTTCGGTCTGCAAAAACGCGTAACAAATTAAACCGACAGACACCAAAACCAAGCCTACAGGCATATGTCTCGCGTAATAACTTCTCGGATATCTCATTTTCTTGTTCTTCCTATAATCAACATACCACGATATAAAAAGCACGGTCGCGCCGACTGCTACGGGCAAAAGAAAGGAGACAAACGAATGCATATTCCAAGTCGTTAACAACGCTATAACTATAGCACCGATCAGTTGCAAGGACGATCTAAACTTCTCACTAATAATACTCATAGCTAACAACGTGACCCAGAACGACATGAGGCCGCAGTAGAAGTCTCCAAACTGCAATATATTACCTCGCACGATGCAGTAGGCGACTTGGGTGGGCGCGTCGCAGGCGTGGTAGAACGTGGAGAATATCATCGTGAACGTGTACATCATTGCCTCGGTGTAGTAGAGTCGGATGCAGGCCACGTACATAGAGAGCAGGAACAGCAGGTTGCTGAGCGTGAGCAGCAGGACGGAGGCCAGCATGTAGACGCGGCTGTCCATTCTACTGTCGTCGGAACAGTCCCAGCCTGGAAGGTACGGACAGTAACATAAGTACAAATTATTGTGATGTTTGCAACCTATAGAATAGAAAATTCTTTATTGCAACACACGATAGGTAATAATTACAAAGAAAGAAAAAGAAAACCCAAAAACCTATTTACTGTAATAGGTAGGTAGAATTTGTAGTTAGTTAGTATTATAATTATGCTATGTCAAGCTAAATCAATATGAAGGGATTAAAAATATCAAAATTCTGAGATTAACAATGCTGATGAAGAAGATGGCTTATTAAATAGTATAGTACTATCTGTTGTTTGTAATAGTACCTACCTACATACAACAATCAGCCCTGTCACATTTCCTCAAACTAGATTTGAAAACGCTTAGCATTAGAGTATACTACTCTCATATGAATTATCTTAGTGATATCTAGATGTAACTGTGTGCAATATAGAACGTTTATTTTTTATTTATTTTATCTGACTACCCACCTCCGTATCCAGCTGAACAAGAGCAGAAGGACATCACTAGTCCTCCAAACGTGTTCAGCAGACAGTTGCCATGGTTACTGCACCTCCCGCTCACACACGACGTGGAAGAGATGGACAGCACTATCGTTGCGTTGCACTCTGACGTCCCATCTCGAGTCTGATTGGACGACGCACTGCTCCCGTCCTTGTCTCGCACAGTACTCACGTAGTACTTGGTACCGTTATCAGATGTGGGACAAGGACAGACAACATTGTCGCAGAACAGTCTCATAGACAAATACCACGTCCCGCTGTCCGGAAACGGTATTATAGTTTTATCATGAATAGTTTCCGAATCCGTGCTGTTTAATACGAAGAACGCGTTCGTTTCTCGATCGTTATATCTACATTTACCATTCTCCAATGGTATCGCCGCGTGGCCGATGTTCAAACATATGACCGCTCTAATATATTTATCGTCCTCACTAAATGCTAATAAAGAGCCTTTCTCCACTTCTCGTTTGTATCCCATGTAATATTTCAAGCTCATTAACAAGCTGCTTTCTATGGCCAGACTTCCTCCAATATCGAGGAACTGATTCACTTTAAACCGTAGAGTTTTGATTTCTCCCGACGATATATTGACTAGTGACGTTGCGTCTTGCAAATCGGTCGTTGGGAGACCGTAGTCGAATGTAAAGAAGCGTCCTTTGTCATCTCTCATGAGATCTAATAACGTGTGATTGCTTATAGTATCGTCATCATCATCTGTTCTTAGATACGATTCGCAGTCTGCGTACCTTGACGCGTTGCCTTTTACATGATCTATGTAAATATAGTGCCAGGCATTTGGGTGTGGGGTAAAGCTAATGTACTGAGCTGTATTATCCTGTGGATCAAACGCGCATTGTACTAAATGTTCTTTCTCTGTGGGTACTGATAGTGATTGTACTTGGAATAGAACTTCTGTGTGTATAGAAGAGGCGTTGATGACTGTGAGAGCTATGCTGACTGGTTGAGTGTTGTCTGCGGACATGCATTTGTAGTAGGTAGGTATTTCTTCATAGTAGACTAGGAGTGAGCTGTAGCAGTCAATCAGTTCTATGTCCTCGTCTCTTTGCACTTGCAGGTCGGTGTATAAAATCGTTTGGCAGTCGGCGACTAGACCTGGAAATAGATGGGAGAAATTATTTATAAACATATTTTAAGGACAAGATAATAATATGTATGCAAGTGTTCTTAGTTATTCGTTGCTTTGCCCGCGGAATTAAAGCTACTTAATGTCACTTAAAAAAACCCTAAAAATTTATCTTAATAAATCTGTATGATTCAATCTTATGATTAAACAACATAGAAGGTATTTCGATAGATAAGTATTTCTACGTACATAATCTTTCTAGTTGTAAACCGACTACAACGCATGTATAAATATTAGTATTACACATGAAACGAAACTGATATCCACTGGTCACCAGCTACAATAGACAAAGATTAGATAATAGCACCGTATCAAGTAACCAGACATACCTAAGTATAAGTCTGAAATGCTACAAATAAATAGGAAATGACATAAAGTACATTTAAATGAAGCCCCTTGCGGTGCATAGAGTCATATCCAGTATTCTTGTTGCCAGGTCTAGGGTTGTAAACTTATTTTTTTAGTTGCGGTTCCAAAGACTCGCTCTTAGCGTTTTGTTTCAACTTTCATCGTGCGAACAGCCAAACTGTGGAACTCCTTTCCCGAATCTCTATTTACCTTGAACTATAATTAGTCGAGAGTAAACCGGTTTCTTCTAGGCAAGCGCGCAAGATCGTTGATTACACCAGGCAAGTTGTAGTCTAGCGTGAGCCTATCTCATGTAAAAAACCTTATTTAACAAGACTTAATTTGAGTCAATGATTTGCTGAGTAATGAGTCTATTCATATAGATTTAGACACAACTGAAATAAAGAGGGCATTTCTACAACATTTCATGCGCCACAAAAAAGGATAAAAATCCGATCAGTGCTGGTTTTTAGCATCAGTGTCTTTAAAAATAATAAACGAAAATATAAATCAGGGAAGTACCTATTAGTAACAAAATGAAGCTTTTTATGCAAGATAGGCCTATGCTTGGCCTGATGTTGAACATCATTGCAGTCTATAATCCAGCGCGCTTACCTAGAAGAAACCATTGCCTTGCTTGTTTTATTTAAGTAGTTTTATATATATATATCTTCTTGTAGGTACTTATTTGTTTATTATTTGCTTCAATAAATGTTTTTCTTTCTTTGTTTCTTTCTTTAAGAAACCGATTAATTCTCTATTACTACATTATATTGCCTCTAACATTCGCACAAAAGCAGTTATCGTCGCTTCATTCTGGCACAGCCCTACCCAGCGATGGTAGATTAGATAATGCATCACATAATGCGGCAGGAAGCCGGGGGCGGACAATAAGGTCGCGGGTCGAGATCGCATCTCGACACGACAATCACTTTATATTGACACTTGGCACGAACTCGTCTCGAATGTTAGAGGAATTACTGGGAAATGGTGCTATTTTATTGAATCCGAGTGTCTCTAGTTTAGCTAGCAGAAGTACCAATCAATCAATAAATAAATAAATATTCACGGACATTGCACACAGCGCCATCTAGCCCCACACTAGGCAAACGCTTGTGTCGTGGGTACTAGATAACGGATATAATACATGTATAATTTTCTTTCGTAAATACATCATTATTATACATAGAAACGGCCAGACTCAACACAAGAATTTATAAATTTTAAAATTCATAAATACTTGTGTCCCGCGGGAATCGAACCCGCAACCCCTAGATTAGAAGGCAGAGCCACTACCAACTAAGCTAACAATAATAGGCCAATAACAGGCCAGTCAAAAGTCAATTCTTTATTGACAAAAATATACATATTATGTCACAAGAAATTAGAAATTTTCCGGCTTCTGAACTAGAAAACTATACGTGTCTCGGAAACCAGTTCCTTCTCTCTATTCTACCAATGGTAACCAACTGTCGAAGCGGCATGTGTTCGCATGGGTGATCAAAAAGTGGCATTCCAATTGGATCTCGTGGGTGAAACGCTAAATTGTTGGTCCTAGATGTTTGGCATAACTACGGCATTCGTTAAATAATATCGTAGGCTCTTGGACGTAGAAATGTTATAAAAAGCCCTCCTCCTTCTCCTCTTGAGTCGTATTTCTTCATGACTGAGACCCGCAGGCTTACCTAATTCGTTTAATTTATAAAAAGTAGGTAGAGCTAGGTAGTAGGTCTAGTAAGTTTAATTCGTATAAGAGTGGCTCACTTTAAAGTCGAGTTTTCTAACCACTCCAAGGGCCTCAAACATGGCTTAGCGACTATCCTATCGACAAAGTTAATAAGCTGGTGGTTTGTTCCCACGCTTCTAAAGTAATATTATATGAAGTTATGTTCACATAGATATTTGATAGACAGATATCAGACCATGGAATAATATAACTATCAACAGAATAAATATTTGTGCTGTAATACACAAGTATGCTATCGAATCAAATTTCATAATAATATTTTTTTTATGAATAAAATGACGACGCAGTTTAAAATAGGTTAAACCTAAAGTACCTACAATTCCTTATCAGAGCCGTAGATAGTGTAGGCGAAGATGACTTTAGAATTGGTTCTAATTGCCGTGTTTAATTGCATTCCTAACAATGGGGTCTTAATTAATAGCACTTTACTCCTAAATGTTGGAGGAAGACAAACGTAAACGACTTTGTTGAATTTAAATATGTCAAGATACATATTAGATCTTAAAAAACTAAAGACCTACTTATAGATAAGTTAAAACTGTTTAGTCTTCACTTTTGCTATATAAAGTTATTCTAGTTAGCTACTTAGCTGCTACCCTCAAATGTAAAAAACTGTTGCCAAACATTGCAGTGTATTTCTGCAGCCTTTGAGAGCTAATTCCATTTTAAAATAGAAATACTCTAGCTTAGGCCACAGAGTTGCTTCAGGTGGTGGTCAAATGCATGACTGCATTCTTAGTACAAAATCTGGCTCATATAAAAACTTTTTTTTAAATTATGTACTTAATAGCTATTTATGCATACCTTGTTGCTCCACTTTCTGCGTCCTCGGATCCTCCCATTTAATATACACCAGTGCATACCAGTTACCAGGTTTAGGGTTTTGTATGGAGTAACTGGTGTTTTTCCCATCCGACAGTAACTCTAATGTATGGATAGGTTCTCTCACACTTGGATCTATGAACTTCTTTGGAAAGTCATAGCCATCTGGATTGACGGCTGGGTAGGATCCATGCTTGATGTTGATTATCACTTCTTGAGGGTCGCAGGAGCCTGGAAATGGAGATAGGTTATATAGATATTATATAGATAGGTTATAGGTATAGTTTTTTTTTAAAGTGAACAGTGTCTTAGCTGACAAAAATTAGAAAGACAATTCTGTGTCGTAGTTCTGTCTGCTGGTAAAAAAAAGAAAAATGTATTTTCATTGTTAAAATGTTTTTAATTAGTTCATTTAAAATGTAACAGTACTGTAGTTTTTATATTTTATCAAACTACCTTTCAGGATTTTGTGGTATAAAACTTGTAGAATAGTGTCTTGATCACACTAATACGATGTGATCTCATTTGAGGAATAAACCCCAAAAGTTTAACAGCAATACTTATATAGGATGCCAATCAGTCTATACCCAGTACCTAAACAATCTAAACATGGTAAATTAAGATAAAATACATATCAACAGCTACATATGCATGTTATCTTAATTTACTATCGGTTTTCAGTAAAAGTTCAGATATAATTTTTTATGGGGTTAAAATTGGTTGATAAATTTATTAATACTTAATCACACTAAAATATATAATGAGTATGTGATACGGTATGTAATATTTATCCAAATATATTTACGTATATATAAATGTGAGCAATGATTTTGAAAATATTCTCAGTGAGGTCTTTACTACACCAAAGTCAATAAATGTAATAATTCTAAATAATGTTGATTAAGACACTTATTTTGATTAAATGATACATAATTAAATTTAATAAATCAAAATAACATGTCAACTTAAACTAAATAACCCTGCCTTAATCATCCCAGGTGCAAAAGTGCCCATCAAGCTAGCTGCGTTTAATATTTTAATAGCTAGCCGTTGCGCCAGAAATAATCCAGATCAGGAGTCACCAGCCGTAACTCTAAGTTTCTGCCCAATTAAGTAATTAACAAAATATTTTATAGTTTTTTTAACTCGTCTAATTTTATTTCTTTACCCAAGTTTAATTATCTTTCTATAATCATCAATACCAGTTAAAATTGACTCTGAAATACCACTTCAGCAGAACATATTACTTTCGCCAAGGAGTTCCAAAATAGCAAATGTTTTGATTATTTAGAGAACATTATCCAGACATGAACCATGTTTTCAAAAGAGCACAAGGTCATGTCAGTGGTTCAAACCACTTTGTAAATAAAACTAAACAAGGGTAAGTAGGTATATATAAATATAGGTAGGAATGTATATAGATTGACCTTGAGACCAACCCTGGGCATTAAATAGAATAACAAAAAATGTTATAGGTAAAAGCTATTTCAATGGGTTTACTAAAAGTTGCTTAAAAATAGTCAACAAGGAATTTTAAATATTAAAAAAGCCATGATACATGTCAAGTCTGATTAAGTATTTAATTATAAAATAATCATTAGGCATGTAGCCCATAGTAATTTGTCTTAAATTATTTACAATTAAATTATAAAATACTGTCACAACTATAAACTAAGAATTTCAATTCTATTAAATTGGAATTTGAGTATTTTATTTTTAATTTTTGCTCTTGTGTGTGGACAATAGTGGACATCCAAAATTTGTATTAGGGGACTACAGAAATCCTCAGACAGGTACATCATCAGTATTTAAAATAATCTTTCAAAATGTGGTGACCCTAAGGTAAAATCAACTATCCTTGTCTTCCAGGTAATACTAATAATAATTACACTCAACTTGGCTATTTTCATACATGCATTTATTTTGTTAATTCACACAACTGTTTTGTTACTCAAGCAAATATTATATATTATTATAATGTGCATGCAAATAATATTATTTAAATAGTTTAAGTATATACCTACATACTTAAGTATGTAATAAATTACATTTGTATGATATTTTTGTTATTAAATTAATCAGGTAGCAATAAAATCAACTACTTAGTAATAAACAGTGGACAAATAAGTACTTATTTTATTGATATACTAGTATTTAATCCAACTACAAAGTAGACAGATTTTGAGTGTGACTTCAATATGTATATTACTGCAGGAACAACAAAAATGTGCTCGAAAATAATGTACAACTTAGTGGTTCTGCGATCAGATATTTTTAGTTAAACTTTCTGAGATAAGCATGTTATTTTTCTAAGTGCATTACTCCAACTGGTTAAACTTTCCAAAGTACCCAATCACGGGGGGGGGTTGAGGGGGGGAGGGGCAGGAGGGGGGAGGGGGTAAGCCCCCCCCTAAAAGGGGGGCGCACGGAGATCAATAGTTTTCGAGATATGACCATTTTTGTATTTTGAGGTTAAGTACTACGTACCAACCTAAAACATCGGCTTTACATGTCCGATCATCGATTTTGGGGGGAGCTCCTCCTCGCTTCGCTCGTCGTCGCATGTGCGTAGTAGAAAGCAACCTAACGAACCTAATCTACCTTCTGTCACAGACAAGTGACTTCGAGTCTAACACTTGCACTACAACAGGACTTGGCTCCTCCTCGCTTCGCTCGTCGTCGCATGTGCGTGGTAGAAAGCAACCTAACTAACCTAATCTACCTTCTGTCACAGACAAGTGACTTCGAGTCCAACACTCGTGCTACAACAGGACTTGGCTCCTCCTCGCTTCGCTCGTCGTCGCATGTGCGTGGTAGAAAGCAACCTAACGAACCTAATCTACCTTCTGTCACAGACAAGTAACTTCGAGTCCAACACTTGCACTACAACAGGACTTGGCTCCTCCTCGCTTCGCTCGTCGTCGCATGTGCGTGGTAGAAAGCAACCTAACTAACCTAATCTACCTTCTGTCACAGACAAGTGACTTCGAGTCCAACACTTGCACTACAACAAAAAATTATTACATAAAAAGTATTTGTTTCCGCAACTTAAAACTTTAGGTGGAGGCTAACACTATTATAGGCTACCTACAACAAAAAAACTAGGTTCAAAATCGATGATCGGTAATCTATAGTGAAATCGTAGTACTTAACCTCAAAATACAAAAATGGTCATATCTCGAAAACTATTGATCTCCGTGCGCCCCCCTTTTAGGGGGGGGCTTAACCCCTCCCCCCCTTCCTACCCTCCCCCCCTCAACCCCCCCCGTGATTGGGTACTTTGGAAAGTTGAGCCCTCCAACTTCTACATAGTGTACCCACCAATATTATTCAAATGGAGTTCTTCAGACTGGAAAGTAAAGCGGGCATTTGTGACGTCTCTCATGATAGGGTAAAACACAACGGACACCGTGCGATAGCTTCTGTACATATATACATCTGTGGCTATTTGTCTTGTGACCAAGTGGTAGTCATCCAAAATCACAGTCCGGGTCCTGGTCAACTGGTCAATTATCCGCTTCCTGTTCCCTTCTTCTTCGGCCTCCTTATCACCGCTTATCACGATTGTGCACAAATAATACAACAGCAAGTGCAAGTGCGATCTCATCTTGTATTCTTCGCCTACCTTTTACGGGAATTACACAAAACACTGCAGAGATGAGAGTACAACTAATATTATAGAAGTATATTCTTCATTTTAATATTTAGTGAAATACCGGGCGTCCGCTCAATAAAAGCAACAAAACAATTTGAAAATAAAGTCTACTTCCCACACAAATCGCCCAACAAAATCAACTGGGATTGGCTCACGCGCGATTGGCTCAGAACGCTAACGCGTTATTGGCTGAATGAATGGCACAGAATGGCTGCTTTTGACATATCAATTATTATGACAGTGGCAGCAATAGAGACGTAACCAAAAATCGAGTTTTACAATAATTAAAATTTGGCAAAATTGCATCCATTCCGCTGAGGCCACAACCAAGATTAGAATAGAATAATTAAAATATAAAATAGCAAACATATTTGTACATGCTTTAAATTACTAAGTTATCATTGAAATTACTATTAGCCACAAAACACAGGACATCATCAGTTCAAGGTGTATTCGAACATTGGTTTGTTTTAATCGAATCGTACTTGCAGAACTACATTCATCGTCTACTATGTCAATGTCAACGTGAATTCATTCATAAATTCTAGTAATACCATTGTAACAAAGTTTACCAATTTTATATTCAAACTAAGATCATATTCTTATTCTAGCTCATACATTACTTTAATACATAAAATAAATAAATAAATATTCCGGGACATTGCACACAGCGCCATCTAGCCCCCCCTTATATACAAAAATAATATTTGGCTGAATTTCATTTCCGTGATATCGGCATAGCGGTTCCAGTGTCTGCTTTTCATCCAGACGCACTCTGGTTCGAATCCGGCCCTACACATATCACCACGCCGTATTTAGGTGTGAACAAGGGCGAGTATCGTATGCACGACTCAGGCGCTCACATCTCAAACGGTCATAAGAAGGATTATTACTTACTTAGTCTTCTTTAATCAAATCAATATGGGATGCCCTGAAACAGGCTTGTGTCTAGTTAGGCATCCACCAGAAATTGAAAATATTATATGTACTTATACATATTTACATACTTCGATCAGTATTAGGACATATTATATAGATAAGATTTTCTCTAGTAATAAAATATTTTTCATTTTCTTCTTCGTATGAGGGAGACCATTTCTTGGGTCCTCAGGTCCTCTGGTACGGCTGTCGTACCAAGTCACGGTCACGTTTCACTGAAGCAATATACTTTTTACTTACTAATGTGGCGCTGCGAACCAAAGCGGTTCTGCGCCATCTCCTGAAACTCGGTAGCATGGAGATGTTGCAGATCTGAAGCAATATTAGCTTTATTTACTTACAGGGTACTTACATGTCCTAACTGTCTATTTGATTAAGTTCATGTTTTGCCATGTAGCATACTGAATACAAACAACATTGAAATCCGGAACATTTTTAATTTCCCCTAGGGTAGTTTTCCTGGTTGAGTGTGGCAGCTGGAAACTCTTTTTCTTCCGTCCGCGCATCTGCGAACCGAACATATCCGACGCGCGCAACGCGCATGTTTTTCGGTTTTCTTTTCGCATAAAAATCCTAAGTGTGGAATAAATAATGGCTTCGACGGCGAATTCGAAGCAAACCGTGAACGGGGACTGTTCAGCCGGTCCATGCAAAAAATATAGAATGGAAACTAATAAAGTTACCGTTGTTTTGGGTGCTCAGTGGGGCGATGAAGGCAAAGGAAAAGTGGTAGATCTTCTGGCTGTTCATTCCGACATCGTCTGCCGATGCCAGGTTTGTTATTTATTGTTTATACCAATTGTTTATCGTAATTTTAATATTTAACAGAATATCACTTAAATATTAATGCCGTTGCATAGTAATTTGTTTACATTTTTCACTTATTTAATTTGAGGTTAGAAATTAGCATGGTTTTGAGTATTACTCGATCATTTTCCACGTATTATTTCATTATTACGTAGAAGGAAAACAGATTTTGCGATAACCTTTCGCTGTTGGCTCGACGCCAACTTTTGTTTGAAAACATGTGAATTGAAGACAATGTTTTTGTACGTATTTGTGATTACGATCATTGTGCCAAGCGTCGGCGGAGTATCTCCGGAGTAGAGTATTGCGCAAAAATTGCGAGGACCTCAAATACTGTTGCATAATGTTTTCATTTTATTTATTTAACAATTTCCTAATATCTATAAAGAGTATGAAGTCATGTGACTGCCTTCATAAGGCTGAGTATTGAGTGACAGCAGTTCTGCTGTGTGTATGTATTGAGCATAAATACACCTTGTGTGTCCGCTAATTGTGGATTCTTGCCAAGGTCTGGGCCATTTATTGTCACGGTCACACTCATGATTACATTTTTAATCTCATCATTTTTATTTAGCCAGGGGTCTGTCTAATATTAATTCTGTTGTTTATAAATACTTTGAAATGTAAGGGAGAGTATGTATGTATGTATGTAAATATTAATGATTTCTGTAATTATTTTGAAAAGTACATTTTACACAATTACATAGCCAAAATATAATATTGATAATTTTATTTTGTAAAGTGGGGTCTTATGGATTAACTCAATCTTGTTAATATGTATGCCAGGAAAACTTGGGTTTCAATACTATAAAAATTCAAGTGATAAAAGAGTCCTAGCTAGAAATTTTGCACCATATACAACATATCTTAATTTAAAAAAATCTTCTTGTAACAAGCTACAGTGTCATAATTAAGTTTATCTACACTAATGTTGTAACATTCTACTTATGTTTCCTATACTTGACTTATAATTACTACTGTTAAGTCACACTCGTGTTTTAATACCCTTCATTATATGACAGTTGCATAAACTGCTATTATTTTATCAGTTCTAAAAGTAGATGGATCACACAATTACATACTCAAATCTTATCTGAATACTTAAATCCTCTTCAGTGATGTCATTATGTGTAGCATTAATACATTTCTGCAGTTTTCATACAAGCGCTGATAATATCTATAAATAAAAAACTTCTAAATGCTCTTCAGTTATGTGCATGCATATATAATGTAGGTCTATGTTAGATGCTAGCTAGATAAGTATTATAATATCATCACATATGATTAAAAAATATCTTGCTTTGATTTTCAAATGATGTAGGTATGTTATGATAGTTAACTTATTATTTATCTGCTTGGATATCTCTTAAACCGTCTCTAGGTACATAAAAATATTATACACAAAGTTTGCCTGTATAATCATGCACCAAATAGTTGGATAAAAATACAATGTTTTACAAAGTATACCTACTATACTAGGTATGTCTATAGGTGTAAATAAAACTAAACATACAGACTTTACAATTGCCACTATCACCAAGTGCTCACTTCCCTAAACATAAAATAATCTGTAGCCATATGACACTGTTTCCATACACATGATAGTAATAAATAAGGCAGATAACATATCTAGTGAAAACATAGACATGTCAGTTTAATAGTTCACAAATTACCTAGTTTGTGCTGTGTGTATCTGGTTTATACTGATTAATGGACACTTGATAACTACCAATTAGCTAATTTTGAGTCTTTTAGAGTTGTACACGTCATTATTTATTTGTGAGTAAGTGTGAAGCCAATGAACTTCACTTTTATCATAATACTTTTGTCAATTTGTGTGGAATTAATTTATGTAGGTACTTATTAATTTAAAAACTATCACTGTTACAATATTAGTGTATGTATGAACTAACTAGTAAAACATACATATTTTTGATCTGTTCTTTTTGTTGCAAACAAAATAGTTTTGTACCAAGCTATTGAAATGAAATTGCGATCTTGACATTGCTATTTTCTATGAGCTCGTAAAATGTCGAAACAATGCCCTACTTTATGCCAAACAACAATTAGTTGTTAATATTGCCACAATAAACTGTCAGAGAAAACTTCAAGGCCTGTTTGCAATGGTCACGATGTTAGCACTTGGTATTTTTCAATTACGATCCTATTATTGATGCATAAGTTGTTTATTTTTTATTGTTAACAGTTAACAATCAGGCATTTGATTACCAAATCACCTGAAGCAAATTTTATTTCATTCATGTCATGTATGTTTTATGTGATTCATATAGACCAGTTAAGTTACTGTCAGTCTATACTTACCTACTTAATACAATTACATATATATCTAGTCCTACAACTATCTATATGTCTTTATCAACTTCAAAGGAGCCTTTGTCTGTATTTTTTTTATATATTTAATAAAGCTGAAGAGGGACAAAAATCTGAACATATAACATATTAAAAAAAGGTTTGGATAGGTAGGTATACTTTAAATCGATAATAAAACATGTTTACCAGTTTTTATAATTTTTGTCTATTTATCTTTTTCTCTATTTATCTGTGTCTCTGTTTGTCTGTGTCTCTGTTTATATGTTTATTTAAACGCTCATCACGCTAAAACGGCTAAACGGATCATCATAATTTTTGGTATGTAGGTAGTATGATGTCTTAGGAGTGTCATAGACTACTTTTTATACTGAAATAATGCGAGTGAAGCCGCGGGCGTCCATTAGTAGTAAGATAAATTTGCCCATCTTTATACGAGCGTAAGCTTTGTATGGGACTAGATGGCGCTGTGTGATATGTCCTGTAATATTTGTTTATTATTTAATTCCAGGGTGGCAACAACGCTGGGCACACTGTGGTGGTCAACGGGCAAGAGTTTGACTTCCATTTGCTGCCCAGTGGCATCATCAACCAGACATGCAAGTCTGTTATTGGTAAGCATCATAATATAATATGTACATACATATAAATGACTAATTTGGATGTTATTCCTCAATGAAGTATGTAATCTTTATTAGGTAAGCAAGCATGATCCATCTTAGACCATAGTTATTGCTTACCATCAGGCAAACTATGGTCAAGGGCAAACCTGTTAAAGTAAAAAAAAAGTTATACTCTAAGGTTCTTAAAGTTTCTTTTCCAGGCGCTAATAGTGAGTGATAGTAAAATCTATTAAACATACAACGTTATTATCATTTTTTTCTGTGGGATTCGACTCATGTGATCTCTAGGCACAATGTTTAATATTATTACTGCATACCAGACCTAATACTCAATAATATTTAGTTGAGACACAGCAAGTTGAGGAAGAATATATTTCTTCAATAGATCGTAGATGGCAATGTCGCTTAGGCCTTGCTTGCACAACAACTTTTAAACATGTTTAATTGTTTACTAATATTTTTATTCTGCGATTCGTCGCTAAATGCGTTTAAGCATCGTTATGCAAGTGGGTATCAGTAGTCAAGCTTGAGCCTTTTCTGCATTACAAAAACAGATATACAATTTTGCTCTAATATATACTTTAGCGAAGCTAAAAGTTTTAAAAACGAGTGTGGCTCAGCGGTTCCAGTGTCTGCTTTTCATCCAGACGCACCCTGGTTCGAATCCGCCCCTACACCAATGACTTGTATTTTCAAGTTAAGTGTGGATTTGCGCTCGCTTAACGGTGAAGGAAAACATCGTGAGGAAACCGACATGTTTGAGGACCACAATATCCGAGGACATGTGTCTTCCGTGGAAGGACCTGGGCGCCCACCACAATGTATCTGCCCAAGAGAACTCCCTTAACGAATTAATTCTGCGGGGGAGTCACGACCCTCAGTCATGAGGAAATACGACTCAAAGAGAGAGAGATACTTTAGATAGTGTAAGATATTGTGCCAATAGAAATCTACCGCATGTATTGCATTGCGATTGTAAACGGCAGTTAATATCACTTATCAAGTATTTAAATTGTAATATAAATGAGCTGCCACTGTTGCCAGGAAAAACCTTGTGTAGAAGTAATTCTTACAGAGAAGTGTGTTGGAGTTTAAAATTATATTCTGTCAACCTGTAATTGGGCTTATTCCAGATTAGACATTTATTTTCTTTTTCGTCTTCGACAATCGATTGACGAAAACGAATGTCAAAGCTTGAATTGGCCAACTTTTGGATTCTTTGTTTGTTCATACACCACGAGAAACCATTTCTTGAACTTTATAAACCTCTAAATAATGCCTGGAAGAGAATAAGGTCACCCAATGTTCTATTCCAGGTATATTTTGTTTATTATTTGTTATAAAGAATAAAAGTCTAGTAACATGAAACACAGAAAAAACAATATTTAAATAGACACAAAAATAAATAAAAAAAGATCTTTCATGTCACAACCCGGCCCCAACTCAGGCTAGCATTTCAGACCACTCTGACTTCTAGCCTGGTCTTCTAATGGGACCGGTCAGTGACGAATCAATCAAGTATACTAAAGTAATACTTGATTGATTAAGAAAATATTTGGACAACCTAGTGCGTGCTTGGTAGTTTCTGGCACACATTTTTTTAACCCGGCACGAGAATCCAAACACACGACCTTTACGATAAATCTGTGCGTACAATGACCCGTAACCCGATGATATGACTGTTTTACCTATTATAATTGTGGCGAATTATTCTTATCATATAACCGGTATAGGGGTGGCAAAAGTCTATGCATCCTTGTCTGGTTAGCTATCACCTTCAAACATTTAACATTGTATGTTATGTAATATGTCGTTAAGATTTTAACCATGAGTACCGTGTCATTTCCGTTTTGCCTCAGCTCTTTCGAGCCATTTCAGTACAGGCTTACTCCACTTTCGACCAAGGAATAGCTCGTGCGGATGTTTTATGACCTTATAAAATCTGTCAATTTCATTAACCGACTTCATTGACGATTTAAAAAGGTAGCTTGTTTGACTCTCTAAAATGAAAATAAGTAAAGATCACTTACACCTGCTTGCACCACCAGTATAAACTACCGCGTCTTTCGCTCTGTTTTCTAAACTAAACATAAATCGCGCATTCAATGTTATGATTTTGTACACGTGATAAGCAGTACTTATATATCGATGTATCTCATAAGGCCACAGAGTCACGCGTGTGTCATTCATATTAGTCATTCGTGTGATGACCGTTTTGTTAGGTATATTATATAAGTATTTAAGTGTTTAACCCACTCGATCGTGGAAACAAGCTGGTTTAGCATGTTACTTTGTGTTTATCATGTGCAATCTTTATCATATCGATACCTTAATTGGCAAACCAGCCACCTCCACTTAATACCAAATTTTTTTTATGTGTGATTTGTATCGTAACGGTCACTAAGCGTGAAGTTTTAAGTCTCTCCTGAAAAATTTACTCAAATGGAGTTAGCTGGTTTGCCAATTAAGGTATCGATATGCAAAAATAGTGTTAAGTTGACGTCATTTGTTCGTATGTGTTTAAATCAATAATATACAAAGACAGAAGACCCATTTTCTTAGCTAGATATGTAAACTATAATTATATAATGAACTCTTCATAAAACTTCGAATAGCATCAACACTATTGCAACGAGTCGCAAAAAATGACGTACTCTTACATACCAACTTAGTAAGGCGAGCTTTGCACTATCATTGGTGATAGTACAAAGTCCGACAAACATTCTAAAGCGAAACCTTCACTTTCTTTAAATCTCCCAACAAGGCTAATATATAGATAACAGTTAATGTAAATAAAGGGTGATTATTGACCGATAACATAATGATATCTATCCTTGAAACCATGCCAAATTGCGGCTGCGTGTACTGCCTATAATGTTATATGTACTTTATACATCAATTTATACGATGATAAAGATGCCTAAAGTATACATCTATACATATTATAAAGCTGAAGAGGGCCGAAAGTCTGAACATTGAAGATATTTAGAAAAATGTTTGGAGATATTTCGAATTGATTGATGACTTTGAATTGAGCAGAACACGTTTCAACAATTTCTAGTTTTTTTTCTGTTTATCTGTGTCTCTGTTAATCTGTTTGTCTGTTTATTTGAACGCTTATCACGCAAAAACGGCTGAACAGATCATCATGATTTTTGGTATGTAGGTAGGTAGTATGAGGTCTTAGGAGTGTCATAGGCTATACTTTTTGTCCTGAAATAATACGAGCGAAGCCGCGGGCGTCCTAGTTTTATAGTTTTGTGCATTTGTATGTACATATAATATTAGAGTTCGGAGCGCATGCAAACCTTGAAATTATTTGGAGATAAAGTGCTATAACGTGTTATTGGCATATGTATTTTATTTAGAATTTATGCACTTGAAATCTTTTTATAATTTCAAATAAGTAAATTATTCATAATATTGATGTTAAAGAATACAATTTAAGTGATCTAGATTCCGCCTGTAAAGCATGCCCGATTGTTTATGATGTACCTATCTACTTATTAAACATACGAGATGAGTTCATTTAAGTAAATCATGAATCGCACTCAGTCAACAAATTACACATTTTTGTTTGTTAAAAATTTAACTAATTTACCATTTGTAGTTGCGTGTAAATCTTGTAATTATTAACTAAATTAAGAAACTTAATTACTGACCATATTCGACGTACTATATACCACACATTATGTGTTCCACAATCCATAAACATTTAGCTAACGGATACAAAAAAAAAATGTATTGATAAAATTCATATTCATTTCGAAGTCAATAGGCATACTTGAATGTTTTTTTGCTAATACTGGAATTTTTGGATTGTGCTTTAGAAAATACAAAATAGCATGGAATATTTCGTTATATGAAATATTCCGATCTGTCACCCTGCTCTGTCCCCATGGGGTGACAGATCGAACAAAAAAGTTCGAGCTGTCCCCCTGTTAGCGATAAGGGGACAGTTCGAACTTTATTCACCTCCTTAATGTTTTATCTGTCCCCCTGTCTGTCTGTGTGTATCGGCCTTAGGGGTACAGATAAGACATTTTGATTACTGTTTGTCCGCATAGAATTAAATGTAGGACAGAGCAGGGTGACAGATCGGAATATTTCTGTTATATTGTCTGTGGTTTTAATTAATGTAGTTTCCTCGTGTTCGCGTTTCACCATTAGCGTTAATTCTACTACCGGAGATAAACATAAAAATATTTTTATTTTGCAGAATATACAGTGTTTTTACTTAATTGTAACCCTGCCCTCTGCACTGTTTATGATAGATTTGATAACATTTGTAAAAAAAAAATTACAAACATCGCAATTGTCATTTTGATAGGCCGTCAAACTTCGCCTGGTTCCCCATAACTCAGCGGTAACGACTTGCCAGTACCGTTTATACCAGGCACTGCCAGCCCCGGGGATGGTGATCCATCCATGGTGGTACTGTGCCAGTCGGGTTTTGTACAGGGTGATTTTTTTGTGGGACGACTTCATGTTTAACATTGATCTGGTCTCGCATAGTAGATATTGATTGAATTGAAGTACATACATAGTAGATAAGATGCCTATAATAACTTGAGTGATGATGGCGATGAAGTTCAGGATTTCTTGAGCCTTTCAAAATTAGATCTTGTCTTGTCATATACATAGTTACATGCCAAATTGGATATAGAGCAGCTGTATTCATAAAAAAAAAATTAAGTTTGGCTTATCATAGAATGATAGTTTTTGTGAGATTGGTCATATTGTTGTAGATTTGTACATGGTAGTACATATGTATTACTAAATTGGCGTGTCACTACTTCAATCGTGATGCGTTATGTAGACCTATCAATACTGAATGTGATTCTCTCTTGCATAATATTTGTTCATGTTTAAATCCCTAAATATCACCCTGTACATGGCATGCTGGAGACATTGGAATTAGCAATTTAATGCCAAGGTCGTTGCGGTACCGTGACGGTACTGTGACGGTCCATGAACGGGATCTTTCCGCTTCGGATCGGTGTTTGATGAATAGGGATGGGACTACATTTGCAAGCCTGTGCTCTTGTTGATAGACTTGCGAAAAGACATATAAGCAGTCCCATAACAGGGTCAGACTTCTCTAAAAATATAAAAGTAAGTTAATATGAGAGTGACAAACTAATAGCCTAAATGTTTTTGTTTGCAAACCGCCAGAATATGTGTGTGTACGTATATATACTTGTGGTCTTCAAATGTAGAATATGTATTTTATAGGCAAGCACGTTTCTCATCTTTTGTAGGGGAACTACTGACGTGATTAACTGACTCGAAAACGGACCTGCTATGATTTCAGTCTTCTAGGAGTCACAAAAAAAGTCTTAGGGTACCCACTTTTTATGATATACAACCCGGATTTAACGCGCTTTTTAAAATTGTTTCGTAACTGGAGTTCAGAGTCCAGATGCAATTCAGATTTGATAAAAACTACGCAAAAATAAACTAAATTACTAAATCAAGGTTTATTGTATGATAAGCTCAAGGTTCACAGTATTAATGGTTGTGCTTTTATTATCAAACGTAATGCACTATCTCCAACATTTTATCGTAAATCCGCTAACTTGTATTTTACAAAACAAAGTCGCATTTATTGAGATAAGAATTTCAACGTCCATCAAAATATATTACTTTTTTTACGAGCCATGTTTTCTGCAGTAAATATTTCCGTGTTGTTTTCCTTGACATGTCGAGTAGAAATTAGTTTTCATACAATGTCAAGATTGTGTTAGATAATTATTGTTTAGACTTTCTTTTTGGTAGTCAGTCATATTCAGCATTTTGTAAAACATCTCACAAATAAGAAGTGCGCAAGAGACTAGTTAAACCTGGTGGACACGTGTGTGTTTTTTTTACATTTTATAGGCTCACGCTTGACTACAACTCGCCTGATGTTAAACAACCTTGTAATCTACGATCTTGCGTGTTCTCATTTATCTTAGCAATACAGAAATGAACATCAATTTATACGTATATTTTGACTCTCAGAACTCCCTAAATACGATCATTTGCTCACTCATGTACGGACTGATCACATGCAATCTGTATTTTTTTTTGACTTAGACTTATCACATGCATAACTCGATGTTGTAGGCAAAACAAGCAAAACTGACGTTAACAGTTCACATGGCCATAAGCTGCAAGCGATATATAAGCATATTTTCAGCCATGTGCCAAACCAACCTTCATATCTCATTTCATATTGGCGACTTTTCTACGGTTACGTCAAGCATTTCTCTAGGAAACGACCTTCACTCCTACAATTGGGTAATGGGTATTTTTGGCGATGAAATACGTGACGTATGTGCATAGGCATAGTACATAGTCTCTATGGGCCTTATTACAAAACGTGGTTTAACTATTAGTCCAGAACTTTGAGAATTAAACATTAAAAATTATTTATTGTCATATAAAAATGTACACATACATAACTCTAAAGCACCGTACGACGCCGGTGCGTCTGTGTTACGGTGATTAGCTCCTTCCGGGGTCTTATCTTTGGAAAGTATACATTTAAAAATTAACTTTTACAAAATTGTATTAAATTAGATTACTTACATTAAATTAAATATAGTAAAATTACAAACATCAGAAAAGGTCAAATTGTTAAGTATTTAGTCAAATAATTAGTGAATAGAATTATTTACAAATCTAAGTTTAACAGTTTTTATAAAATGTTCATTACAAATTGATGCCGTTTTGTTATAATACAAAGTTTATAGATGAACTTTAAAAACAAAGCAAAATTTACGAGAGACAAGAATAAGAAGTCCGTTTTTGTTGTTCGAAATTTGATAGTCAGTACTGTCATAATAATCAGATAGTCAAAATGTTACCAATGATAAAATCAAAGTTCCAATTTGAAATTGACATTTTGATTGTTCATATACATGTAATGTTTGAACAATAAGAACCGACTTTTTATTTTTAAAGTTCTAGACTAATATTTATACCACTTTTTATAATAAGACGGTATATGTCTAGTTCGGGGCAACTAAACTACATACGAGTATGAACTTGTATAAAGTAAGACATGCTTTAAAGCTATCATTTACAAAAATATAAAAAATAATTGTGAATTAAACATTACGTACTTAATTAGTTATGTTTTGTAAACTAAAAGATTACAAACAATAACAATGTTATAACTTAATCTGCTGTAATCAAAAAGGAATTAGTTCCATGCTTATCATGCAGCTAATTCCTTGAAATTAATCCATAAAATCGCAATCGTTAGCCAGCCTCTCTAATGAGGCCTACTAATTACACGATATTCAACTCTTGTTACATAAGTTTATTTGTCATTTTCCAACGTAAATAAATAAATACATTCTGCGTAAATTATTCTAAAAAACTCAAAGAAATAAATTTTATGTTTGGATTTGCTTATCGAATCAAAAGTGCGTCAAAATATGACATACAATACAATACAATAAATTTATTGATAATTCCATTATTACAAGTCATACATTTAAATCATTTACAGGTACATAGGGATTATTCGATTGCGATCGAAACATTACCTATAGTTACAGCAAAACAGAAACAGCACATCACTATAATCATTTGGAATCTCTAAAAGATATACATTTTGCTTACCATTACGTAGCACTGTTACGAATAAAGACATGCGATGCCATGAAACGAATCGTTACGTTTTTGTGATTTAATGGCTCTGTCTTGTAAATCATTGGTTTCGTGTTCAGGAAATTCCGAAGAAAACGTAAGAAAACCTTCGTATATTTTTCGACCATCAAATAGATCGTAATTTTAATGCTAAATTCAGTTTGCCGAAACATAAATAGTTGCTAAGTTTAACTGCAGAACGTAACTAGCTACAGCTTTTTGTTCGATAGGAAATTGCTTTTAAATTTCAATGTCATTGGTACAGAAAATATATACTTTTTTTCAATTGTGTTGTAAGCATTCAAAATTTTATTATTTTCGAAAATGTTAATAATTAATAAAATACTGTGGGAAGTAGCTTAAGGTTATATTACTTCTAGCATATGAATTAATGAATCTAAAGAATCCTGACAAACACACATTCTTGTGAACATACGACTGACAAAGATTTGCACACGTGCGTGTCAAGCTTTATTGATGATCGTACTCAAATATTTATTCAGTTTCAACAATATCAAAAACATACAGATCAAACTGATAACTACCTTAATATTTTTTTCAATAAATAGGTCCCACTCCTTGCGTCATCCCTCATTCATTTCTGAGGGTCTTGACTCCCTTGCAAATTTTACTAATGGGGGAAGTTTTCTTGAAGTTTCATGTACATCGAGGCGAACGCCCTAATCCTTCCACGGAAGACACGTTCTAGAAAAAGTCTATAAAAATAGTAACTTTTACAACTTAAACTTGACTGGCCTGTTAGCTCAGTTGGTAGTGGCTCTGCCTTCTAATCTAGGTGTTGCTGGTTCGATTCCCGCATCACACAAGTATTTATGAACTTTAAAATGTATAATACTTGTGTTGAGTCTGGTCGTTCGTATATATAATAAGTATGTATTTACAAATGAAAAGTATATAAGTATTTTATCCGTTATCTAGTACCCACGACACAAGCGTTTGCTCAGTGTGGGGCTAGATGGCGCTGTGTGCAATGTCCCGGAATATTTATTTATTTTTTATTTACTTTTATTGGAAAATGAGCGAAAATAATCACGACCCTACTAGGCTACGGTCTACTAACTGCCTGGCGCGAAAACCCACACTCATTTCCAAATACTTCAGACTAAGCGGCTGATGGCGGCCATAGTGCGGGTTTAGCCCTTTTTTTACTAATCCCGGAAAATATCGGTGGCCTTGTTATCTTTCTCATTAATTCTAGTTCTCACTTTTATGCTTCTTCGCGCTTCATACTATTTTTCCTTTCATCCTTCATCTTTCTCACTTTTGTTTGTCCTATGCTTGTGTTTAATAAATTGGTAAACTTAACTGTACACAGATAGGGAATATGGGAGTCTGGGGATGCTTTATTAATCCTATTGGGTTTAGCACTTGACAAAATAACTCAGTAACTTGTATGTTGTGTTGTCTCCAGGAAACGGCGTGGTGATCCACCTGCCGGGGCTGTTCGAGGAGCTGAAGAAGAACGAGGCCAAGGGCATGAAGGCCTGGCAGGAGCGCCTCATCATCTCCGACCGCGCGCATCTGGTCTTCGACCTACATCAGCAGGTATGCAATTTACACTTCATCACCATCACAAATTTAAGGGCAAGGCCCTTGTCTGTGGAGCATATGCCATCTTTCCCGATCTTCTGACAATTCCTTGACCTCCTTATACGACATGACACCCGCCTTTTCTTTTACTTGGTCCATGTATGACCTTCTCGGCCTTCCTCTTCCTCTTCGGGCTTCCAATTTTCCCTCAATGATGTATTTCATAAATTCGTCATGTCGTATAAGGTGGCCAACCATCTTCCCTCTTCTATAATAACTGATTAATTCTTCTAAATTAGCTTGATGCTGCTACAGTGCAAATCCAAGACTGTTTGTCTAGTACGGCAGTCGTTAAGCCATGTCAGAGGCCGTTAGGGCGGCTTGATAAACTCTCGACACCAGAGTTGGCCACTCTCATTCGATAAGAAGAAATGCAAATCCAAGACTTTTCCAAATCCAGAATAAATAGGAATCTTCTTTGCAAACGTGTTACATTCTCGACTACATTAGAGCTTAATCATTAGGCAGGCTATAATCAAACGTTTGCTATAGAGTGTTACAAATCGTTTCTTATTATTTATTTGATGCAGTTTATGCAATCTCGAGAATCTAGAGATCACAATAATACGAGTTATATATACTAGCTATGTCACATTATAGTCAAACGATCCCATTGATCATCGGAATCGATGATTGATCACGTACACAGGCCTATCACGGAACAGAACAATGGTTATTATTGTTACTAGTCAGGCTTCCAAGAAATAGCTATGTTTGAACCGACTTGGCGTTAAGAAATGTTAACATTCAACTGTATCCACTAGCTATATGAAAAAGGAAAATCAATCAATTCAATCTTCTTGTAAGTTTAATATGCTAGGCCTACTATTCTTAAGATAGGATTGAAAAGCTTTGACTGTTATGTGTATGTTAATTTGTAGGTTGTTTAATACATAATATTTCCATATTCGATCCATAACGATTTAGTCATGTCAGGATAGTTGGCTATCTTCGATCAAATAAATAAAAAATAGTTTGAGGGTCAAAATATAATTACCTACTGCTGTTATTTTTTATAGAAGCGTATTTTTTATTATTTTTTATCTAAATTGACCTTATATTTTTTTATGGAAACTTCCATAAAAATATAAAGTTGATTTAAAACATGAACATCAACATCTTTTGATGTAATACTCCTAAATATGTATATAAAACTCTAAAAAGGTGACTGTCTGACTGATATAGTGATCTATCAACGCACAGCTCAAACCACTGGACGAATTGGGCTAAAATTTGGAATGAAGGCAGGTGTATAACGTAGGCATCCGCTAAGAAAGGATTTTTGGAAATGCCACTTTTAAAGGGGTGAAATAGGGGATGCAAGTTTTACTTCTTAATGCGAGCGAAGCCGCGAACACCCACTAGTAACCAATAAATTGATTGGCTGTACTAATTATTTTAACATGAATATTCCAGGTGGACGGTCTCCAAGAAGCCGAGAAGGGCAAGAACTCGCTCGGCACGACCAAGAAAGGCATCGGCCCGACGTACTCCTCCAAAGCCACCCGCAACGGCATCCGGATAGGGGACCTGCTCGGAGACTTCAGCATATTCGAGGAGAAGTGAGTGGAATTAATGGTCTATTGGTCTGTGAAACTAGGTGATACAATCTCTCTTTGAGTCATATTTCCTCATGACTGATGGGCGTGACTCTGCAGAATTCATTCGTTAGGAAGTAACGCCTGATCCAATATAATATCTTATTATCTGTATTATCCGTCAATTTCTATTAAAGAACGTAAACTAATCTTCTTTCAGGTTCCGTACCCTAGCAGCGAACTACAAACGCATGTTCCCGTCCCTAGAAGCTGATATCGAAGGGGAGTTGAAACGGTATCGAGAGTACGCGGCCAAGATACGTCCGCTCGTGAAGGACACTGTCTCTTTCCTGCACAAGGAGATACGAGCGGGAAAGAAGGTGCTGGTGGAGGGCGCTAATGCTGCCATGCTTGATATTGATTTCGGTGAGTTTGTTTTTTAACCGACTTCAAAAAGAAAGAAAGATTATAATATATAGAAAAATGTTTTTTTGTGGGTATGTTACGCGATTACTCCGTTATTTATGAACCGATTTCAATAATTCTTTTTTTTTTCGACGGGGATAGTTTCCGAGATGGTCCCATTTTTTTCACGTTAGAGATCAATTAGCCGGTAAGCAATTACCAATTAATATTACTTGATTGATACTTGTTATTACAATTGAAAGTTTTTTGAGTTTTGAAATTATTTATTAACCATAAACTTATAAAACATTTGATATAATAGTGTAAATAATAATCCTATCATACAAAATCGTGCACAACAAAACATTTAAAAGGATTCCACTTTCCTATTATAAACTTATCACATGAAAACTTTTTAATGAATTGAAAGTATAAAATCTTAATACATACCTGAATCAAGTCAACTTTTAATCCTCAATAAAATACACTATCTACATAAGATGATTAATCGCCAATAAAAATAATCTTTATCTCTCCTAATAAAGATGCAAGAAAAATAATGTTAGTAAAGTCTCACTATTATTAACACAAGCTTTTACTTAGTATGAATCTGTGTGAAATGTCACATTTTTTTTAGTAATGTATGAGAAAATAATAAATGAACCGTTATGTCGTCTTGATAAAGTCCATTATTGCAGGCACGTACCCGTACGTGACATCATCGAACTGCAGTATCGGCGGCGTGTGCACCGGCCTGGGGCTGCCTCCCAACGTTATCGGCGAAGTACTGGGAGTCGTGAAAGCGTATACTACCCGTGTTGGCGACGGACCCTTCCCTACTGAACTGCATGATGTAAGTGCTTTATCTGTATGAGGTCCTGGTACCTAGTAAGAGAGCTAGGGGTGCCTTCTAACGAGATCGGCGAAGTCGTGAAGGCGTATACGGGGTCCGAAGGGTCCGTACCTTTCCCTACTGGACTGCATGATGTAAGCGCTTTCACTCTTTGGTTTAATGAAGTCCTGGTACTTAGTAACCACGAGGCCGCCCATCGTTACGACGGGTTGATGACGTCGGTGACGGACCCTTCTCAACGGAACTGCATGATTTAAGTGCTTTAATGCTTTGTTTTGATGGAGCTCTGGTAGATAGATAGTAAGTAATCTGATGCAATGCAGTAAAGAAAAAGACGCAATTGAGAGATACCTTGAAATGATGTAAACGTGTAACGTTGCGTCAAGTAATCTTAGGTTAAAATTATACACCAAGAAACAATTACTTGGAAACAGTCTCAGGTAACGAAAATTATTTAAAGAAAGTAGTCTGATTTGGGGAGTTAGATTATAATAGAAAGCTACGGTATGTACAGTTTGTAAATACCGTTCTTCACTTACCCACGCAAAATGAGGGTTTCTGTTTATTCTTCAAACACTCTCTCGATTACGTCACTGGTCAAATTCCACCTCTGCAATCTATTTCCGACGATCGAGCCCCTTTTTTCGAGGTTGAGTATTTTTTTAACGTATTTTTTTTGTATTAACTCAAATATTTTTACTATTGTATAACATAGTAACAGTAGTATTACGTATGGACATAAAAAAACCTGTCTGTCTGTCTGACTGATTGATTGGACGCGAAAACCAAATATAGTATCACTGGAGCGATTTGGCAAGCGTTACTTTATATCATAGGCGCAAGGCTGATTTAGTTAGATAGAGTTTTTTAGAAATTTCTTTCGAGAATTATCCTTGATTTAAAAAAATACCAAATATACTACATCAGTTTAAAGCTGAAGCAGCGGTAGCATACAGCTCAGCTAGCGGCGGTTTTTGTATGCGATTATGAATGTTAAGCAACTGACGACACGGTCAGTCTTTGGATGGATGACC
The DNA here is from genome assembly GCA_964023185.1 of Macaria liturata. Lineage (NCBI taxonomy): Eukaryota > Metazoa > Arthropoda > Insecta > Lepidoptera > Geometridae > Macaria > Macaria liturata. The sequence continues at coordinate 15,933,725 of OZ026809.1, read as the reverse complement.
AAAAAGTGGCATTCCATTTTTATCGGGTCGTACGTTAAATTGTACAGCCCGGCTGTTTGTCACAGTACAGCAGTCTTTAAACCATGCCAAATGTCTTTAAGCTAAAGGCCAGCTTTTTCGCTTTGCTAAATTGCTAAAACCCGTAAAACAATGCTAGTCTATCCCCAAATTATATTTAGGTACGTCGACAAGTGTGCTGTCAATGACACCTTGGAACTTCTAATGTAAAATAAATTGTAACAGACGTAAATGCCCCTGGACACTCGCCAGTTTCACCGTTTTATGAATTGTAAATCTTTCACCGTTTTTTTTTTTTTGCTTTTGCGTAAGTGTATGTATAGATAGATATAACTCTACACAAGACTTAAAAAATTGTGCCATAACTGGCGGCCTCATCGCTAACAGCGATTTCTGTATAAATGTTCTGTATAGTGTATGTTCAAATTGTAAATTGAAGAAAATACACAATATGCTATTGAATAATATTGGACATGAATAAAGGTTTAGGTATTTCAAATGTTTGTTATTTTATAACTACTGTTATAGAGTATTTGTAAATCTGTTAAAAAATCTGATATTTTGCTCCCAGAAAAAACCCCAGTAAAGGTAGTAGTTACGTCTTGTAAATTAGTATTTAAATCACAATTGGCCAATTAGACGCTCCAAGCTAAACCATTAAAATAAACAAATAAAATTTTAGTTAAAATCCAAGCCAAAGTGTGTTAACTTTCTAATTTCTGTGTCATACAATCGCTCAATAGTATATAAAAAAACTTCCTTTTTTTTGAAGTCGGTTAAAAATCTAATAGCACATTATCCTCTAATTCCAGGAGACAGGCCAACTGCTACAAGACCGCGGGCACGAGGTGGGGGTGACCACGAAGCGCGTGCGCCGCTGCGGCTGGCTCGACCTGGTGGTCGTCAAGTACACCGCTATAGTCAATGGATACACCTCGTAAGTACTTAATAATAAATATTCCAGGACATTTCACAGCGCCATCAACCGTCACATGGCATGTTCAAAAAACCTTTCTTAGTGAATGCCTACGTCATAACATCTACTTGCATGCCAAATTTCAGCCCGATCCGTCCAGTGGTTTGGGCTGTGCGTTAATAGATCACTATGTCAGTCAGTCACCTTTGAGTTTTATATATTTAGATACTGCGTATGTTTTCTTAGCCTATGGTCAACCTAGAGTCCAGTATTTCTCAGTCGCTCATAGTGCAGGAGCGTATTGTTGTCACGCTTGCACAAGTGCTGTGGAGACTTACGAATTAATCGTATTCTGTGACCATTTAAATACATTTACACTCGTAGAACAATGTTTTTAGTAAATAATTTATTTATTACATAAGTTCAGGCCTTACAGACTAATGCGCCTGCCTCAGTTATATATATCTATGCTATATACATGTATATTTAAAGTAAAGTACCTATATTACACAACATTAGTTACCTATTTATGTGGCTCGAGTGTAATTAGCTGTAAAATAGTGTTAGTCCAAGTAACCCTGAAAAAACGCGACGACATTCAAATGTAAAATAATTATACTTTTTTTCCAGTTTGTGCCTGACCAAGTTGGACATCTTGGACACGCTCCCGCAGATCAAGATCGGTGTCGGATACAAACTGAACGGGAAGAAGATCGACTACTTCCCCTCCAACATGGCTGAGCTTAGCAATGTTGAGGTAAAACTAGCACTAATTTGGCTTGTTATCATACTTATCTGTTGCTTTATTGTGGTGTGAGAGAGTTACACAGTAAAAACCTCATATTCGCATTCACTTTTCTTACTGGTTACTGATAAACATTATATTTTTTGTATTGCGAATATAAGAAATATGTTTTACAACTGTTTTAAGTTTTTCGACCCGCGACGAAATGTCCGGTAAAACGTTTTTGCTTACGTAAATGTTGTGAAATTTTGTGTCAAAACCTGTTGATATCCTCCACTGCTTTGTTCCGCTGTGAAACTGAGTTCGTGGTTACGTAGTGATGTGACCTTGTCAGTAAAGACGAACGCAGTTTTTGCTACAATCTCCCACTACCTTCCTCTTTTTCTGACTTCCTGATGCATTCAAATGTGTCGGAAGTTAGTAAATATGTACTTATTTACTCCAGATTTCTAAACTCTTGTATATATATTCCAGGTGGAGTACATCACCCTGGAGGGCTGGAAGTGCAGCATCGAGGACGTGCGGCAGCTGGAGGACCTGCCGCAGCGCGCCCGGGACTACGTGCGAGCCATCGAGGACTACCTCGAGATACCCGGTATGCACCTCAAATTAAAATTTTTATTAACTAAAAAAACAAAATACATACATGCACATACAAGGTACGAGTATATATTAATACAAAGATATATAATATAATAGAACCTTAGTAATACCTAAATGACATGGAATTAACAATGTTGTTCGTTTTTTTTTAACATACCAAGTACATACATGTGCGTTTCTAGCGGACCCCGAACTAGGCAATGCCTGTATCTCGGAACCTGCATCATCAATTTTACAAAATATCACGTAATTATTTACATAAATTACGTACATATATCTGAATATATTATTCTGAAGCGCCCGTACCTCAGCTAGAGGCAATCGCATGCGTCTACCTATGTCTAGCAAAGGTCGACGCGGTCAGTCCTTGGATGGTGACCGATAAGTGGCATTCCATTTTGGGCGCTTCCGTGGGTCGGATGACACGTTAAATTGTAGGTGTCTGATGACCTTAGGGCGGCTCGATAAACTCTCGACAGGAGAGTTGGCCACTCTCATTCGATAAGAAAAAGAAAGGGATATCTTGCGTTTGCGTGCGTCTTTTTTATTATTTATGTTTTAAATCGGAGAAGAAATGGATAAAATTTAAATCCATTTTAGCAACTGCGATCAAAATCCGCTGCAGTTTCAACCAAGTACACGATATTTTTAAAATCTACATATTTAAGGATTGAGTTTTTTTCAATATTAGCTGCTAAGACAACCTTAGAACTTTCTCTTACTGTATTTTTTTTTTAATTTCTAGTGAAATACATCGGCGTGGGCCAGGGGCGGGAGTCCATCATCAGTCGGGACCCCGACATCTGTTGAATGTACGTTAATTATACTAGATTATGTAAACGCACCACGGCGGCAAACTGATGTACACTCTATTGTAATCGTATAAAGTCTTAAATTGATTGTAAGAACAAGAAAAAAGTTGATTCGAGTTAGGTTGACAGTTGTTAAGCGAAATTGAATCATATTTTCAGATTATAAAGTTCAGTTTCTGCTTAATTCTGCTCCGCTATTCTTTCTTATGATTCTAGAATGCGTTTTTATGGCAATTTTTTTAAAAAAAAGATCTTATGTCAGTTTGTCGCTGGTGGCGTATTGTTAGTGATCAATTTTATTCGAAATAACATAGTGTTATACATTTCAGGATCTCGATATCCAAAATTGTGGCGTGGGCACTGAAAATTAATAACAGTGCTTTCTCTCTGGTTTAGAAATGATTGATCATTTAATTCACCAGAATAAAAGCCGAGCCAAGGGCCGGTTTTTGATGAAAAGATCTTTAAAAGTACCAGTTTTATTCTAATATAGGTAATATATTATAGCGAGTGTGGTTCAGCGGTTCCAGTGCCTGCTTTTCGTCCAAACGCACCCTGGTTCGAATCCGGCCCTACACCAATGACTTTTATTTTCAAGTTAAGTGTGGATTTGCACTCGCTTAGCGGTGAAGGAAAACATCGTGAAGAAATCGACATGTTTGAGGACCACAATATCCGAGGACATGTGTCTTCCGCGGAAAGACCTGGGCGCCCACCACGATGTATCTGCCCAAGAGAACTCCCCTAACGAATTAATTCTGCGGGGGAGTCACGACCCTCAGTTATGAGGAAATACGACTCAAAGAGAGAGAGATCGGTAATATAGGATTGTATTATCTTCGACCATAATGTCGCATATGCGAATTTCGTTTCAAATGCCTGATTATCGAGTGTAAAAAAAGATTCTATTTTTATTGTCCACGCCACAGTCTAAAAAGCTTTTGTAGTAAAATTATTCGAGATCTAAAAACAGCTTCTCAACTGAAACGAAGGTGCCGGTTTGATACAATATAATGAAATCAGTATTTGTACGTCATATAATTATGTATTGAGAGGGATAGTGGTAAACTAACGTACAATATCTTAGAATAATCAACATCAAAATAAGGCTGCTGTGGTTAAAGGAATCAATGGAATTGGGTAATAAAACTATAAATTACAATGATATTTTTACAAACTACAGAAGTTTGTAAAAATATATTCTTTTCTGTACTTACCACAGCCGTGCAATTAGGTAAAAAAAAGGTAGGTATTAATCGTAATTTGCAATTTTCGTTTATTTATCTCAGGTCCCAAAATTGAGATATTGTATTTCTCATGGATTACAATGGAAATGTATATAAACGGTGAACGGTCTTATTTTTAAACATATTTTAGCAACTGTTTAGTTAAAAAGTGTTTTGTCTCATTCTCACATTAGTATTTTAAAAAACGAGTGAGAGATGAAACAATTTTTTAACTAAACAGTTGCTAAAACGTTTACTAAATAAGACCGGAAGAGATTGTGCGTTAGGTACCATTAATCTTGTATATTCAGAAGCCACAGTACTGTGGTAGTTTTATAGCACGCTTTTATATATAAAATATTAAATGTAAATCAAATTGTTATTAAAAAAGCAAAACTACGTCAATTTTTACTTCAAATTAGCTAAAACAAGAGACAAAGAACTAAAAAAACACTTAAAAGACACTACTAAATCTTTATACATATATTTAATGCCCGTAAGTACTTACTTAATTTAAATATATCGACTTAAAAAAATTAAGCCTGGCAAAACTGTTTTTAATATGACACGAAAGAAACTACTGCCATCTCTTTCTCTCGTCGTTCGCGAGAAAAAGACAGTTATAGTTCTCAGACCGTCATATTAGGGGTTGAAAAAAATAAAGAAAATTAACCATTTTTGTGTCTGTCTGTATGTATGTAATCAAAATTGTATGTACGTGTCTCGATGTTAGTACAAAGCGGTATGTATTTCAATTTAAAAGATAATGTACTTACTGTGTTTATTATTTGTAATAACGAAGATTCTTTTACAGCAATAACTAATTTTAACTAAAATATTTATAGACTTACGAAACGTATATTGTTATAATAAACTAAACCCTATGCAAATACAATTATATACTTTCTGAAAGCTAAAATGTACACCTAAATTATTCCTAAACTATTTTTTTTTCATCCACTCGTTAACCTCGAAATAAAAAATAACAATAATTCAAATTTTAAATTAAAACTGCATTTCCAAAAAAACCTAATGAACTTCAAAAAAATAGTTCACAAAAAAGCACAAACAGTTAGCAGTACTTTCGAATATAAAATGAATGTTTAGTTTTAATCTATTTGTTAACACGTTACATTCTTTTTAACATTTTGCGGATGTTATCACTAACCTTAATGAAACAGCACCATCAATAGACAGATTAAAATAAACCTGACCATATTTTTTATCTTTTAAGACATTTCCGAATGGCGTACATAAAGCTGGTAATACAAAAGTTCAATCACTTGTAAGCTTCGCTTCGCACTCAATTTTGGAAGAATGTATGGAGTCATAACGCCACTAGGTACATACCTACTCGTAATTATGTATATGGTAAAACATATCTTAGTGTAATACCAGTTTTACGTCTATCAGAAGTCATTTTTTTAACAGATTTCCAAAAAAAGGAGATTATCAAGTCTTCTGAAAGTTTTTTTTGGTACTTGTTCACGAGCAGAGTAATTTCAACCGGGTGATAATTAATTTCGAATGAAGATAGACATCAAAGATGTTGAAGAAATAGTTGAATTTTATCTAACTAGTTGTGTCAATAATGTTGTGCTGTGAAAAAATCACCCGGGTGTTTTTTACTCTCTATCGAACTGTCAAGAATTGGTGCTGTCGTAACTTTAATTTATATCTGTTAAATATATTCTGCGGAGATGCAAACAGTATGTTTGTGCCATTCCAAAGATAGGTACTTAACATTTTATAGAAGACAATCATCATTGCGCTTTTTGAAACATTGTGAGGTGTGTTTTTTATGTGATATATCTTTATTATTAAATAAATGTAAATATTTCAATACAGTTACTATTATTATGCCAATAAAATGATGGTTTATTCTTTTATTTGATATTTCATTTGCGTTATCTAGTACCCACGACACAAGCGTTTGCTTAGTGTGGGGCTAGATGGCGCTGTGTGTAATGTCCCGGAATATTTATTTATTTACATTTGTATACTTTTCCCAGAAGAGCAATTTCTAGAGAAAGAGACTGTATGGTCTATAAAAATTTTGTTATTCCTTTGCTTGGTTTTCTGTTTCCATGGAACAAGTGTGCTAGATCTAAGATTGAAAATATAAGCTTAAGTGTTAGGTGCTAACTAAAATAATGCAATACAGTACTTTATAGACATCAATGTCATTTATTCCAATTCATTCAATACATCTACTAATTCAGTCAGCCATTAACTAAAAATAATATACAAGCTATATACAATTGTAGAATAATAATCGAATTTCCATAATAATGAGGACGTACATAAAATAATGGTTTGCTAACATTTACTTAGGTATTAAGTATTATAATGTCAACAAATGTAATATAATTTAAAATAAAACGTGGGATAGTTTATATTTTAAGATATTTGCCGATGAATACTCAAATTCATCAAGTTTAAGGAAACCAATCATAGAACGTTTTGGGCTTCTTCTATTTGATTGATTGATAAATTCTTTATTAAAACACCACATACTTACATAAAAAACAATACAAAAACACATAGAAAATAAAATTTGCGTTTTAATTAGCGGCCTTATCGCTATTTGCGCATTCTTTTCCCATCAAAAAGTTTTCCAGCTGGAATAACTTAGCAGCAATTAGTTATCCAATATTTTCTAAACAATAACTATATTTCACATCATAAATATGTAAGCAAAATTATTATTATGAGTTAATTTATTAAGTGCTAAACCTACACTATGGTTGTTTTAAATTAAACTTTTATTGGAAAATGAGCGAAAATAATCACGACCGGCAGGATTCGAACCTGCGTATTTCCGATCACCGTCCGGAACGCCTTAACCAACTAGGCTACGGTTTACTAACTGCCAGGCGCGAAAATCCACACTCATTTCCATACACTTCAGCCTGAGCGGCTGATGGTTTTTCATTTTCCAATAAAAGTTTTAATTTAAAATTATTATTGGTTAGGAGTTTATTTTTTTAATAAGGAATAGGTTTGCACGTGACAATAGCAAACATTACGGATGGAGCGTGCTTACCCAGTAAGAACCGATTCACTCGCTTTGAAGATCGCAAGGGTCGCATTGCAATATTCTGCGGGGAACAGGGACCATTATAATAAATCTGCGTATTTATTTGATATGGAACTGACCCTAAACATCCCAATATTTGACAGATCTCTATTATATTTAAATGTCTAGATAATACAATATATTCATAAAGTTTTACATGAAGAATACATTCAATGTTACATTTGTTAACTATGTATTATTATCTTAGTAGGTGGTATAGACAGAGAAACTAAGAACACATTCATTTTATATCGATGAATAATGGCTTATACAATACTTTTATTACAGACATAGAATTTTAGACCAATTAGCATAGTTACAAGAACATACAGCAGCCAACCAATCATAACGAAGGTTTTACGTGACTCGCTGTGATTGGTTCATAATCATATTTATTTTCATAATAATATACTCTAGGTTATTGGAGTTGTGAATCATATCGAATATCAAATAAAATCAAATCAAAATCATTTATTGCACTTATGGGTACAGACAGATGGTATAAAATATAAATATATTAGTTAATAGTTCTCCACAAGTCTACCTTTCGGTGTGCAACTAATAAAGATTTACATCATTTTAAAAATATTATTATGTACATATTCATACCTGTATGTCTTTTATTTTATAATTTTTATATTCCTTATCCATTAGGTAGTCAGATATCTTATAGTATGCCATCTCGATCAAAAATAATTTTAGTCTATATTTAAATGTTACAATACTATTTGATTTCTTAATGAAGTCTGGTAAGTTATTGTAGACTCTCAGTTGCATTACAAATGTACTGTTTTCGTATTTTGCTGTTCTACAACGAGGATGACACAGTTTAGTTTTATATCGACGGCTTTTAAGTGTATCTATTGTGTCTATATTCCTCCTCACTTCAAGGGCTGATTCATAGATATACATCGATGGTAGAGTTAACAATCTTAATTTGATCTTGTAACTGTGCTAACGCCGTACAAGATTATACAAGTAACTTTTAAGGTGGGGTCGTCTACAGAAAGAGATCTACAATTGAGTTATTTAGCACTATCATATAAAATAGAACATAATATATAAAATTTGGTATTTCAATAATATCCATGGATGTCCTACTAATAAAAACATTATAATACATGGTTACAGTACCATCTTAGCATCGCTACATAGTCCTATGAAGCGATATCGTATATAATTTATCTCTATTTTTATTTCATTGAATTTCTGAGAGTCGATAATTAAATGTAGTACCTATATGATATTAGCTACTTAACTTGTCGTTTTTCACAGGATTTTTTCCGTATGCCTATACAATTTACTACCCAGCAAAGTTATACATAAATTACATACTCGTAAATGCTTATATAGTGTTATGTATATAGAATTTCACATACATAATTACAAAGATCTAGTTTTACTACTATCAGTAGCCAAAATACCTTCTCTAAGATCACGCTTCGTGTTTTAAGATCTTGTCTCTCGTCAAGACAAATTTTTCGTGCAAACTTTTTATAACCAAAATTCATTACATGAATTTTATTTTATTAATCGTTCTATCAAAAAGTATACCACGACAATTTGACCTTAAAAATCGCTAATCCCACAAAATACCAGATCAGTTCTCAATACAAGTTCCAGCATATTATGTGACAGTTATATATTATGCCGCTTGTTTTTGATGATTACACTTCTAACACTGATTAAGCTAAGATTATATTATCTAAGCAGGAGATTATAAATTATCATGACAAAAAATAATTCATGACAGAAATTCAAAAGGGCACAACACAACATTGATCAAATCAAAGTCATTTTAGACTCTTGATTGCCATATCTTTTGCCAGTTATTTTCTTCTAATATAACGAATATCCAAGAGGTACATTATATAGATGTACCTAGACTATCCCAGCCTGAGTGAGAGACCTTAGTGAAACAATAGTAGATATAATTTCTCATCATTGGTGACTTTAGCTTGATGATTAACCAATTATCCACTCAATGTAGTATTTGGACTATTTAATTTATAGCCAGAAATGTTTACAAACTCCTTGAAAGAGAACGTGTTACACTATACATTCCACTCAAATAGTACTAGACATGTACTATAGAACGTTTATCTAGGTAGGTATATTTTAGGGACTATCTTTGCCCAGATTGATATTGACTTTAGCCAGATGACAGATAACCAAATAACTACTCGGTGTGGTTTCTATCAAGGAATCTAGGGATAGTATAATATTATCCTTGCCAGAAGAAAATTTCTTCCCTTCTTTTGACACTTAATCCCGTCCATTAGGAGAAATATTCCTATCCCGTTTGCTCTTAGACTTGGGCGCGTTGCGGTGCCTGTCCCGCTTCCTGCTGGACGAGGAGCAGGAGGAGGAGGGGCTGGAGTCAGGAGGGGAGCCAGCCTCCTCCGCAGTGAGCCCGATGGACTGCGAGTCAGGGTCGAGGACTGTGTTCCGGAGGGCTCGGCGTTGCTCTTCTGTGTGTTGAGGGCAGCGGGTGGACCTGGAAGTCAAGGAGTTTGGATTAATTGTTGAATGAAGTGGCTTGATATAATTCTGAAACCTTTTGCTATGTGTTGTATTTGGGGGATTTGATAAGTATATAACCAAAAGATTTTAGTTTTTAAAGCATAATTCACCTGGTCTTAATAATGGTATTATCAAGTAAAAAATAAGTAAGTGGTGTAAAAAGTAAGTTAAGTAAGTGGTGTGGTAGTAGTTAGGCCGTAGCCTTTGCTATCAGGTAAACTATGGCCAAGTGCAAACCCGTTAAAGTTAAAAAAAAAACTTGTGTTAATTGATGCTATAAAAATTGGCAGCATGTATCTAAAGTTTAATTTGGCACAAAGGAACTGTTTTAGCAATACATAGTTAAAACAATTGATCTAAATAAGCTAGGAAATTATCAGATCGTCTAGAATGAAAGTAGTGACACAGTTAAAAATGCCCAATGTTTAGTCTATATCTTTGGTAATTGCAATAGCCTTATACCCCCACTAACCTGGTACACAGTTTCTTAGTATGTTCCGAGACCACACCACAGATCTGAAGCAGCAGGTTCTTCTTCTCATTGGCCGACATAGTGTCATAGGTGGCGCCACCGTCGTTGGCGTCCGACCCCTGCGTGCCGTTGTTCCTGTTTCCACGGGCAGTTGAATACATGGCGGTGATGGGTCAGTGGGTGAGGAGGATGATGATGATGATGAGATAGGTTGTTGGTAATTTGACTGGCTTTGGAAATTTGAGTAGGCAAGTAATCAGTTGTTTTTTAGAATATTATTGTTTTAACTTGAATTTTAATTTTTACCATTATATTTTCAGCAGAAGCAGAATAGGGTCAACAGATTGACAATAGCACTCTAATTTCACAGAAGGAAACATTGTCCGGCAACACAAGCCCATCTTTGGGACTAAGCGTGGGACATTCAAATACCAACTTATACTGCTACATGTAAGATTTAAACTTCTGTACCATAATCTAAGTACTAAGTATGTTTATTTTGGCATAATAAAAAAGAATTTAAATTTGAATTTCATGTTAATTACAGTAAAAAAAATCTAGATCGAAGCTTATCTTCTCTAGATCTAATAGTCCATTGCTTAACTTATTTTAAAACCTATGAATATGACAGTTAAATTACCAACAACGTTATCAGTCCATGGGGTCAACAAAAACACACTTTAGCACAAACTAGAGTTATCAATGGTAGTAGGAACTTGCAGCATATTAATGTATGTACCTCATATTGTCATTAATTGCAGTATCTATAGACTTGTATTAGATACACTCACATATGATTAAGTTGATATCATCACAAAATTGTATTAGTTGGTAGGAAGTAATTATGAAAATAGAGTAAATAGATTTTTTAACACTATATATGCCCAAATAACTGATTTGTTTATTAAATTCCATTGAGATTGTATTTAGAGCATATCACATGTGTAAAGCTCCATAAGATACATACACAATACTGCAAGTTAGAATTATTATGATGTTCCCAAAGGCAAAGACAGGAAGACAAACCAACAAAGTCACAAATCACACAGTTACCAAACTCTAAATATATACAACAATGATTGACACATACTTATGAACTTTGCTAGGTTTTCTGCTGTTGTTGTTCTTGTTTTTCCTCTTCCGCCGTTGCTCGGAGGGCAGGGGTCCTCCGGCCCAGTCCGCGTCATCTTCATCATCACTGAGGAGCCCTGCATAGGAGGTGGGCTCTCGGCTGTTGGAGGCAATCCGCCGGGATGCTATACGGGAACTGTTGCGGCCCATACCTGTGAGGAAATGTAAAATGTAAATGTTAACTATTTAGTGTTGGAAATACATTTTTTGGTTGTCATACTTTCCGAGTTATTTTGTCAAGTCTAAGTAGTAGTCAGTAGCCGAAGGGTACAGGCGTTCTGGCTGGTGATCAGATTTATGCAGGTTCAAATCCTGCTGGTTGTATTTATTTTTACTCATTTTCCAATAAAAAGTAAGTCATACTTTCTGTAGATACAATAGTCAAGCATCATAAATATACACATAAACAGATGCATTGTAGAAAAATAGCTTATCACAGTAATTTTGGAGCAATGTTAAGCAGCACATGCCTGTTTAAAAACCTACTTGGTTTGATTTAATAACAATAGTCAAACTTTTTCACAGCAAAGTAAGGCAGGAGCTAGATCTCACTATTATACTGATAAATGTATCCAAATGTTGAGAAACAAACAACAAATAATACTAAGATAAGAAACACACACTATAATGTCATATACTGAGAAAAGAATGGTATTTATTTCCTTCCCAGAATGACTTACATAACCTCCATTATTGTTCAATGAATCAGCTGATTGGTACTTAGCACTCATGGTAAAAGTCATGTGGATACACACATTTAGTAGCTTCTTTCTATTAACTACATGGAGTGGAGAAAAATAATGTATGAATTAATTTCACCTGTTATTTAAGATAGGAAAGCAGCACACTAAAAAATACCTACCCTAGAACAATGTTTATTCTTTGTCTGGTGAAGTCACTACAGAATTATACTTTTACATTTCATGTAGGCTGAAATGATAATGAGCATACTTACCCATACACTTCTCAAGATGTGGAGCGAACCTGGTGGCTGACACAGGCCTCTCACAGTTTGGACAAGAGCAATTGCAGTCTGGTGTTTTCTTCATCATCGAAAAACCAAACACATCACATTCTGGCGAATTGATAATTTTATACACATCATCCTCTTCCTTATCTCCTTCTAACAGCTCAGTCAGACCTGTTTTCATCCCATGGTGGAACTCAAAAACAGCACCCAAAGTTACATCGTCACATAAGCTTTCAAATATAAAATTTGCCGCTTCCTCCGCTTTGTTTTCGTCTTTCACAATATCAAAGAACTTTTTATTTAAATCATGCATACTAAGTTCACTTTTTATCGCAGTCATTTTCATGTAGTTATCGAGATTGCTATAAAATACAACAAAATAATACAATGCACATGCACAATCACGAAAAATGATTTATGATTGATTACAAATAGTGATGGGGTAGAATGAAATGTCTATCGAAACTTTTTTCCGTCGCGGTCGTAATCGAATAATGTTCGAATGTTGAGTTTCATGGCGAAAATAATTTGTAGATAACACGTTTAGTGGTAATTTTTTTTTAATAAACTTACTAAACTATTTTGCTAATTATTCAAGAATATCACATAATCTTGCTAACGAATATCTCCTCTACGAGCTATTTTTGTTCGAATCATTCTAACCGATCTCTAATCGATGCAGCTGGGTGCCTCCCTGAGGTGAAGTAGGATGGCTTCAAGTTTACGTGGGGGTGAACTTTGGAATGGGTAAGGATGAAATTAACAGGGTGGACGACTATTTGTAGGAATGAGTTGCATTTTCCTCCCATTGCAGGGTAGGCTGTAAGTTAGCTCGCCTACGCAAAATCTAGGGGCTGCATGTTAGGCGCATGTGCGGGCCCGGTAAGACCTAGTATTTATAGCTTAAATAGACCATTATTGATTGCGGGCAACCTTCAGGTAATACTTCAGGTATAACCAGTAATACCTAGAATGCATTCTTTGATCGTAATTATTTGTATTGTACAAAATTCTGTAAAACCTTGTAAGGACATCGAACTTGCGGAACTCCTAGGACTGCAAAACCCGCTAGTGTAGGATTAAATTATTAAAATACCCAGGTAATATTTATTGTATTTACGTTTAAGTTTGGCGATTCAGCGAGGTAACGCCGCCAGCATTTTAGGCACTTTGCCCCCAGATTCCGATTTAAGTTTAGTATATTATTTGTAAGGTTGTATAATTTTTAGATTGTATAGTTGTTAATTTAATGTTTTTTAGTTTATTATAAGGTTTAGTTTTTAATAAGTTACTATTATTTCCCTATGTGTTTTGTAAGTTGTTTTGAATAAAGACAAGTTACATTAATATTCGATAAAACCTTTATTGTAAAGAAATACCTACATATAACTTCATCATCATCATCCATAGCTATTGGGATCCCACTGCTGGGTATAGGCCTCTCTTTGTAATATAATATGTGCCATCTGCGTCAATCTTGTGCAGACTACTGCAGACCTCATTCAGGTTGGACCCATCCATATTAAGTACTTAATAAGTTTTTATTAGTCTAAGCGATAAACATGAGCGAAATGCGTGTTTGTTACTATCATCATCACGCTCGTCCATTCACCTAAGAAGTGAAACCCTGAGTTTCGAGTTTCAAAACCCAGTATGTTACTGCACTAAGTACCTACGCTGTATCAAATACTTATAGCTAAATTAATTAATTACCTTTGTTGTGTTTCGAACCTCGATGCTTCGTACCATCATATGAATATAACTATATAAATACCTCTTCCTTCTTCTTCTTCTTATCGAATGAGAGTGGGCAGCTCTGGGTGCCGAGAGTTTACCTTTTCCTAACGCCTGATATAATTGTCAGATGCAACAGGTTTTTGTCAGGCGCTATTTGTTTATCGAACTGATATTAGGTATTTACTCCATCGATAAGAAGAGCAGTTTGAGATAACTTAGTTATAATTATTGTTTTGTGGAATATTTCGTCAGTGAGTCGTAGGTAACAGCTGTGAAAGCGTTGTTTTGTTTATATTTTTAACAAGTTTTTAAATTCACAAAATGGTATAAAAATATTACAATTTTAATTATTTTATACTTAGATTGCCTTGTATTTTATTATCTTCGGCCTGGTGTTTAACTTCTTTGAAAATATGTAGTTTCTTATAATTCTGTATTGATATTTATACAAATTTTCCAATTTATTTTTTGTTAACAATTTTCTTCTTAAAAATCTCAAACTACCCTCCAACTCATCATTCAGTTACAACTCTCCTCCACAGGTGTCTTTCACAGCCCGCGGCCTGGTGCCGCCCGTGTTCACTCCCCTCAACGATGACCTGACCGTCAACTATGCAGCCATCCCTGGGTACGCCAAGTTCCTGGCTGACAGCGGCATTAAGGGCGTACTGGGTAAGTTCTTCTATGACTAAAAGTTCGTAAAAATATGTTCCTACATAGTATATTGCTTCTTCTACTTCTTATTGACTGAGAGTGGCCAACTCTGGTGTCTAGAGTTTATCAAGCCGCCCTAAAGGCCTCTGACATGGTTAAGCGATCATATTAGTATATTGCTGCTTATACCTATTATAATATGTGACATTCCAAATCCTGTGCATCCAAACGCTACACGCCTTAAAAGCCCTGTCCCTAAGTTTTTTCTTCACGTTTATTTATAATCGATTTGGCTTACCTAAATTAAAACAAGGCCCGCTTACACAACAACACTGACTGAAGCTGCATTTCTAACTGAGTCAATGCACTTTCTTGCCCTAGTTGTCAATCCTTATCTTGTTTTTTTATTACGTGGTATAGGTTTAAGTTTGACTATAGCCTGCCTGATGTTATGCATTGCTGCAGCCTAGGATGTCACACAAGCGTGTTATACCTAGAAGATACCTATTAACTCAACGACATTATTCCAGTGGGCGGCACGACCGGCGAGCACATGTCCCTGGACGTGGCCACCAGGAAGAAGGTAATCGACGCGTGGGTGTCTGCTGCCAAGAACACCAAGCAGCACATCATGGTGCAGGTCGGAGGTGCACCGCTGCCCAATGTTACTGAGCTGGTGAGCATATAACGTCTATATCTAATGTTATATCTGTACAAGTCATACCTAAGTATATCTATATAGTCCTATGGTGTGTCTGAAAATTATGATTCTCGATGCTATTTAGGAATGTGGCTTACAAATCCAAATTCTATCCTGATCCATATTACTTTATTCTGTGCTTGAACAGCCTAGGCACGTTGCATAGCGCTTTGGCTATTTTCCAGGTTAGTAGACAATAAGATTACATGTCCCTGTAGATATGTGGCCTTCAGGTAGAACTGAGCTGGTGCGCATAATGTGATGATTTGTTCAGTTCAGTCGTCTACTTCTGGGTAGGCTTCTCACCAGGCATTCCAACCCGATTTTACTAGTGCCTGCTACTTTTATTGTGCTGCTATTAATTAACGATAAACATTTATTCACACCCGAAATAGAGATAACAGCCTATATTCTCATCCCTGGGGTGCAACTAAAATTTTAAAGTCCCGAAAAATGACAGATTGTGAGCACATACATATAAACGAGTATATATCGCAAATCCAAATCATCTGTCGTAGAGTAGCGTTATTAGTATTTTTACGTTATATTATGGCTGTTACTCACTTTCTCATATTCACGTGAATACAAATGAAAGCATAGTTCCTAACCCTGCACAATAATTTGCAAAAATCAAATCAGGTGAGCAATTTTACTATGGTAGTACCTAGTATGGCAAATAATTTGTTGGTTGTGCAATAACAAAATATTAAACACTGTTATCGTCATATTATTATGTATTTGTATTGTAAGTATACCGTACTTTTATCTTCATTATTTATACCTACTTATGATAAAGAAATTTAAGTATTCATCTGACATGACATGTTGGTTTAATTTTATCTTGACTGGTATAAAGCGCTCATTATTATGTAAGGTGATATTATCAGTAAGGAGCTAGGGGGCAAATTCAAGAGCACTTACATATTATATGAGGCACTTAAAACTATGGTGATATTTGACAACTGATACGGAGTAGGTAAATAATCTTACCGCTCAGATAATGTGTACATTGTGTACGTACCTATTTATTTCGTTTACTATTGTAATAACTCTGCTTCATGTAGGTATAGCAGGAATTTATGAGAATTCACAAGAAAAAAACAGAATAGAGAAAAACAGAATCAGGTTGCGTCCGGTTGTAACAATAGACACTTTTTGCGCCAAGCTCTGGTACGTTCAATGATGGCTGGTGCCTGGATGCATCGCATCTGCTTCTGCCCTATGGGTAAAAGAGACAAAAAACCCCTTGAAACCTAATAATTCTGATTTTTCGTCCAATGCTATCCCATCTTGGATAGCATTGGACAATCATCAATTCCCTCTATTTTGAAAAATACATGCGTATTATCTGTATAATGAAATATGTGTTACTTCACTCCAGGCCTCCTACTGCCAGTCAGTAGGAGTGGACTCCCTCCTGACCCTGCCGGAGCTGTACTTCAAGCCTGGCAGCGTGCAGGAGCTGGTCTCCTACGTGGAGCTGGTGGCGAAGGCGGCTCCTAAGCTGCCTGTGCTCTACTATCACATTCCACACATGACCATGGTTACAGGTTTGTTTTTGTTTCTCTACTGATTTGCACAAAATTTGAAGGTTTTAATTCAAATTCGTCATATTAGTGACCATATAAATAAATAGAATTGTTTATTGGGACAGCAGCAGATCCATAGGTTAGAGGAATCATTTTACAAACTTTTTCATTCCTTGCTGTTAAGAAAGCAGCCTCGTTTGAGAGTTATTTAATCCATGTAAAGACATGTTAAAAGAATCGCTTGTGCGGTTGTCACCTCTAACTTTTAAGTAACTAATTTATTACAAATTTAATTATTTAATACGCAATAGATAAAAGTCTTTATTTACAATAATAGATATAAAAACAAGGGAAGAAAAAATATATTTATATATTATTATTATTTTTCCAGTAAACATGCCAGCGTTCGTAAAGGCGGCCACAGCGCGTATCCCCAACTTCAAGGGCATCAAGTTCACGTCCAACGATCTGAGCGAGGGCGCGCAGGTGTTCAAGAACCTGGTGGGAGACCAGGAGATGTTCCTTGGAGCTGATACTGTAAGGGTCCATACTAAGTTAAAAAGTATTAATAGTAAAAGTATTAGTCCTAGTTTGATATTAGTCCTAGTTTAATGCTAACGTAAGCGAATGTGGCTCAGTGGTTCCAGTGTATGCTTTTCATTCATACGCACCCTGATTCGAATCCGGCCCTACACCAATGACTTGTATTTTCAAGTTATGTTTAGGAAACTGACATGTTCGAGGACCACAATATCCGAGGACAAGTGTCTTCCGAAGGACCTGGGCGCCCACCACGATGTATCTGCCCAAGAGAACTCCCCTAACGAATTAATTCTGAGGGGGAGTCACGACCCTCAGTCATGAGAAAATACGACTCAAGAGAGAACAATGTACCCTTGCAACAGCAACGCTACGGAATGACAAACGTTCTAAACCAATCGAGTGAAACTTGGCAGGTTTCGTTTTGTCGTCTTCATTAACATTGGCTTATGAAAACGTTATATTTTTAAACTAAACTAAGAGACATAGCTGCCCCATAGTTATTGATGACTGGTCAATGGTCATTATCATCATCATAAGCCTGATTACATCAATGCGAGATGATTGATATTAACGTAATAATTGTTTATTTATCACAACATACATATGTACATAACAGGAGGCCTCTTGCCTCACCTGTTATAGACGATTTACGGATAAGAAACGAATAAATCGGCGTTTAATATGAAACACCTAAACCAAAATTCAAAGTCAACGTCATTATTTATTTCTTCTATGTATATTAAGTACTTATGTATGTACAAAAGAAAAGTATATAAGTATTATATCCGTTATCTAGTACTCACGACACAAGCGTTTGCTTAGTGTGGGGCTAGATGGCGCTGTGGTCAATGTCTCAGAATATTTATTTATTTTATTTATTTGTTTTTTCTTCTATTCCAGCTGCTCGGCCCCGCAGCTCTCCTCGGCGTGAAGTCCAGTATCGGTACGACGTACAATCTGTTCCCGCAGCTGGCTCAGAGTATACTGGACGCCGTGGCAGCCAACCAGCTGGAGAAGGCACGTAGCTTGCAGCAGAAACTCTCTGAGGCCGTTGACGCGCATACTGCTGAAGGTAGGGCTCTTAGGAACTCAAAATTTTCATACAAAGGCTCAATATAATGGGGTTTCTTATGGAATAGGTGTAATTTTGCATGAATTACCACGAGTAATTACACCTACATTTTGCAGGATATCGTTTAAGTTATTGGCTTATACTGCTGAAGGTAGAGCTTTGAAATATATTAAAAAGTCTATTTATACAGGTTTTTGGATTAAACTTTTCATAAATATCTATTAACTATCCGCTAATTCAAAAGATCTTATAAGTATAACAAATAAGATCTTTAGAATTTTGTAAAAAAAATGTCTAAGTGCCCCTTTTTTGTTGTAGTTAGAAGTAATCATAATCATAATAATCATAATCATAATATTCATTTATTCATAAATACGTCAATTTCTTTACATATAATCATGTTCATTATATATTCAATTCAATTCACTTAAATTAACATGATCAATTTACCATTTAAAAAATTCAAAAATAAATTTAAAAATACAATAAACAAGTACAATGTACTCGAAAACGTCTCAATGTAAAACATTATAATAACAAAGAGAATAAATAATACCGTAAATATGTACATATATTAATTAACAATCGTGTAGTACCTAGTAGGTATGTTTAGTTTTTCTTCCCTTGTTTTTATGTATTATTGTTGTAAATAAATAATAATTATTTAAGCAATTAACCATCTGCAGGCCTACCACAACGTCTTATAGCAGTACTGCAGCAGTGCTGCTGCGATAATCGGTACTACAACGTCTAGTTTCTGACGTTTAAATAAGGTGGAATCAGTGTCGCGGCGCGTCGAGGTTTTAATGACGTCACGCGATTTTGTTCATTCATTTCCTAGGCGTTTTGCCTAAATCGGTACCATAACGTCTAATTGCCAGCGGAATCATTATCGCTGAGCTGTCAATTTGACATTATTTTGAGATGCTAAAAACGCTGCTATCTGCTTGCGTATTTGAGATATTTTTCCATTTAAATCCTTTGAATTATTGAAAATATGAAAGAAAACTGAATTTAATTGATATACAATGGTTATGTGTGTGTGGTTCGGCACAATTTTTGCGAAAATACAGAACACCAGTGAATATGTGGAGCAACGAAAAAAAATCTCAAGCTGCAGCTATTTATTATTCATCAGCCAACAGCAAGCTAAAGAGCCAACTATCACGACCCAAAACTAAAGCAGGGACCCAGTTCGAGATAACACTACCGCCACAGCAGATGAGGTGGCAATATCACGATGATTCAGTACCGCAGCAGGGCATCGTTATGCAGAATGTTGGTGTAGCCTAGCTTTGAGAACAGTGACTTGCTCAGTGCCCTTCAATATATACTATTGTGAATAGGGTATTAACTGTTAATAAGACAAAATGTACAATAACTATTTGTTTAATTTAAACATAAATCTTAAATAGGTCCCATCTTGTGCTTAAAGGTATAAAGTAGCAGTATAGTTAGACTATGTACGACACACTATGCCTACACCACACAAACCTATTTTATAAATTAGCATAGTTGAGACACAATATAGAACGCATAAGCTAACAACCTAAATGATATCTTAGAGTTAAAAAGGATGATTAATTAGAGCTAACTTCTGTGTTATATGTTTATGTTCCCCAACATAATAACTGTCGTCCAGTAAAAATAAATTCAAGCTTAAAACATCAATTTATTGAAAAAAACTTTTAAGTTTATGTATCCACATCGTATGTTTAGAGTATTCACACAGAAAAGTAATTTACACGAGTAAACGTTCGTCTACGAAGTGGTTATACTGCTTGCAGAGGAATGTGATCATCGTCCAGCTCCAATAGAAGGAGTATATCCGACTGCAGCATTGCTTGCTCGTAAGAAGTTGATGATGGTTTGTCACCGTCTTGGTATCGTGATCACAGTCATGGTGATCCACCACGTTCCATCAGCTTGTATCGAGAACAAAAAGCCGCTTGAAGAAATCAACTTTTTGTTAAGAAGCGTAGGTATCCAAAGTGTTTGGTTTATCTAGATAAGTTTTTCACTGTGCATGAACACATTCATGCGGTATTCTGTCCATCATACTGTGTAGTATTCATACAGCACCAAATGTATCACCTCTAAATCGGGGACCCAATGCATTTCTATAGATAAAACAGTTATAGTTTATAGGCAGTTTGTTATGGTAGTTTGTTTACAAAATCATTCAGTGCTACCAGAATATTTTTTTATACCGTACATGACATTTTTTATACACACACAAGCAAAAAAGAGAATAAGACATAGTGATCTGGCAGTTCGTACCATTTCTGTATACAAATAAGCACGAACTCTTTGGAAAAAAGTTTGAAAATGTACACCAGCTGAAAGCCGGGCTCAAATTTAAATAAAATAAATGGTTAGGAAAATAATACAGGATACTTTTTTCGGCATAAAATGTACACAAAACAATGTATACCAACTCCAGTCGCAATAGCTATGTACATTTTACGAAATTTAATAAATAAAAAAATATTCCTTGCATACTGCATGTACCCCTTGCATACTGCATACTTGCATGATTATTTATAATTGTTATTGTGCTTTTTTACTACATTATGTATTTGAAAAGAGCTAAATACGGTTGAAGCCGATATCTGGCAACACGCAAGTACGATAGTTTCAAAGAAAATATTGAACTGTTTTCGAATCAGTGACAGTGACAAATTTTGAAAGCAAAACTACTATAGGTTGTGCTATATTTTATCACAAACTCTTTCATTTTATGCAGTTTTAGCGAAATCATTCGTTCAGTGTCTCATCCCTAATCCGCTTGAAATCCGCTGAAACGCGATATTACGTCATAAGCTTGTGGTACGAATATTAGCAGCATTGAATTTCAGCGGAATCGCAGCGGAGCGGCAATGACACTGCTTTTAAAAACGTTATGGTAGGCCTGCAGGACAACTACGTCACTCCCGCAATATGGTAGTACGTGGAAGGATTAGAGAAATAAAACATGATCAAAAGATCTATGACATCTAAACGTGGTTACTGGCATGGCATATCTATTATACTCACTGGCAACTATCAGTTGTTATACATTATAACTATTATAAGTACATGTATAACAACTGCTACAGTATGTATTTTGGAAATTATAAACAACGAAATTTGCTTATCCATAGATTTCATAGGTTGACGAACTTACTGTGAGAAGATGTATTGGCATTTTAAATAATTATATCAGCAAGAAGTCTTTGCACAGTATAAGAATGGTAAAAAACGTCCTTGAATCAATCAATTTTTTTTTAAGACAATAAATAGTTATTTTTTTCATTATTTTATTTAATATCTTAAACACCTCGTCCTATTAAAATGATAATTCGAAGATTATACCCCTGCCAGATTGGTTGCCTGGAAGAGATCGCTCTTAGCGATATGGCCGCCAATTAAGACGCTAATTTTAATTTCTATGTTTTTTGTATTGTTTTTTATATGTGGTGTTTTAATAAAGTATTTATATAAATCTATCTAGAGATCTATATATCAGCAACAAGTATTTGCTCAGTATATGAATGGTGAAAAATGTCCTTAAATATTTATAAATCATTTTTTTTCAGGTGCCTGGGTTCCTGTAATGAAAGCTGGTATGGAAATAGCCACCGGTATCAAAGTAGGGCCTCCATCGTTACCGCAGAAGCCTATTTCTGCGGAAGCCAAGCTGAGAATCCAGGGAAAGTTGAAGCCTCTTGGACTTGCTAAGTAGGACTTGGAACTTAAATAACTTGAATAAGCATTAACTTGACTTTAAACTTGAATAAACTAAGGAAACGGGGTGTACGTTATGCAGAATTCAAAGAAACGATTTATCTTTAAATATTGTAACCTTATAAATATAAAAACATAGAAAAAATTACGTGTAGTATTTTTATTTATTTCAATTGGAAAGTGTGAAAGTTTCTAAAATATGAAGAAATGAACAGATATTTATTATAAAGTGTTGTCTTTTATATATGCGAATATTTATTTTTACTGAAAATGTCGTACATTTATTTTTAAATGTCTAGATATTTTTTTATTTCTTCAATTCAAATTATCTTAGGCACTTACTTACCAAGTTAAGTTATCTATTATATAAATTGTTATTTTAGGTAAATTTAAGTATTGTGCGTTTTCTCCGAAATTCAGCCTATGTCATTAACCATGAATGATGCAGGTAAAGAGGATTTTACACAGTCTAATGTCCACGCAATGTTTTACCTATATTATATAATTAAAATCTATTTTATAATAATTTTGCGATCCCATGCTGCTTCTTTTAGATGCGGGTAGCTTAGCTTTGTCCATTTCTTGATGTCGTCTAGCCATTTCATCCTTTGACGGCCAGGGCTTCTTTTTCCAGGGATTTTGCCCTCGCGGATCAACCGTGGGAATTCATAAAGGTTTTTTTTTTCATTTATTTTTAAATAATTTTTTGCAAGAAGATTTGCCAACTGACCTCCGACTTCAATATGAAGATGGCACCGATGATGATGATATTAATTTGATGGATTCACATAACTTGAATATTATTTTAATGTAAAAATAAGTGTTTAACCCTTATTAAAATAAAGGTAGAAAGCATACTACTTGATTTTTTTTTAAAAAAAGGACTTTTTTTTCACCGAATTTAATCGAATTGAATAGCAAGTAAAACGTTGTGTTTTTTTTTTATCCAACTACTGGCAACATTTCACTAATAAACGTCACCCGTCCTTATAAGTCAATGTCAAAGAGGGTAAGTCGGCAGTTTAGCGAAAAAAATTTGAAATTTGTGCGTCGCTCCCACAAAAATTTGAGTTTTGTTCTACGAAAAATCTGGTAAGTGGTTTTTGCGTCCAGATTTATAAACTAGGCTATATTGTTGTTGTTTTGCATCCATTTGGTTGAAAATTCTGGTAATCTATGCATGGTTTTCGATCATGTGAAGTTATGGGTGATTGTGGTAAATTATCTACCATTGTTCATTCGTGCCTAACTGTTATTGGATTTACTAATATAGAAATCGAAGGGTGAAACAGTTTAAAACATGACTCGTGATCGCACTTTATCCACTAAGTCTAAAAATAAGTGTCCACTTTTATATAAGTATAATTAATAAAAGTCTTACATAGAAAACGACTATTTTTATTTACCGACTAAGATAGACCATAAAACCATTAGACTCCTTCTATGTCGAATGCTTTAGAAGAAATATAATGTATTGAACAAAAGAAATGTGAATATGTATATGTTTTTTAAATTACCTAAATTAGACAAGCAAACCCAGAGAAAACAACTAGTATAGATTTTTTTTTCAAACTGGATTGGATAATGGTAACTATTTTACCACAATCGTAAAATTTTACAAGTCTGTAATGGATAATGGTAGGTTATTTACCACACAAAAAACACCCCTTCCCTCCCCCTTTTTTATATTTTTTTCATCAAAAATGAAATCAGCGGCCCCTAATTACCCAGAAAACACCCTCGCTTTTTCTTAAACAGCCACAGGGGCTCTTGTTTGTTTAAGGGTTAATATCATATGTACATAGTATTCGTTATTTCAAAACGCTGAACAAATGGAATAGGAGTTGAGATGTTGCAAGTACTTATGAAATCCTAGATAAATATAAACAGTTTTACTATATGGATTTGAACAAAAATAATGCAAACAAGAACAAAATATAAACAAAAAATTATATTTAGAAAATATGGAAAATAAATAAGAAAAACCGTGTGAAAAGGAAAAACTAAACTATTTGTATTTTCCAGCCTGCCTCATACCTATTTTTGGATTTACAAGTAAGTACTTGCTTATCTTTAATTAATGGTACATTTGTATTCTAATTAGTAAAATTTAGAAGTTTTACTCAAATTGTATTAAAAAAGAATCATATAAAGGCAACTTTTTGGATTTTCAAGTCAATCATTTCTGCGACACTGTGTTTTGTGGTCCTATTGAAAAGATGGCGTCCCAAATTAGTATTGTGTCATTTCTTTTAATAGGGTTTCTTTATTGTGTACATCTTGGAGAAGCGAGTCCGGTAAGTAGCTTTTTTATTTATGAGTATTTTTATTTTTTTATGCATATTTTTTCTAATTATTTACCCATGTCCTGTGCAAAGGTGCAACTTATTTCTACCGTGCAATCTGATAGTGTAAGATAGGATTTTCGAATTTGGACGAAAATGGGAAAGTATATTAATATATTTATTTATTTATTTAATAATAATCAAAACGGCCGAAGCCTAAGCCGAAGCGATACATTAATTATTTAAAACAATACTTATTCTACAAACACATAATCAAATATAACGTAATAATAATCATCATAATATAGTCAAACAAGTCAAATTTATATATTATCTACATTAAAACATTTACAAATTCATTCATTTTTCAACGGAGTGGCGACGCAGCCGACGAGCCTAGTGCCCGAACTTGTTGTCAAGACTTGGAACGCGAAAGAATATGACGAAGCTTGCAAAAATCAGCAAAAAATTAACACCCTTATTAGATCCGTTTCTCGACCAGGTGAGTATCGATTACTTTTAGAAAGGAAAAACAAGCAAAATTAAATTCTACGCAAACATACACTAAAAGTAATTAGTCGAAGTATAATCAAACAGTTTTAAAAAAATATTATTAAATCTATACTAATATTATAAAGCTGAAGAGTTTGTTTGTGTGTTTGTTTGTTTGAACGCGCTAATCTCGAGAACTACTGGTGCGAAATGAAAAATTCTTTTTGTGTTGGATAGACCATTTATCGAGGAAGGCTTTAGGCTATATAACATCACGCTGCAACTAATATGAGCGAAGAAACAATGTAAAATGTGAATAAAACGGGTAAAATTATTCATCTTTAAGGGCTTTCGTTGCGTGTGCTGCGAAATCGGTTAAAGATATCAAAAAAATATGTATGAAAGAATTATTCCTCTTGAAATTACCTAACAAAATATTTCCAACGGTATATGTCTATCTTTTAAGATTAACTCACTAGAACCGTTTTCATGGTAATAACTATTCCATGCGGACGAAGTCGCTGGCACAGCTAGTTAATTATAATTAAACCTAAGTATTAGCCATTATTCACGGTTTTTGGCTTCTATATGCCAAAATTAAATTAATAAAATACAGTGCTACGACCCGACTAAATTAGTGTACTATGTAAGACCCCTTTATATTGAAAACTATTTTATTTCCAGATTTCTACCTGTCGATTACCAAGACGGTGAGAAATTTGCTGAGTGGCGTGTACTTCGGCGAGGTGAGAGCTCCACTCGTGCGCATCACCTGTGACATTAAGGAGAAGATCGTAACCATCCTTAAGGCCAATGGATATAGAGTGAGGAAAAACGTCACTTGCCCACCTGAACAGTGTGTAAAGTGTATGTAAAAAAAACCAATGAAAGTAACAAAATATTACTCTGGAAATTTGCACTCAATTATTAAACGTATGAAATAAAACTAGGTTTTTATTTTTTTAAGTACCTCCATATGAAATCCGAGGATTTGAACAAATAAATACTACCAAGGGCTGTGGATGATGATAAAATAACAACAGTATGTATGTGGTATATGAAACGTTTGTGTACTTAGTGTTACAAACTTGTTTTTTTGAGATCTTATAACTTACGATAAGGACATATAAGGATGCGAGGCAAGGTTTCATCCTGGGAATATTTTACATGCAAGAGATTTATGAAACCATTACGTACTTAAAAAAATGTTCTTTTTTAAATTTCATATCTTATAAGAATGCGAGCCAAGGTTTACTAAAAAAAAAATGTTTGGAGATACTTTGAATTGATGGCTGAACATGTTCCAACAATTTCCAACATCACGAAAAAACGACTGAAAAGATCATCATGATTTCTGGTATGTAGGTATATAGTATGAAGTCTTAGGAGTGTCATAGGCTACTATATATCCAGAAATAAAGCGAGCGAAACCACGGGCGTCCACTAGTCTGTAATTCCTACCTATCAGCGACTAAAACTGCTCGCATCTACCCAGGTAACATCGAGCTGGGCGAGGTCCGACCCCCAGTACCTAGAGTGTCTTGCTTGGAGAGGAAGAGAATTGCAGATAACCTCCAAACGATGGGATACAAACTGAAACGCAACGTCACTTGCACGGATATTGAAGAAGAACTGTGTGCTTAGTGTACTCAGTAGGTTTTTTTTTAGCATAAGTAATGTTTTTTTAAATGGTATTTAAAAATCTATTCAGAAAATGTGTATTTTATTTGCGTGGAGAAGAAGAGGATTAGGAGATAATCTTCAAATAATAGGAAACATTAACAATTGAAATGCAACGACAGGTGCTCAGTTACACAGGCTTTATTAACATTCATGTTTTTTTAAATAGAATATTTTTTTTTTGAATCGGGCTTAAATTCTTTACCTACTAAGTTATACTTATATTTTCTTAGTAGGTTAGGTAGATACACAAGCTCTTCATACATTATCTTAATTTTTGTATTCCATTCCTACGCTGATTAATTTAAACATGTGCCAATACTAAAGATTTTCTAAGTGCCCCCTTTTTTATGTAGTTTTTAGAAGTACCTGGTATGTTTAGTTTTTTCCTCCCTTGTTGTTATGTTTTGTCATTGTAAATCAAGTTTATTAATTATCTATCAAAAAACCAATACTTTATATCATACATCTAAGTAAGTTAATTTAAAACACTTTAAGATTCTTCAGCAGCTGTTCGAGTTTGTTCTTGCTTCCCTCCGAGATGCTCGGCACCGGCATTCTGGTGGGTCCCACTTTGAGGCCAGTCACTAGCTCCATGGTTGCTTTCATTGCTGGCAAGAACTCTCCTGAAATTAGATAAACGTATGTTAAGTACGAGTCGCGGGTTCTTTATGGATGAGGTCTGCACAAGATCGACGCAGCTGGCACATTCAAAGAGAGGCCTATGCCCAGCAGTGGGATAGAGAAGGCTGTGGATGATGATGATGTTAAGTAATTTAAATAGGCAACAATAGGTATATGTATGTTTTGTATAAGCAGATAATACGATGATTCCTATTTTGAAGAAAATAAGAATCGTCTAGAAATGAAGTCTTTGTGGATTTTCTCCAACTATGTATAGCCATTTTTAACTAAATCTGGTTTGCGCATGATCAAAATTTAAATGTAAGTTTCCGGGCCAAAAATCAAAATATTACGTCACTCCGTTGTAGTGTAAAAGAGTAACAAACAAACCAACAAGCAAACGCACTTTAGCTCTTATAAACTGACCGGTACAATTGACAGCATCCAGGATCCTGTTCATCCTCTCCTGGCGCTCCCTGGCTGCCTCCAGGTCCCCGCGCTCCATGTCAGCGAGGATGCCCAGCACCAGGCGGGGGAACATGTTGGAGACAGTCGCTATGCTGGAAGAGTAGCCCATGAGCGCTGATGGAGCTAGGTGCTGAAGGAAAAGGGGATTTTATTTACTGTTAGTAAGTTTAGTTACTTTCGCTGTCTCAACTGAGTCTTATTTTAAGAAGGAGGAGTATAAAAACAAACGTTTTTTATAGAACATTAATATTGTTTCAAATTCTTTCAAATTGTTTATTTATTTACAAAAGACTTAATACGTACATTCTTTAGGTGCAGTTTACAGGTGCAGTGAATTAACTGGTACGCGAAGAAACCCTGAAAACTTGCACTAGGTACCAAAATGGTCCTGTAAAGCAAGGTTTCAGAAATAACCACTGCAGCACAATTTTTAATTTCACTTACAAAACAAAACATAAAGAACATAATATAATATACAAGGTGTAACAGAAGGGTGTGACAATATTAAAGAGTATACATATATATATCATGTAAGGAGTCATATACCAAAATATGAAAAATTAAATCGCATATATTTTTTACCATACAAAAATTAGATAATATTTTTCACTTGATTTCGTGGCAGCCCTAGCGAGAATTTGAATTGAATTTTTTATTGACAAATTAAAATTTGTCAAAAGTCAATGAACGCTCAAAATGATAAGATTTAGGGTTGCAAGTCTTAAAGTTTTAATGAAAGTTCAACTTATGATTACTCGAAATCTATGACCCTTAGAATTCTGAAACCTAGTGGGCTGTATTCTATATATACATAGGTACGAGTATGTATAGTATAAGTATTGTCACACCCTTCTGTTACACCTTGTATATACAATGCGGTGATGTTATGCGTGTTAGTTGTATTAATCGTTAAGTATTTTTGTGTGCGTGTGTGTGAGTGTGTGTGTGTGTGTGTTGAGTGTCAGTGACATATTATACATATTTATTATAATATAATGCGTAAACCGTAGGTGCAAACGAAAGTAAGAATATACTTGATGCCTGCCTAAAAAACTTTAGAGAGAAAATACAATCAAGTCTATCAAATCACGGTCGTACCATTATCTGAGAAGGCTTAAGAAGCTTATAACATCGTGATCAATTTTCTTTCCTTCTACGTTACTTAAAACATACTTTATTGTGTTTTCATATGTACATTAATACTGTACTTTAGATACCTACATGATTAGCCATAAATATCCTCTGGTCAGGTCCGAGGAGGTCAGTCAACTGCATGGCGACTCCAAGGTCTGCCTTCATGCCTTTGAAAGTTGGAATCCTTTCTGTGGCAGCCGTGAAGAACTGCTTCATGTTTACTAGACACAACATAATTTAAATTAAACATCCAAAATAGTTAATGTATTTACATTTCTCAAAAAAGAAGTGATGGCGAACTGTGTGTATAGTCGTTATACCTTTTCGGAAAAAATATAAAGCAAAGTGCAGCTTGGTCACAGCTAAATTTTTTTGTAATAGGCGCTTTGTGCTCCTAAAGTCGTTAAGATAATTACACCAATTTAATAATAGTAGAATTCAAATTTTGAATGTACCTAATCAATCACACCACGAATCTATGATTGGTTGGATAAATTTATCATTCTAGATACAGGGAATCGATGAAATAACTCAAAACAAATTATAGGTACACATTAAGGTAGATACCGTCTACTCCACTCATCATGGGGAAGTGATAATAAAGCAGAGGCAGTTCTGGTGCAGCGTCGGCCACAGCTTCCAGGAATGTAACCAGCTGCTCCACAGTCCGCGGCTTGAAGTACAACTCTGGTAGGGTCAGAACTGCATCTGCGCCCAGGTCTTGGGAGTATTTGGCCTGTGGAAAGATATATTCTCCTTCAGTCGCATTTTGGATTACTGGGGCTTGTGATTCCTCCGCAGAATTGATTCATTAGGGAATTTCTCTTGGGTAGGTACATTCTGGTGGGTGTCAAAGTTATTTAATTTCTCTTGGGTAGGTAGGTACATTCTGGTGGGTGGCAAAGTTATTTCGTAATTGATATTTGTATCTTTCTGTCTATAAGCTCGAATGGTGGAATTAAACTTTTTGACTGGCTTTGACTTTAGCAATCTCGTCTGAGGGCTAGTTCCCTTCAAGAAAAGGCGTGCTCGACCTTAGACTACTGAGTCTTTGTGAGAACTTACTTCGGGAGCATAATGGTCATAATATGAAAGAGACCTTTAAGTCTTACCAGTTCCAGAATATCAGGTATGGGTTCAGCCCCAACCTGCGAGATGACCCGTAGCCCCCGTGGCTTGGCTTCTTCTATCCATGCTGCTAGTAGCGACTTGCGCTCACGCAAGTTAAGGACAGAGTGCTCGCCTGTTGTTCCACCCACTGGATATGGAACATTGTATTGAATTTATCAGAAAATATACAAGATTTATATCATCATTGTTACTGATTGTGGTTAAATGTACAATAGAATGAGTTTTTTTTTCTTCTATTTATTACCAGTATAAGCACAGAATATAGAAGTATACCTGTATAAGCTGGGCCACGCCATCGACTCGAAAATAACAAACAAATGTTGTTCTTTTTCGAGCTACTAGCCTTTTATTTAACTTTTCATAGCGTTTTATGCCTTATATATAGAATCATTTTACAAATTTGTATTAGAGAAAAAGTAGATACTGGTACATAATTTAAGAAATAAAAGAGAAGTACCTTTATCTCCAAACTTACCCAGTATCCCATGGACCCCCTCTCCCTGCAAGTACGCTGCGTACTCCGGGATGATGTCCAGGTGGAGGGTCCCGTCCTCGTGCATGGGGGTGAACACTGGGGCCAACACACCTTTGATGTCGAACACCTGGGAATTAATATATATTGTAGCAGCATTGCTATCCAGCGTGGTAATGCGGCCAGTATGCCGGGCACGCTGCTCTCTGGCAGTGGGCTGGAGCACTTAGACTTTGTCCACCTTTGTGTGTGCCTTTGGGCTTTTCTAGA
This sequence comes from Macaria liturata, assembly GCA_964023185.1. Taxonomy (NCBI): domain Eukaryota; kingdom Metazoa; phylum Arthropoda; class Insecta; order Lepidoptera; family Geometridae; genus Macaria; species Macaria liturata. Next base: position 15,902,713 of record OZ026809.1, on the reverse strand, counting down.
GATTTTCTAAGTGCCCCCTTTTTGTTGTAGTTAGAAGTAGTATGTTCTGTTTTCCATCCCTTGTTTTTATGCATTATTATTGTTAGTAAAGATTTATATATATATTGCTTATACATCATCATCTTCATTGATCTTATTGCAACTACGAGAGATGATTTATGTAGCGTCCGTTTTGCAGCTGTCCTCGTGGCTCAATAAGCCAATACGAGAGAGCTCAATAATTCATATATTAATTTAGTTGTAATAACCGGCTAGCACTTACGTCAAAAAATTACGTCGAAAACTGACTGTGCTGACTCGTCCTCCTGATGATGGAAACCTCAGATTTCCGAAACTTGTCGAGCTAATTTTTCGACGTAATTTTTTGACGTAAGTGCTAGCCGGTTATTACAACTAAATTAAATCATGCCTTACGGGAACTATAATACAGTGAATTCATATATTATGAGTTTTTATTATCGGATGAGACTGGCCAACACTGGAGTGGAGACTTCATCAGATCGAGTGCCTTTGACATGGTATAAGGACTGCAAATTATATAAGTTACTTAAGTTATATCAATCTCAATCTAAATAAAGGCTAAGAAGTGGCTATTAGAGAATTATAAACAGCGGTTTGGACTGATTGTGATTGAAATTGGCATGGTAGTAGCTACACTGTGATTTATTAATGCTGACTTAAGAGACCTAGTAGATATTTCACAACATTTAATACAAATGTGAAATGTGTTGTGAACTTATTTTTAATTTGAATGATGAAATCATTTATAAAAGTCGCAATACCACTGAAAGTTTAAGGCTCTTTTTGATGTTTCTGACGCAACACAAATGTTAAATTACTTTGTAGAACGTCTTAGTAAATTATGGATAACTTTTGAAATTCTCAGCCAATATAATACTTATTAGTTAAAATTTCCCGCGGTATTTGGGACAAAAATTAGCCCATGAGATAATCCAGGGCCTAATATACTGCTAACCCTTTTGACATACAAATCAGTTCATTGATTTGAGCGCTAAGAAATTTTAAACGCACACTATTTGTGATTGTGACTAGAAAAAAAATAACCAATCCAAAGCGCTTTGCTTCTTCTTTTTATTTTATAACGAAGACAGTTTCTCTGCCAGGAACCGTTACTATCAATTTAACCTTAGAATACAATTTAGAGAAAACCAAGTTCTTCGGCACACGCACAACTTAGAATCAGTATTAACAAATAGAATCAAACTTGCGTGTTCCCAGTTATGACAAATTGTGAGTAATTTTGCTATGCGCGCAATTTATTGTACATTAAAATTGTAATACATATATATTTTATTTACACAAGTCACTACTCACCATTTTAAAATGAACAATAGATCCGTACAGCTGTAAAGTTCGATGTAAACTACGTCTAAAACTTGACCCAGGTAATATTATAACTAGAAATTAACCACAACGTAATTAAGACGAGAAAGTGGCAAATTGCACCTTAATTCCTGTTTATCTATATGCATTTTTTACTAATAACTGATGTCATTAATGAAAATAGATTCTTTTATAAATTTTTAAGTAAATGACCTTAGTAATTAATCGTTACCTATTGATTTAGGTACATACAGTGTTAACGACAATGGATTTAATTAAACAAAATAACAGCGGCCTTATTTTACCAAATAGTAAAGATATTTCGCTTAACGGGCCAACGATCGTTTCGTGTAGAGTAGAGCTGATTAACTTGTATCTTTTGTGAAAATTATACAACTAAAATGATTAATGTTGGTGAGGACTAAAGCGGCCCTTAAAAAGTTTATGCTATAGTTATTAGTTACCTTGAATGTTTTATATACTTTACTTACACAAGCATTCTCACATAATAACAGTAAGCAAGAAAAAGCCTTACGGCGAAGTCTTAAGATGATTTAATTGCTTACTTTAAATTAATTACGATAAAAACTTTGTAACACCTATTCGAGGGGCGGTGGCACATAAAGATAACAGTTAGATTAAACTTAGTTACTTATACTTTACGTACCCTTTTTATCTGGTATAGGAATTTTGTTTAGTCTTTCGTAAATTTCCGTTGATTTTTTCAATTGGATTATGAGAATATGCTAATATTCATAAAAATAAGAATAAATATTAAGACTAAAATATAGTGATAAACTACAATCAATGCTGTATTTAGGCATGTAATACGATTTAAACACGTGTTTTCTTTCCATAATAATATAATTAAATTGTCCTTGAAAGCTGTTGTGATCAATCAGTTAGCTTCACTCATTGATTGTATTGTATGTGTGTTCAATTGAAAATCATCAAAAGAATTACATTCAATATTTTTCTTTATTTTTCTACGATTCAATTTATGTATATTGGCTCGTAGTCAGATAAAATATAACAAGAAATTTTAAGCTTTAAATTTTCAATCAATGGTGTTTTGTCCGAGATTTCAAGCTGGTACATTATTATTTTACACGTTCATATTGAATGTTATATTGTACACAGTTAACATATTTTATCTACACTAATGTTGTAACATTCTACTTATGTTTCCAATACTTGACTTATAATTACTACTGTTATAGCGCAGACAACAAAACACTCAATTTAAGCAATTTCACATGATGGTATAATATCCACATCGATATCATAATATTTCATTATAACATCAATAAAACGCGACCAACCTGATTGCAGGGCCAATCAGGTCGGTCGCGTTTTATAGATGCGCGCAGCTGCGCTCTCATTGGTTAGATTTTAATGGCGGCAAAATCACTGTGACAATACACGTACGATAAACTATTGTCAGCTTTTACTCTTGTTGTTTGATTAATTGCATTAGTGAAGATAAAGTAGTGTATGTCATTATTTAAATGGTTTTTTTTTATTGTATGTAACACACATAATATCAAGCTATAGTTTCATAATAATAGTAGTTTATGCAACTGTCATATAATGAAGGGTATTAAAACACGAGTGTGAGTTTATGAAACGAGCGCAGCGAGTTTCATAATAGTAACGAGTGCACATAACTGAAGAGCATTTAGAAGTTTTTTATTTATAGATATTATCAGCGCTTGTATGAAAACTGCAGAAATTTATTAATGCTACACATAATGATATCACTGAAGAGGATTTAAGTATTCAGATAAGATTTTAGATTCACTCGTTACTATTATGAAACTCGCTGCGCTCGTTTCATAAACTCACACTCGTGTTTTAATACCCTTCATTATATGACAGTTGCATAAACTACTATTATTATGAAACTATAGCTTGATATTATGTGTGTTACATACAATAAAAAAAAAAACCATTTAAATAATGACAACAAGGAATAGATTCCGTCATATTAAAAAAATAAGGTAGGAAGAGCTTCCGTATCTAATATTAAAGTGCATTGAACTTTTACCTTGGCCTACTCGATTGCGACGTCGAAGAACGCGGATATTGCCTCACTGGCACATGTTGTTTCAGTACACATTTCAGTCTCGAGCGGGGCGGTCCGCGATAAAAACCATCTCAGCGGCGAAACACGCGACGCGTCACAACCCAAAAAAAGTTAAAGAAAAAGTTAAGGTTACACATGCCAATATTTAAAAATGTCAACGGCGAGAAGTCGCGGCAAAACGCGCACAATGGAAGACAGATGGAAAATAAAAGTGAGAATGGCATAGAAAATGGCGTTAAAGAGAAAATTGACGAAGAAGGCGTTCAAAACTATGGATTTAACGAAAGACGTGTGCTGGTTCTTTACACGGGAGGAACTATCGGCATGATGAATGATGCAGATGGATGTAAGTTGTTTACATTTTTTTGTTTATGTGTTGTTCTCCTTCTTTTGACTGAAGAAGGAAAAAGAAAGGTTATGATTTTGCTAGTCTCTAATTGCTTTGTGATTGTAGTCTAGAATGCAATAATTATGATAAATTAATAAGTTAAGTTTTAAAACTGGCCAATAGTTGTACCAATACTATTATTATTGTACTGATTCTGGTTTAAAAATAGCTGTAACTGGTAATCTATACTGGATTAAGGAACAAACAAACTTAGAAACACACTTTTGCTTGTACAATATTGCTTGTATAATTAATTTATGTAGAAAATTCTTGACTTGAATTAGTTTACTTTATTCAATTTACTTTATAAAATACTAGCTGTGCCAGCGACTTCGTCCGCGTGGAATAGTTATTTTGGGCATCATATTTATTTTTTGCAAACAACCTCTTTAGCTTTATAAATTATATCTGTTACCCACGACTTGAACCGTTTTCGCAGCACACGCAACGAAAGCCCTCAAAGATGAATATTGTTCCCCGTTTTTTTCCACATTTTCCATTGTTTCTTCGCTCCTATTAGTTGCAGCGTAATGTTATATAGCCCAAAGCCTTCCTCGATAAATGGTCTATCCAACACAAAAATAATTTTTCAATTTGCACCAGTAGTTCCTGAGATTAGCGCGTTCAAACAAACAAACAAACTCTTCAGCTTTATAATAATATAGGTAAGTATAGTATAGATAAGAAATTCGTATTTCGTTTCGAAATAATAAATAATATAACATTATTGTAATGAAATTGTCGATATAAATTTACCATGGTTTCAATATTCGCCATCTCCATGAAAGGTTATCAGTTACCAAACATTAACTTCAATCACGAGATTGCAGAGATATCATTATCAACAGATTCCTCATTATGGCTAAAAATTACTCAGCACCCAAAATATGTTTCATCATCATCATTGGCCGTATTGCATCTACGAGAGATGATTTATTTAGCGTCCATACTAATCTATACATATAATCAAGCTGTAACAGGTCGGTGTCTGAACATTGAAGAAAATTAAAAAAAAAAAAAGATGAGAAGCCTTCATTGATGCAATAGAACCCAAAAATCATGTTTAAAAAAAATGTTTGTATGTGTGTCTGTCGGTATGTTTGTTCGTTATAGACTCGAAAACGGCTGAACCGATTTGTCTACGGTTTTCACTAACATGTTGGTGCATTTTTAACTTAACATTTAGTGTTTATTTCATTTCAATCGGTTTTATTTACGATAAAAAAGTTATGTTCATTTTAAACCTTTTTATCCCAAAATAATGCGAGCGAAGCCGCGGACGTCCACTAGTAATATGTAGGTATCAGGTCACACTAATTTTATAACTATTATAATGGCGAAAATTTGAGTGTATTTGTTTCTTCTTCACGATTAAATGGCAAGACTGATTTCAATAACATTTTCTATAGTGATAGGCTAGATCCTGAATTAACTACCTTATACATGGGAATCACCGTAAGAAGCTGCTAGTGTTAAATAAATATAAATATAAGGATCAATAAGTCAAAATGAAATCGTAATCATCTGTCGAATAGGGAAAGAGAAACATTCACCAAACAACCAACAATTTCTAAAAATATTTTAGCATAAGTACTTAATATTATATCAAGATTCTTATTCCCATTTATTTTAATAATACCTTTCTTCACTAATAAGTAAAGAACCATATGATTAACATAAATTGGTTAATACCTTGTTAGGAACCTCTCAGTTTTATTATCGACGTTAACAAACATAAACTTCATGAGACTGACATTGCGATGGAATAGATAGGAGCTATTCGTTGTTCTTATCAGGGAATGTAGACAGTTACACTACGATACACCTATTAACCTAGTGCAAATTGTGTTATGTAGATTAGGTCCATTTATGTATGGCTATGAAGATAAAGAAACTCTATTACTTAGTAAATGCTATTTTAAAGTTTAGATTGAATGGATAATAATCACGCTAATACATCTCAGAATATATAAAAAAGCTTTGTTTCTGTACTAGTTGACGCCCGCAGCTTTGTTCGCGTGATTTCGGATAAAAAGAAGCCTGACACTGACACTTCCGATATCTCATACTACCTACATACCAAAAATCATGATGATACGTTCAGCCATTTTTGCGTGATGAGTGTTTAAATAAACAGACAAACAGAGACACAGATAAATAGACAATATTTCTAGTAATGGTTGGAACGTGTTCTCTTATCAATTCGAAGTATCTCTAAACATTTTTCGACCATCTTCAGCTTTATTTTTTTATTTTGATTTATTTAATAATAATATAATTAACACGGTCGCAACCAATCACATTAATTATTTCATGTAAGTACAAAGATGACGTTATATAATTTTGATTGAATGGATAAAAATCACGCTACTTCATCTCAGAATACAGATATAACGTTATTTCTGTATTCTAGAGTAACAGAATGCAGAGTATTAGGTACATACAGTTCTTCGTCATACAGCAGTCGTAAAAAACATTTCACAGTTCAAAAATGCGATCAAAAAATTTTATTTGCTTAAATTTGTTTCGCTACTTCGTGATTAGGGTTTTCTTTAAATATAAATCGCCCAGGCAATAAACAGGTGCAATATACAAAATATCAAATCTATAAAAAATAATCCAATATGTAAGGAAACTTCATATTTTGTGGTCACCCTTATGAAGATGATTTGTCGGGACCGATAGTAGAACACATCACTTGTTATTAAAATGCATTCCTACTCGGGATAATAAATTTACTTATGCCTTTTATTATCTCATTCATCTCCATAAAACAGCTTGATGTAAGATCATAATATTATTATCATACGATATTATCGTACAGGGTTCTTATGACTGAATGCGTGAACGCTAAACAGAACTTCTTTGCTAATTCAAAATAATCTTTTAAATATGTAACAAGTCTGCAATTTATGTTTGACTGTGAGCAACTTGTTTAAAGCCTGTCATGTTTTTGTGAATGAATCTAGTAAGTATTTAAATTTATTGACATTTTAATGTACATATTTGCACACCCTATGGGTAAGAACGTAGCGCTCTGTAATACCTGTTACCATCTTTATGTACCCTATAGATGTTCTGTAAATAAATGTTTTGGATTTGAATGTGTTTACTAATATGAAGCTAAATTATAAAAAGCATAATTTTCAAAAATATTGATACAAAATAAAAAAATTAGTAGCTGAACAAAACTAATACAAGGAGTAACCTTTTTTAATTTTTTTTATAATAGTATTTTTTTTATTAACTCTGTATATTTATAAAGACACAAGTCTCCGTCAAATGCTCTTGAGAACTATTATTGTTATGATAATTATTTATTACGAGCTAAAAATGACTTAAGTACATAAATATTATTATGTGATGAGTAAACAGAGAAGGAGTTGGTTCTAAAGGAGCTAAATGGTATCAGAGGTTCTCAATGTTGATGTGTTCAGAATCTTACAACAGTTTTTAATATCCTTATTTTAGAGAAAAAAGTTAAATTTTTCGTTTCGCTTTTTATTTACTAGATTTCAACTTTTATTTGAATGAATATCGCGATATAGCTTGCTGGACATCTAAGAGTTACCATTACGATTTTTTTTATATATTAGACACTAGTGGACTCCCGCGGCTTCGCTCGCATTATTATGAGATAAAAAGTAGCCTATGACACTTCTAAAACTCCTTACCACCTACATACCAAAAATCATGAGCGTTTAAATAAACAGACAAAAATTCTAAAACGTTTTCTGATATGGATTTAAAGTTTACCCAAACAATTTTTTTTCGAATATCTTCTACGTTCGGATTTTTTACTTTTAGTTCTATTATATGTATAGATAGATAGATTTAGGCATTTTTACCACGACTGCAGAATAAGACAGATATACTGTCTTATAGAAAAGAATATTGAGAATCTCTGATTTAAGTATTTGTTTTTCATCTGACTGGGAGTGAGAGATAATTAATCATCATGGCGACGTAATTTAATAAGACGTGATACAGTAAATAACAGGTAATGGTAATATTAAATGCGCCTTATGTTGATGATAACGAGTATATTAAACAGAGACGTATGCCATAGAGGCATATGTAAACCTGTTGTTTTACTGACGACATGTTTTTGTAAATAATGCGTGTTGAAATCATATTTAAGACTAAATAATGGGTAACACACTGAAAACTGAATGATATTTTATCATGGTGCCATGGAATACGTAGGTACACAAAATTAGCATCGCCCTGTGGTTTTACACGCTGCAATCCGGGATAAAAACTAGCCTTGTGTGTTAATCCAGGTTTTAATCTACCGCTATACCAAATTTCATCGAAATCTGTTCAGGAGTTTGAGCGTGAAGAAGTAACGCACGAACACACATACATACCTACGCTCAGATTCGTGTACAAACTTTCGCCTTTATAATAATTGTGTTCGAAAGAAAGAAAGAAAGCATTTATTTTAACACAACCGGATACAACAATATAAACATAAAATAGTTGAAAAACAGGTAGAATACAAAGGTGATATACATAAGTAAGGTAAGGCGACATTGATGTATCCCGTGCGTCAAAAAAGGCATACCTCAGCATTAAATTAATGCTGCAGATTACTCTATAGCGCTGATTTTCAGGTATGAGCCTTATAGACGCGCTGGGTCAAGAGTTAAATAAGAAAATAAATAAAGAAAGTGTTAATGTTCTTAAAAATATGTTTTGTTGCCAGATCTAATACCAAAGAAGCATCTATTCGAGAGCCTGATCCGTCAGTTCCCGCAACTCCACGACAATGCTCTGTGGGAGAAGAGAGTCAGCGATGATCCCAACTTCAATAAATCCTTCCTTATTTTACCAAGTAATTTATTTAGATTACAACATCTTTTATTTGCATGCGATTACTTATTATACGGGGCTAGATGGCGCTATGAGTAATGTCGCCGTATTTAGTTTTTATTTACTTTTCTCTCTTCTCTCTCTCTTAAATCGTATTTCCTCAAGACTGAGGGTCGAATCTCCCCCGCAGAATTAATTTGTTAGGGGAGTTCATGGGCAGATACATCGTGGTGGACGCCATCCACGGTAGACACATGTCTTCGGATATTGTAGTCCTCAAACATGTCGGTTTTCTCACAATGTTTTTCTTCACCGTTAAGCGAGAGCAAATCTACACATAACTTGAAAATACAAGTAAAATATGAAACAGTAACTCGCATACAATATGATTGGTCCGAGTACAATTTTAGTATTTACTTACGTCTAAATACTTAGTATTTATATTTTTATATATTTCACAGAGACGGGGAAAATGCAAGACAGAATATTGTACAGAATACTAGAATATGACACGCTTTTGGATTCATCTAATATGGACGATGTAACAACCCACTTCCTATCTACCTATATATCTCTATTTTTTTTTGAAACTATCTCTAACTTATAACTATAAATTGTAATTATGACTAATTAATAACTAACATACCGCTGATATACGTCTGATCATTGTATCTACTTTAACGAACCCTATTAGATAAGTATATGTGATGTCTTTAGTACAGCTGACCTAATTTTGTCGTCTTCTTGTTAATTAATCTTACAACTTACTTCTTCCCAATTGATATTATACTAATGTTTTACCGTGTACTCTTTCATTACCTCAAACCCATTGCTTAATTCCTATTTCTAACAATCTAGTGTTTAGAACTCTTATATAATAAATCACGTTAGTACAAACATAGAATCATACTGATAGATGTTTAATTATAATCTCTCTCACTAAACCCTGTTTATCAATGAGGTCAACAAAACTATATAGAGATTTACTTCATCCGTTCATAGATTAATAATGTTAATTGCTATCTTTATAAATGTTTATTATTTAGGCTCGCCTTTGCGTACCAATCAGTCAAGAATTTAACTGAAAAGCACAGAAAATGCTCCATTCCAACGCATTTTCCCATGGTAAACATATAATTTCCACGAGATCTAAACCCCTGACAAAAGCGGCCTTTCCTATCAATGATAACTCAATCTTTTTCTAGCTGAATGTATTTACTTTTATTTTTATTCATTTGTTTGATTATGACCTACCTAACAAAACCTCGCTCGAACTTTTGACATGATTCCCTACGAAATGTGATCATCTAGTTAGTTAGAACGCCTAGGTTTTACGTAGTAGCCCTAGCTCTTTAAGGATGAACAGAAAGGAACCATAACCTAGTATAACCCAAATGGAGTCTACTTCTCAAAGAAAACTATCGTAAATATAAAGGTCAGATTAATCCTAACAAAGTTATGACGAAGAAAAGTTAAATACATTTAGACATTCTAGGTAATAATTCCTGATCTTGGCTGAGTGTGTAGTTACTCATAAGTAGTAGAAAAACAACAATAATGTTACGTCATCTCTATTATTCACTTTCCAACAGCTGGATTCCTGGTTGGTGATAATTTTGCCAACGTACGAAACCCTAGAAAACACTTCTGAATTCTACCGTATAACAAAGTGACCGAGATTAGATAACTTATCTGTAAATAATTAGTTATTAATCTAAACAGCCAAAAATAGGAACTATACCATAAAGGTCTTCAGTAAGGTAATATTCTCATAAATAAACAATTAGGTTATATTCCCTATTTATTTTGTAAAGGTAATTGTTTTCAAAAAGATATTTAAAAACCATATACAACTGTAGTAATTTTATCATATTTTTAAATTTATTATTTTGTCAATAAATATACTCCCAACACAACTTCTGCCTTTAAGCAAGTGTAGCTTAGTTTACTTTTAATTTAAATCGCTTCAACATTTCCATCAGGCGCTATCTTGCGAAATAGAATAACTTACTTTTGTATTTAAAAGAGTCATAGTTTATATTTCTAGGATTGATATTCATTCAATAAATAGTCTCTCAACTTTATTACTGTCATTTAAGCATGCGTAGCTTTGGTTAGATTTTAATTGATAATTTGCTATGATGTTTTCAATAGGCAATAAAAGAACTTCGTTTAAATAACACATGTTCCAGATAGCAGCTCCCGCTGTTTATTTCAATTAATTATCCGACTTGTATTCATTATAGCGTGTATTTATTTAATGTGAACTTGTAACCGTTCATAATCATAATTTCCAATTTTAGATGAATGTTCCCTAACTACCGCAACTTCTACGTTTTATTTGATATTACAAACTTTCTTCCAAAACTCAATTATTCGGTTCACCCCTTAATAACGTCCTATAATTTAAACGCAGTCGGTTTTATTAATTCCGCTAATAACTCCGCGCTATCTTACGTCTCCGTCCTACTTCGTGAATCATACACAAACTTTCGTCTTATACCAAATTTCAAATAATTATCTACCTCCCTATAACCTATCATCCTAATCTAATGCAAATCTCTTCTCTAAATTATTCCTTACTTCTTACTTACCTGTTTCTCCCTACGCTAATCCCTCAACTAAAACCTACTTATCAGAATGAACCCTAGCTTCTCCTATCCCTATCCCTGCCTACTCAAAATAATATATCAGGATACTAGCCGCCGAATAACCTAGGACGACCAGTGGAACTAGGGGGGAGGAATTTAGGATGCGGAATGATTTTCCCAGATTCCCCTAATCCAGACTCAGATTAGAGAGGGTTTCTACTAACCCATGGCCAAAGGTAGTCGCGGCCGAATCGGGAGGAAATGAAGGTAGACATACAACATTTATCCAGCGGACAGCCAGAATAATGCCGGGTATAATAACAATCAAGGGCTTTAAACCACGAGAGTTTAAAGGTATCTAATCTACTTTAGCAAAGCAGTAATTAGTCACTCAAATACTAATTACAACATGCAATTACTAGCTCAAGCGGGATCCCAGATTTAAATTTTACGGGTAAATTAACGCGTTCACTGGGTAATTTGGATCTATTATTAAACCTTATATCACATTGCCTTCGACTTTGGACGACTACTTGGTGAGCCTGACAGGAGCAGGATATGCTTCAATCTTCCCAAATCCGAACGTCAAATGTGATATTTATACCATGACTGACAATTAACTCTGGCGACCACATCGTAACACTGATTGGATCAGCCCCTTCGGAACACCCAAGCCAAATGTCCGTCAAGATACCAGGTATATGCACTTAAATTGGCATACTTTCAAAACTAAATTTGTGACTTAATGATTTTATCAGGAAAGGAAAAGCTACCAATATTTAAATTTAATAATTTTAAAATAAATACCCTATTTTCCATTACCTTCGACTTTGGGCGACTACTTGGTGAGCCTGACAGGAGCAGGATATGCTTCAATCTTCCCAAATCCGAACGTTAAATGGAAAACTTATACCTTGACTGACAATTAACTCTGGCGACCACATCGTAACACTGATTGGATCAGCCCCTTCGGAACACCCAAGCCAAATGTCCGTCAAGATACCAGGTATATGCACTTAAATTGGCATACTTTCAAAACTAAATTTGTAGCTTAAAGGTTAAAGGAACACTCCAAAAGTTAATCAAGGAAAGGTAGCTCAAATGTTATGGATGAATGATGAGATTTTTGCTTACTCAGGGATTGGACACTTCCGTCCTCCTCGGCGACCCAGCGATGAAAGAGGGCGAACTCGCGCCCCTTCCCCCTTTTATGCCAAAGTATAACAAAGGCTTCGCTATCTCTTTCTTTCGCTTCCTATCCCGTTTCCCCTAATCCTCTCCGGTGTGGTCCCATGTGACTATTCCCCAAAATTCGGTACATCTACCTAAATAAATCATCATTGATTTCCAAATAAGTAACTAATACAATAATTTATTATGAACTCCTATTATAAAATCCTAATGGTTTTTTAGCCTTTTGATATTTATTTTAACAATCTCTTTTTTTTTTTTTTTATTATTATAAATTAATTCAAAACAAATACTTCAATAACTTTATGTGTAATTGGATTTAAAATATTATTATGTAATTACTTTAATGTAAACATACAAACTATGTGATATCATTTTTGATTTAATAACCTCTGTTTATAAATAACTTACTATGAACTATAACACAAATTCCTGTGAATAGTTTTACTAATAAAAATTATGTTCTAACATTTCCAATTTGTACAAAGTAATTCGACCAAACCCGGTTAGTACTCGTAATGTACCGTACCCTCTATCCACAACTGGCAACCCTTTAAATATCATGCGACTTTTAATGACTATTCTTGGAAATTTGGCCTACGTGACTTTCAACACGCTAACATATTTCTCGGAACCCGAAGCCTTCGCGCACACAAAAAAACCTTCATTATTGCGCTTCCGTTCAAATCCGTCCTTAATCATGCAATGCATTTGTAACCGAAGTAATTACCCAATATCTAATATTGACAACCAACTTAATATTACTGAATATTATTTACAAGACTCTTGAAACAAATATCCTACGAAATCTCATGTCATAATAGATCAATTTTGACTAACAATTACTACTCAAACCGATGCGTCGTCCAAGATTACAACTGTCTTCCATATTACCAACCGTCGAGTAAATGGATAAATACGGCTATTTCCGTTCAAAAGATTATCTTATTATGTGAAAAACAGTTCTAATTGTCTATAATTCTTCTAATGATACTCATACAAGACTTCTTTAACATAGAAGATAATTAATGCCGATATATTTAATACCAAACTTATGTTTAACAATTAGTTCTACCTTTTTTGTACATCAATTGACCTCAACCTTCTTTCAATGTTGAGATGAAACCTCTCTCGTCGAATGTAGGTATAAAACCTTCTTTGTTAATTTTAACATAAACTCCTTCGTTGAATTTTTGCATAAAACCTTCTTTGTAGAATGCGAATATTGGGAAAATAGATTAGTATTTAGTTTTTACATGTGTATTTTTGAGATATATCCATATTTGTTATGTTTATATATTTTTATTTAATCGATTGCAGAAAATGAGAGGTATGCTCATTTTTGGTTCGTTACACTCGCCCCCGAAAAGAGGATTTAATAGCGGCTAAACCTAAATAGTTGACAGACGAAATAAAAGACTCTTTTCTTGTTTAATAAAATATATTTTATTATAAGTTTTACCTGTTTACTGGTTACCTTTGAAAAACATTACCATTACCTTCTATAAAACAATATCATTACCTCACTTGGAATCGTCTCTAACTTTAAAAGAACCAATTTAAACTTCGTTAATCTTTTCATTTCCAAATCTAAACTTTACAGAATGTAGTGTGGCCCTAAGTGTGTGGTGTGTTATTTAAACCTAATGAATAAATAAAAATAAGCTCCCGTTTCGTATCTATAGAATAGCCTGAGAATCATTGACGCAAAATTGTCCTTTCCCCTCGAAATAACCAATGTACCCAAAGGAATGAGTTGTGAATTCACCAACCGCTAACCAGTATAGTTCTGACGATCCATCAACCCAAACCTGATTTATCCGCTTGACCTGGGATCGACCGAACCACCCTCAAATACTTTAGTTAAGTGTCTCTGGTTCAAAACAATAGATTGCCAGAAATAAACAGGCCTCTTACAGTACAAATCGTAAGCATATCCCAATTAATCACAAGGAGTTATGTGTAGTGTTCGATGATGCCTATTCTAGCATATTATGGTAGCTTCTTGTGTAGTTAAGTCTACAAAAAAAAGTAGTAAACCTACTGTAAAACACTAACCTAACTTCACTCTCCTTTTTTGTAGACCATTGTAAGTGTACGAGTTCAATTTTGGAAATGAATTGACCTATTCAGAAATCAGAAATTCTGGTTTTGTCAAAACGCCACTGCACTCACACTGATACATCATTCAGAACCTACTTTCGTGGTCATTCATTCCACGCTTTGACAAACCCGAAAACCATTAATTTCTGAACTAGAAGATTTGGTTCAAAATTAAGTTTAAATTTTTGACAAAACCAAGCTACTATTTACCTTGCTTTACCTTTACCAAAAAGATTTATCTTACTTTTATTTTTTACTATTGCGACGCCTGATAAAATCAAGGCTAATAAAAAAAATCCTCTTCTTTGTTCTGTCTCAGCTCCTGATAAAATAAACTAACACGTATTATGTAATACAATAAATGAAATTCTTTTCATTTCTAAACCCCTGATGAAATTTAACTAACAATCTCTTTCTCATCTCCCTTTTCTCAATAGGCAAGTATCTATAAACTCTTAACTATTTGCGTACTTATACATCAAACATTTAGCGTAGGTATTCTCAAAGTTCATTATAAATAAAATGGGTTCATTAATCGACAAGGTCCTTCTACAGCCGCAATAGTGTGCAATCATCATTTTATTAATTTTAGACAATAGTTGCTTTATATAAACTTCAAATATAGACAAGGCCCATTTACAGCCGCTACAATAATATGTCCTAATTCTGAAATAATGTGAATAAGCTACCAATTCTAGTTTTAATTTTTACCATGCGTATGGCAATCTTAATTATGTAACATTATCTGTGAAGCGCGATGGCGCGGTAAATTTAAATTTAAAATTCTCGTTCCGCACTCTGTGGCTAACTTTATGCAATTGTAACAAACTCAAACACATTGTAGTTTTAATCTTGATAATTACTATCAATAAATCTTCTTCTCTAATATATATATTTAATAATATAGCACAAATAGTATATTTAAAAATGTAAAGTTGATTCTACCTAGAAGTAAGATAAAAACGAGTCTGTTTTGAAATTAAGTATTACTTGGTTATGTATAACTGTGATATATTATGACATTATGGACAATAAAGGAATTCTATTCTATTCTATTCTGGATTCGGATCTATTCATTGCTCAAATAAAAATGTACTTTACACATATTTTCTAATATTATATTATAGGCTACTATTGTATATTTTGCGTGAGACGTCTCACGCATCTACGGTTCGCTGACGACATCGTAATACTGGCGGAAGAACACGAGTCTCTACAATACATGCTTCAATCACTGGACCTGGAGAGCAGGAAGATCGGCCTGCACATGAATCTGAGCAAAACCAAATTAATGACCAACGGAGAGCAGAAGCAGATTCAAATAGAAAACACCAGCGTAGAGTACGTCAACGAGTATATTTACCTGGGACAAATTATATCCTTTCAGGACTCTACCGCTAAGGAGGTAGACAGAAGAATAGCCATTGCTTGGAAAAAATACTGGGCTAATAAAGACATATTTAAAAGTCGTATCCCAATCCACCTCAAAAAACGGCTCATGGAAAGTACTATTCTTCCGTCTTTACTTTACGGTTGCCAAACTTGGGCTCTAAATAAAGATATAGTGGACAAAATAGCCAAGTTTCAGAGAGCAACTGAAAGATCTATGCTTGGTATCAAATTAATGGACAGAGTCAAGAACACAGATATAAGGAGAAGAACAAAGATTACTGACGCAGTCAAAATGCTTTGCCGATTCAAATGGAAGTGGGCAGGCCATCTCGCACGCATCACGGACAACAGGTGGAGCGAGAGAGTTATTCACTGGTACCCGCGCGACAGCACCAGGACGAGAGGGCGGCAGAAGAAGAGATGGCGTGACGATATCACCCAGGCTGCAGGCGTGGCCTGGCCGCAGCTAGCGAGAGACCGCACTAAGTGGAAAGCAATAGAGGAGGCCTATACCCATACTTGGGTGCCCTTATAATATCACCAAAATTGTAAATACAGTTGTTACTATAATTAAAACTTAATTAAATTGTATACAACTAATTTAAATATTTGAAGGGAATAAAGGCTATTTTATTTTATTTTATTTTATTTATTTATTATTATTGTATATTTTAAAATGTTGTTTGTGTCAATAAATGATTTATTTAATATTTATTTATTATCTATTCTATTCTATTCTTAAAACACAAAGGTACATGAAATTATTCTAAATACAAAACATCACTGTTTTTTTTTTTTATGAACCATATCTGTTTGAAACTGTTTTATTAACCTACGAATGTCTATTTCAGCGCCCCCTGGGATCCGTAACACATGACCATATATGAATTCAAACCCAAACCTCGTCACCGAAAAACGCAACAAATAAATTTGAACTGATAATCAAATTTATCAGAAAACCACGAACGCTAATTTCTACCAAAATTTATCTTACCCTAAACCATGGCTATATTAAGTACATCTGTTTTTTTTTTTTTTTTTTTTAATATAAATCTATTTTATTATTATTATTATTTATTATTATTATTATTTATTATTATTATTATTATTATTTATTATTTATTATTATTTTTTATTATTTATTATTATTTTTTATTATTTATTATTATTTATTATTATTTATTATTATTATTTATTATTTATTATTATTTTTTATTATTTATTATTATTTTTTATTATTTATTATTATTTATTATTATTTATTATTATTATTTATTATTTATTATTATTTTTTATTATTTATTATTATTTATTATTATTATTTATTATTTATTATTATTTTTTATTATTAATTATTATTTTTTATTATTTATTATTATTTATTATTAACACTACAGTGCACGCGCCCCTTTTTTTGACATAGATGCTCGCATGCTCTACCATAGTAGAAAACAATAATTGAGATATTTTAAAAATGGGTGGTTTTAAAATGATAAAACTGAATAATGTTTGTCATCTAATTATTATTACACACAATTGTTGCAAAAGATTACAGTTTTAATAGAACATACTTAAACTAGAAACAATTTACGAGATCCAGAAAATAATCAACATTTTTGCCATGTTTGAGATCAGCTCAAAAAAAAAAAACTTCTAATAAGCGATGACTATCTTATTGGTCACCATCCTCGCATTCGATACAGACCACAACTTGGTGATCAGGACAAATCCACCTGGCACATCACTTACACCACTTTTTCGTGGACCGATTTCGGGCTCGAGAGCACAGGCAACATTTACCTACTCTTCCCATTCTTTGAGGATCATTCCGAGGCACCTCATCTGTATGCCCCAAAAGCCATTTCGTTTTATTTTTTAATTCACGGGGGAGGTTTTCAAAGGTCAGTCTTCTTGCCATGAGGGGTTTTGCCAGCTCATACGAAAGATCGTAAAGAAAATTGCGTCTCACAATCTTTTCCTGGCCTTTGTTTAGTTGGTGGATAATTAATGCATTTATTCCAGCTATGTGAGCTTTTGAGATCTTACCCGGGTTGCAGAAGGACATGTTTTACTCCAGCGTGTTTCATTTCTAGATACATAAATGTCGTCGCGTGTATTGTTTTGAGCGAGCTCAGCAAGAGGCATGTCATCTTCAGACGATGATGCTTGGTCTTCGCTTACAGCTTCCTGTACCTGATGCCTGTCTTCCTGCTCCATCGGTTGTACTTCTTCTTCCCCACCATCCGATTCACTTTGAATCACTTCCTCGTCCTCAAATTCTTCATGCAACCACTGAATCACGCGAGATTCATGATTGGGTCCATTTTTTCGCTGAAACAAAGTAATAATAGTTATCAAAACACCATAACATATTAAATAGCAATAACTATATATATTGTTCATTTGTCAAAACATAAACATTAAATTTTTATACATAATGGATTAAAAAAGTCAAAAAAGAAAATGTTTACTTACATTCGGTATTATTACGCCAATACTCGCACGTACTACAATAGTAGAAGACAAACTTTGACACGTAATTACAAGAAAGTGCGCTTACGCTGCAAGTGGGCGCCGTACTAATCCGTTCCGCGATTTTGTCGACGAGGCTTATCTAGGAGCGCAGGGGGTCAGGTGTGAGAATGAATGAATGGCGCTAAAATAAGTAAGTGCATTCTACTATAGTAGAGCGCGCGTGCACTCTAGTGTTAATATTTATTATTAGTAACCCACTTTTATGTCTAGAATACAGATTTTTTTTTTCTATTGCAACATACCTAATTATTGTTAATAACTTTCCTAACCAACCTATATTCTTCTGCAACTGTTTCAACTAAATAAGCATCTTTGTTTAAATTACATCAAAGTCCTTATTAAACTTGATTTTATTTATTACTAATTCTAACCCATTCTCTCATAGGGCTACTCCGCTTTACTTACTCCAAAACAATATAACGGAAGAGCTGCAGACTAATTGTGAATAGTTATACTATCTGCTAGTTCGTATGGCTAAAAAATTAAGTTACAACCACCAACCAATCCTTTTATTATAATTTGTTAAACTTCAAGGAATATGTAACTGTTATAATTATTATCCTTTTATTTGTCATTATTACTATTTGTACTATTTTGGTGTCTATCCTATAGTTACCGTATAATAAATTTAATATTATTTTTATTTTCCCTCATGAATATAATAATAAATACTCTTACAACACACCGTTTCGATCTAAACGTCACAAATTACATTTGAAAATAGGCCTGCCTAAAATAGATATTTTCATTTATAAACTATCCGAATTGTTTTATCTACATAAAATTCCAAAGCACAAAAATAGTTTGATTAAAAATATTTGTCAATCTAGAATTCACAATACAACACATTTCGATACTTACAACAGGTACAAACTACCTCACCACTATTTTCTTTTGCCCGCTCGCGATGAATAAGCCGCGTCATACCTACGCTGCGCTCGGGCCGAGCGCGGCGGTCGTGCGCGCCGTACTCGTCCGTATTACCGCGGGTATCGGGTGAAAGCGGCGTGCGCGACCGAACGTGTCTCGGTTTGAATGTGGCCGGGTGCGTGCCACTTTATGCTACCTACGTTCTTGTTGTTTACCGGACGATCGGAGCGTTAAAATTGTCATCTACCCCCGAATTGGCTTGCCACTGTTTTTGTTACGATAACCGTGTTGTCAAATGTAATGCAATCTAAAATAGGCTTACATACACCTAAATTATCAAGTTACTCTCATATATCAATAGTGTCTAATAGTATAAATACGAAAAATTTAATTTACATTTATATAAATTCTTTTATGAGTATACCTACTTAAATAATACACCATATGATTGCAATGTACTACTAGGATTTTATAATATACACTTGTAATTATACATTAGAATAAGAATTTATGCAAATAAAGATAATTTGAAAACTAAAACTTCTCATTTTTTTTTTTTTTATTAATCTTTTATTATTATTAATATTATTATTAACATTATCATTTCCATTCGAGGATAAAACTACACAATATTTATTTCCGTAAACCTAAACGCGCGTTAAGCCAAAACGTTCTAATCAAAAAAAAGTTTAATTAGATTATGTGTGCAACCTCTTGATTAGCCTAACATATCCGAAAAAGTTTACCTACGTAAAGTAAAACCTCTTTGGTAGCATTTTTTCCTGCTTCTAATTCTTCAAATTAAATCTCTTCCTATAAGGTTTTAGTATGCGCTGTACAGTAACAAACACAAAACTTTTATCAACATGTGTACAAACGTTTATTCCTATATACAGTAATGCACTCTTGGTCTAGATCATATCTAACAAGAATTAGCTATCTATCCAATACTAACAATTGATACTGGAAACAAAAAAACCCAAGAATTTCGGATAGATTGCAATTTATTAAACTTATGATATCACAATTTAATGCAGCCTAGTCAATTCCTAATCTTCATATATAAACATTGCTCTTACTGAATAAACTTCGTATTACTCACAAAATGATACCTACGAATGCATAAACAAATTTACCCAAACCAAACCATAACCAAAACTTTTAAAACCCAACTCTGGTGAATCTAATTTGTTGAGTATTATAAAACCTCTAATCTGCCACTTCATTTATCATTTTTCTTTCATTTCATTTCTAATACCTAGCTATATCTAATATTTCCGCATTTTATAATTACTTTAAGTTAATAATCACTTATCCCTACCGATGACAACTAACAACCGTTTTTACTATTATAACTCATTATTTAACTCATACAATAAGATTTTTAATTATAATCTAATAACGATTTAACCAACGCGTGATGTTATTAGAACGCTAACTCTCTCCTTACAACCGTTAATCTACTATACAAGTCAACATATCAACCTATGTTTGTTGAAGACCAATATTAACTCTTTCTATTTTTAATTTTAAGCATACTAAATTTAATTTCGCGTATAACTACATATGCTTATTGTAATAACTATCTAACAATTTATGCACAATGAAACCTCCTTCGTTTTCAAATAACTTATTATACGCTCCCAAAAAGGTTTGCGTTTCATGCAAACTCTTTAGTGATTTTCCCGCGCAAAACCCACAATTATGTTATCTGTGCCTATAAAATTATTTCTTCTCTCGTTTTCCGCGCACGCCCACATAAATTAAATATATTCAATTCATTTAAAGAAATAATCAAACACAATGGACCCCATTTTAGCTAATTTAACCGCCCAATTTCCCATTCTTTTCGATCCTTCCGATACTAATTTCAATAATCAAGACTTACGCAAACAATCTATGTACAATTTATTAACAAAATATAATTTAACTTCTCCCACATCAATTTCTATATCGCAATTAAGACGAAAATACAAAGAACACATCCGTACAATCCAAGATACAACACACCCTAATACGGTAAGTTCCTTTTTTTTTTTATATGAATTCTTTTTTTGTTCTCTCAAGTACTTCTGTACTTATATCTTGTTCCCTTTAATTCCTTCCAGAATCCTATCCCACTAAGCCCCCCGATTCCGTCCGCTCCAGCCAGTGAATGGATGATCGTCTGCCTGCCTGGCTTGTCTTCCTTGCCCCCAGCAGAAAGAGAAGCCGCCAGAGCGAACATTCATTCACTGGTGGCCCTACAGCAACTATACCCGCCTTCGACAATTGTTATAACTCACCGAACAACTGAAACGGTAATAAACCTTTATCTATTTATGTATATGTATAGACGCAAAATATGTACTCCTTTTAGAAAACGACTCTACTTTAACCTACTACTTTTCTCCCTTTCCAGATTCCTACAAACTCAGCGGATCCCCCCTTGCCACCATTCCCTCTTTCTATCGATACCCGACGCGCTTATGACCCAATTTTATCAGTACGTATTTACTCATCTAAGTATTATTATTATGTCTCCATTCTACCATTTTCTCATTATTCAAGCCCCATACATAATGTGTACTTTCGATTACAGGCTCATCCATTTGTACCCACTATCTCCGATCTACCCCCGCCTACTCTGGTAAGTCTCTCCTGTCCCTGGCTACATAAAATATATAATAGCACTCACACAGTTAATAATTGACTACACCATCCCCTTTCCTTTACAGACCGATTATACGTCTCCGGAAATGGAATCTCTATTCGAAGATCTTTTCTAGAACTAATTCATTATAAATTATATAATATATTATATATATTATTATATACTAAGTTCTCCCTCTTTTATTTCCTATGTTTTCTATCTGTAACCGGTTTTATCTCTTATTTTCACCTAAAATGTTCACTAATCTAATTCAAATTTTCGCGGGTTCCAACTGTTGGTTAACTATACTATAATAACAATAGAATTTTTTTGACTTGACTATCAAATAAATAAGTTTCCTAATGACTTTTTATAATAATAAAACTTATCAAACATTTCCCTCATACAACACAATAAAATTATTATATTTTGCTCATAACTAAATTTTCCTATCAGTCGCGTAAAACGAAACGCCTATGAAATGAAACGACCAATCGTCCAATCAGAGCTCGCGACGTCACGTTCAATATCCAACATGTCCCGTCAAACATTATTTAGTGTTGTGGTAAAATTGAACAAACAACAATTTGAACTTAATCGAATGAAAACACAAAACTAATATTCTATATTTCATCCTTTAATTTACAAAGATGTACTGTCTCTTTGTAGTAAATGTTTATTCACTATTTTAATGTAGAATTAGTTTTTTTTTTCTTTTTTCTGAATAATAAAATATATAAATATTAACAAAAATATCAATCTCAAAAAAAAAGAAAACATAATTTAACATTTGAATAATTATTCTTCTTCTTGTAAATACAATAAAAATGTGATTGTAATGCAATTAATTAATTACGCACAAAAATCTCAACGCAATAAATCTTATAGACATGTTTTGTTTTCCCTAACTTCCAAGTACTAGCTATTAGAAATTCCTAAATTATCCAATTCTACTCAGATACCAATTGTAAATTATAATATTATCTAAGACATTTTGTTATATTTTTTTTTTTATAAAGCGTGAAAATACAATATTCAAACATACACAATATATTGTTTCTTGCAAAATAATCGAATCCATTCAAACACCTAGCCCCATTTTTATCGATTAATTAGATAACGTTCCCATCACTAAACTCAACCAGTTGAACGATGAGTTCACAAGATGTCGCCACTTCCGCCTGCTCTCAAATTTTATGTGAACGACCGGCAATGTTTGTGATGAAAAAAATCTCTAATTCTGTATATTCCAGCACAATACAGTGTAATTATAGATAATCTAACGCTTTTCGTGTACAAACAAAAACTACCTAGTGCCACCTGCGCTCAACTACCATTTCAAACTCCAAAACAGTGCAAAAAGTAGATAAACTTTACCTACAAAATTTGTCGTCACAATTCTACAGCAAACTACTCCCATGGTTTCAAAAGGTAAACATACAATTCCCAACCAAACAATGTTCAGTGATAATAAGTGTCAGATCATATTCTATTACCTATCTATTGCTCACTATGTCAACAATATAACCCCATCCAATCTCAACATTAATACATGAAATCAACCCAATAAACTATCCATTTTATAATATACTTGAAAAAGAAAGTGACCCTATGGTCTTGCACAAAACTTCCCACTTCTAATCATGTCAACAAACCCAATGAAATTCCTAACAATATTGTCCCTATAATCCTTTTTATGTGTTGATAATTACCAGACCTTGCACGACTTGATATAACAATATTATATTTTTTTTTTCATGCTTAGACACATAACATTAACGCCCTTACTTAGATAAAGACATAAAAATCAGTCAAAAGGTAACCAGTCTAACTTAAATTTCATGTCCCTGAATAACCTAATTCATGCCTATTGTACAATGTGTTACAAAAGATATTCCCAAATAAATAAGTACTATCACACTACCTATTTTGTAATTATTCATAAATGAACAATAGAGCTAGACACCTTTCTTTAATTTTAACATCTTATCTGATCTTTCATTGTAAGAACTTTGATATTGGTTTTGACTATGAAAATTGTGCCTTTGCTAGTTGTATAATTAACCCTTTTACCTGATATTCCTAAAATATTTTACTTTTAATTTTAGTTACACCCTAATTCTCCTCTTAATAGCTTAATTTGTATAATTTTGACATTTATTCTATGAAGAAATTGATAATTGGTATGGAAACTCTCAGAAACGCCCATATAGACTGCCCTATCTTGTTCCAATAATTATTGTTCTATAATATACCACTAATTCAAACTCTACCCAGAATATAATAAAATAATCATCAAATTACATTAATACAACCTACTAAAATAATAACTAAACCTTCTCCTTTTCTTTTTTTTTTCAGGAATAAACACTAATGCACAATGGATGATCCCAAACACCCACCCCTTAATTTGAATACCATCAACACAAGTAAGTAATTAATGCCAACTAAATTAATTTGATTTTTTTTTTAGAATTCTGTACACTATATGATAATTTTAATAAAGTCATAACGAACCCCAAAACCGCCCTAAGTTCCTCTAACATGGTTTTGTTATATCTTTTTCTATACAAACAGCCGAGTCCTACAATTCAACGCGACATCCGTCCCACAAAAATGCTCATTCCGAAAACCCGCTAATGCTATTCTCAACTATTTGTTTGTGTGTTTACTTGTTTGTTCGTTCAAATTGCCACAAAACTCTAAATATAAAACCAGATTCTTCTTTGAATAATTTCTCTACTTAACTACATTCTGACAGAACTTACTTTAAGCAATAAGGCCGCCATTTAGACTGTTACAAACTCAAAAACTATCTAAAGTAATTCTATATTAACACCAACTATTTGTTTTCAAATATGTGAACGGTGGCCCTTAATGTCAATCTAATTTAACCAATTCAATGTTCAAAGATAAAACCCTATATTTTTCCTTCTTTCACCTAAGCATCTTAAACATGAATTTATAATAAGGTAACAACTACTCAAGCCTATTATGTTTGATCTATACTTTACTTTATAGAAATAGATTACTACATAAAGAATAAAATATTAAAGTAAAACTAAAATTATTATAAAAAGGAAACAATTATATTCAAGAAAACAAAAAGCTTAGATACATATTATAATGATTAACTTGGACAACCTTTCTTAACCAGATATTACATATGTGCCCAATTTTATTTAATTTCATACCATCAAATATTAATGTTTTAATGAACTTTATTTTTCAGATGCTGAATTATTCCACAAGCTGACATTTAGAATTGATGAAAATTGGAGACCCCAGCCCATTTGTATTTGTTACTTGTTTATTCAAAGGTAAAATTTATCCAAATTTTAATATT
Organism: Macaria liturata; assembly: GCA_964023185.1. Lineage (NCBI taxonomy): Eukaryota > Metazoa > Arthropoda > Insecta > Lepidoptera > Geometridae > Macaria > Macaria liturata. The sequence continues at coordinate 15,877,420 of OZ026809.1, read as the reverse complement.
CATACTTACATATTTATATGATAGTGGATTATCAATTTTTGTGATATGTGAGTCTATACTTGCTTCTAAATTTATTTAAATAATGTTTATATATAAAAGACTATAAGTATGACTAAATCCTACTCTATATTAATAATTCTTAAATATTTTTACTAAATTATACTAAATTCAGAAACATTTTTTTTTTTTTTATATATATATATTCACATACATATTTATATACAACCTACAACTTTCTACAAAAGACTTCAACGTATGTGCTAATTTATTCTATTTATTATGGCTATATTTACAACAATAGTTTGTACAAATGTCTAACATTACTATTTTTATTTTTCAGGAAAACCAACTCTTCAATAGCAGAAAGTACCAGCCTATGAAAACTAACGACTCGCCCCCAGACGTTTTAGTTTTAAACTAGCCTAATATAATATCTTATTCTAAACGTGTCCCTCTCTGTTATCCCTCCATTTCAAACAGCAACAAATGTAGCCAGACCGCTAGGTCTGACTATTTATGATGGCCAAAATCATGTCAAATATATTCCTATTTGTAGGTACTTATAACTTAAAATTACAATCCTAAAATCAATTAAATTTTAAATCCTGTCACGGCCACCCAAATGTAACAACCCACTTCCTATCTACCTATATATCTCTATTTTTTTTTGAAACTATCTCTAACTTATAACTATAAATTGTAATTATGACTAATTAATAACTAACATACCGCTGATATACGTCTGATCATTGTATCTACTTTAACGAACCCTATTAGATAAGTATATGTGATGTCTTTAGTACAGCTGACCTAATTTTGTCGTCTTCTTGTTAATTAATCTTACAACTTACTTCTTCCCAATTGATATTATACTAATGTTTTACCGTGTACTCTTTCATTACCTCAAACCCATTGCTTAATTCCTATTTCTAACAATCTAGTGTTTAGAACTCTTATATAATAAATCACGTTAGTACAAACATAGAATCATACTGATAGATGTTTAATTATAATCTCTCTCACTAAACCCTGTTTATCAATGAGGTCAACAAAACTATATAGAGATTTACTTCATCCGTTCATAGATTAATAATGTTAATTGCTATCTTTATAAATGTTTATTATTTAGGCTCGCCTTTGCGTACCAATCAGTCAAGAATTTAACTGAAAAGCACAGAAAATGCTCCATTCCAACGCATTTTCCCATGGTAAACATATAATTTCCACGAGATCTAAACCCCTGACAAAAGCGGCCTTTCCTATCAATGATAACTCAATCTTTTTCTAGCTGAATGTATTTACTTTTATTTTTATTCATTTGTTTGATTATGACCTACCTAACAAAACCTCGCTCGAACTTTTGACATGATTCCCTACGAAATGTGATCATCTAGTTAGTTAGAACGCCTAGGTTTTACGTAGTAGCCCTAGCTCTTTAAGGATGAACAGAAAGGAACCATAACCTAGTATAACCCAAATGGAGTCTACTTCTCAAAGAAAACTATCGTAAATATAAAGGTCAGATTAATCCTAACAAAGTTATGACGAAGAAAAGTTAAATACATTTAGACATTCTAGGTAATAATTCCTGATCTTGGCTGAGTGTGTAGTTACTCATAAGTAGTAGAAAAACAACAATAATGTTACGTCATCTCTATTATTCACTTTCCAACAGCTGGATTCCTGGTTGGTGATAATTTTGCCAACGTACGAAACCCTAGAAAACACTTCTGAATTCTACCGTATAACAAAGTGACCGAGATTAGATAACTTATCTGTAAATAATTAGTTATTAATCTAAACAGCCAAAAATAGGAACTATACCATAAAGGTCTTCAGTAAGGTAATATTCTCATAAATAAACAATTAGGTTATATTCCCTATTTATTTTGTAAAGGTAATTGTTTTCAAAAAGATATTTAAAAACCATATACAACTGTAGTAATTTTATCATATTTTTAAATTTATTATTTTGTCAATAAATATACTCCCAACACAACTTCTGCCTTTAAGCAAGTGTAGCTTAGTTTACTTTTAATTTAAATCGCTTCAACATTTCCATCAGGCGCTATCTTGCGAAATAGAATAACTTACTTTTGTATTTAAAAGAGTCATAGTTTATATTTCTAGGATTGATATTCATTCAATAAATAGTCTCTCAACTTTATTACTGTCATTTAAGCATGCGTAGCTTTGGTTAGATTTTAATTGATAATTTGCTATGATGTTTTCAATAGGCAATAAAAGAACTTCGTTTAAATAACACATGTTCCAGATAGCAGCTCCCGCTGTTTATTTCAATTAATTATCCGACTTGTATTCATTATAGCGTGTATTTATTTAATGTGAACTTGTAACCGTTCATAATCATAATTTCCAATTTTAGATGAATGTTCCCTAACTACCGCAACTTCTACGTTTTATTTGATATTACAAACTTTCTTCCAAAACTCAATTATTCGGTTCACCCCTTAATAACGTCCTATAATTTAAACGCAGTCGGTTTTATTAATTCCGCTAATAACTCCGCGCTATCTTACGTCTCCGTCCTACTTCGTGAATCATACACAAACTTTCGTCTTATACCAAATTTCAAATAATTATCTACCTCCCTATAACCTATCATCCTAATCTAATGCAAATCTCTTCTCTAAATTATTCCTTACTTCTTACTTACCTGTTTCTCCCTACGCTAATCCCTCAACTAAAACCTACTTATCAGAATGAACCCTAGCTTCTCCTATCCCTATCCCTGCCTACTCAAAATAATATATCAGGATACTAGCCGCCGAATAACCTAGGACGACCAGTGGAACTAGGGGGGAGGAATTTAGGATGCGGAATGATTTTCCCAGATTCCCCTAATCCAGACTCAGATTAGAGAGGGTTTCTACTAACCCATGGCCAAAGGTAGTCGCGGCCGAATCGGGAGGAAATGAAGGTAGACATACAACATTTATCCAGCGGACAGCCAGAATAATGCCGGGTATAATAACAATCAAGGGCTTTAAACCACGAGAGTTTAAAGGTATCTAATCTACTTTAGCAAAGCAGTAATTAGTCACTCAAATACTAATTACAACATGCAATTACTAGCTCAAGCGGGATCCCAGATTTAAATTTTACGGGTAAATTAACGCGTTCACTGGGTAATTTGGATCTATTATTAAACCTTATATCACATTGCCTTCGACTTTGGACGACTACTTGGTGAGCCTGACAGGAGCAGGATATGCTTCAATCTTCCCAAATCCGAACGTCAAATGTGATATTTATACCATGACTGACAATTAACTCTGGCGACCACATCGTAACACTGATTGGATCAGCCCCTTCGGAACACCCAAGCCAAATGTCCGTCAAGATACCAGGTATATGCACTTAAATTGGCATACTTTCAAAACTAAATTTGTGACTTAATGATTTTATCAGGAAAGGAAAAGCTACCAATATTTAAATTTAATAATTTTAAAATAAATACCCTATTTTCCATTACCTTCGACTTTGGGCGACTACTTGGTGAGCCTGACAGGAGCAGGATATGCTTCAATCTTCCCAAATCCGAACGTTAAATGGAAAACTTATACCTTGACTGACAATTAACTCTGGCGACCACATCGTAACACTGATTGGATCAGCCCCTTCGGAACACCCAAGCCAAATGTCCGTCAAGATACCAGGTATATGCACTTAAATTGGCATACTTTCAAAACTAAATTTGTAGCTTAAAGGTTAAAGGAACACTCCAAAAGTTAATCAAGGAAAGGTAGCTCAAATGTTATGGATGAATGATGAGATTTTTGCTTACTCAGGGATTGGACACTTCCGTCCTCCTCGGCGACCCAGCGATGAAAGAGGGCGAACTCGCGCCCCTTCCCCCTTTTATGCCAAAGTATAACAAAGGCTTCGCTATCTCTTTCTTTCGCTTCCTATCCCGTTTCCCCTAATCCTCTCCGGTGTGGTCCCATGTGACTATTCCCCAAAATTCGGTACATCTACCTAAATAAATCATCATTGATTTCCAAATAAGTAACTAATACAATAATTTATTATGAACTCCTATTATAAAATCCTAATGGTTTTTTAGCCTTTTGATATTTATTTTAACAATCTCTTTTTTTTTTTTTTTATTATTATAAATTAATTCAAAACAAATACTTCAATAACTTTATGTGTAATTGGATTTAAAATATTATTATGTAATTACTTTAATGTAAACATACAAACTATGTGATATCATTTTTGATTTAATAACCTCTGTTTATAAATAACTTACTATGAACTATAACACAAATTCCTGTGAATAGTTTTACTAATAAAAATTATGTTCTAACATTTCCAATTTGTACAAAGTAATTCGACCAAACCCGGTTAGTACTCGTAATGTACCGTACCCTCTATCCACAACTGGCAACCCTTTAAATATCATGCGACTTTTAATGACTATTCTTGGAAATTTGGCCTACGTGACTTTCAACACGCTAACATATTTCTCGGAACCCGAAGCCTTCGCGCACACAAAAAAACCTTCATTATTGCGCTTCCGTTCAAATCCGTCCTTAATCATGCAATGCATTTGTAACCGAAGTAATTACCCAATATCTAATATTGACAACCAACTTAATATTACTGAATATTATTTACAAGACTCTTGAAACAAATATCCTACGAAATCTCATGTCATAATAGATCAATTTTGACTAACAATTACTACTCAAACCGATGCGTCGTCCAAGATTACAACTGTCTTCCATATTACCAACCGTCGAGTAAATGGATAAATACGGCTATTTCCGTTCAAAAGATTATCTTATTATGTGAAAAACAGTTCTAATTGTCTATAATTCTTCTAATGATACTCATACAAGACTTCTTTAACATAGAAGATAATTAATGCCGATATATTTAATACCAAACTTATGTTTAACAATTAGTTCTACCTTTTTTGTACATCAATTGACCTCAACCTTCTTTCAATGTTGAGATGAAACCTCTCTCGTCGAATGTAGGTATAAAACCTTCTTTGTTAATTTTAACATAAACTCCTTCGTTGAATTTTTGCATAAAACCTTCTTTGTAGAATGCGAATATTGGGAAAATAGATTAGTATTTAGTTTTTACATGTGTATTTTTGAGATATATCCATATTTGTTATGTTTATATATTTTTATTTAATCGATTGCAGAAAATGAGAGGTATGCTCATTTTTGGTTCGTTACAACGAGTCGCACTGGATGAAGATAGCAACAGATATCCAGGTATTTCTTCAATACACATAATAAAGCTAAGAAGGGTCGAAAGTCTGAACATTGAAGATATTAAAGAAAAGGTTTGGAGATAAGTACTTCGAATTGATAGCAGAACAAGTTCCAATATTTTCTAGAATTTTTGTCTGTTTCTCTGTTTATTAAAACGCTCCTCACGCAAAAAAGGCTGTATGGATCATCATGAATTTTTGTATATAGGTAGTACGAGGTCTCAGGAGTGTCATAATAATATGCTTTTTATCCTAAAATAATGCGAGCAAACCTGCGGGCGTCCACTAGTGACACAATAAAGCTTTAATCTTTTTAATATTAGTATTGCAGTTCCGAACAAAATTGTTCATATATAAGAGAATAAAAAATACAATCTAAACCAGACAATCTTTATTTAGGGTCGTGATTTCCTGAAGAATTCATTCGTTAGGGGAGTTCTCTTGGGCAGATACATCGTGGTGGACACCCCAGCTCCTTCCACGGAAGACGCATGTCCTCTGATATTGTGGTCCGCAAGCATGTCGGTTTCCTTGCGATGATTTCCTTCACCACTATGCGAGTGGAAATCCACATGTAACTTGAATTAAAAGTCAATGGTCTTTGATGTACTTATAACTATAAATAATGTATAAAATAATGGGCCGGATTTGTACCAGGGTGCGTCTGAATGAAAAGCAGACACTGGAACAGCTGATCCACGCTTGCTTTTTTACTAGGATTTATCAACATACAATTTTTATTTCCAGGGCTGGTACGAGCAGTACGACGGTTTTGTAGTTTTACACGGCACCGACACTCTGTGCTACACGGCGTCCGCTCTCTCGTTCATGTTTGAAAACATCGGCAAGGGAGTCGTGTTGACTGGCTCTCAGGCAAGTGTGAAATAACAAGTAGAAATATGTAAAATAAATTAATAGCTAAGTTTTATTAATACTAGTTTAAGTAACTAAATATGATGCTATAATAATTTACCTAGTTTTATTATAAGAAAATATTGAATTAGTTTTAAGCTTAAGTTTTTTTTAAATAGTTTTTGGTACCTAAAATCTTTTGTATGTTTTTTAAGGAATTTAATTGAATGTAAAACGTAAACCGAATGTTATGTAATTAAATTAGTATTAGAAATTCATAATTAGCGAAAATTTCAACTTTCTAACTTTCACAATTTATGAGATATAGCCTGATGATAGACAGACGGATGCCAGATTCTCTCAATTTTAGTATTTGTGCGTCTGCGTTTGGGATGCCGTAATCTGGGATTTATTTTTAGCCCAAATAGTATGTGTATCTTCGGAAGTAGGTATCGTAAAAATACCTGAGATATCACCTTGTGTCATATAGTTCACATTATCATAAACATGGATAAGTTATTATTGTGCATGTCTGGTAGGTACATATAGTTACTTACGCACTGCTCGCAATACATTCTGAGAACTGGCTAGCTACGATATTTGATAAATATGTCACCTACCGGTATATTTCAGCAGCCTCGTCTGCAAGTATAAGGACTGCCCATCGAAGCAATTCTGGACAGCAGTTTGTTGTATCTAAATATATAAAACTCAAAGGTAACTGACTGATATAGCGCATCTATATCAGTCAGTCAGTCAGTCAGTCTTTCAACGCACAGCCCAAACCACTGGACGGATTGGACTGAAATTTGGAATGAAGGTAGATGTTATGACGTAGGCATCCGCTAAAAAAGGATTTTTGGAAATGCTACTTTTAAAGGGGTGAAATAGGAGATGCAAGTTTTACTTCTTAATGCGAGTGAAGCCGCGAGCACCCACTAGTCTTTAATAAATATAATCCATGTTTTTATCACATCTTATTTTGTTATTCATCGATGTGGCAAGATAACAAACATGTTTACTATTCCCACAATGCAACTTTATGAAATGTTGCTCTCCTATGCCATCATTTCCACGAAGTATTTCAGAATCTATCTCCAATTGTACGTTCTCGACAATGAAATATTTTTCTTCTATTTTTAGATTCCCATTTTCGAGCCAAGAAGTGATGGAGTGGACAACTTCGTATCATCGTTGCTCGTCGCTGGAACTTTAAATATACCTGAAGTCACCATCTTTTTTGGCAGCAAATTGTTTAGAGGTAACAGGTAAGGGGCCGTCCATTAATCACGTGATGTTTTTTTGGCATTTTTTAACCCCTGTGGTGATATATGGTGAGGTTTCAGACTAGCCCCCCCTCCCCCCGATATATCACGTGTATTTTTAGACCTACAATGAATCTTATTTTTTTTACTTTTATTGAAATTAAATATTACAATAATTCCTAGCGGTAAACAGAAAGGTTACAGGACTTGCAGGTTGTTTTTGCTTTTCGGTTGAATATCACGCGTTAGTCGAAGAAATAAATACACGTGATATGTTACTACACCCCCTTCCCCCCTCGTGATCTTTCGTGATTTTATTATGGACCCCTCCCCCCCTTTAGAGCCTCAAGTGATTAATTTTGTAAACTAATTGGACAATACCGATCATTACTATGGCTACATACTAATTTCACAAAAATCTGAACCAATATAATTAATATTTGCATATTTTTCCAGTTCTATTCTATACGAGTTAAATTTTTGGTCTTCCTCTAAAATACGCAAAATGAGCACAACATGGATTCTCACTAAGCTATTACTTTCCCTATCAAGGATTGCCATAAACCGTACAAACCCGTTTTAAAGTCTAATCAATTTATTTCACCCATTACAGAACCCGCAAGATTTCGACCAACAATCTCTACGCCTTCGACTCTCCTAACTGCGTTCCTCTAGTAGAAGTGGGCATAGACTTCGACGTGAACAAGTCAGCCATATTCAAACCCAACGCCATTGAGAAGTTCCAAGTGAACGCTCACATGTCGAAGAATGTCGGTCTGTTGAGAATCTTTCCGAGTATAAGTACTGCTGTGATTAAAGCCTTCTGTCAGCCTCCTATCGAAGGTGAGTGTAGGTTTATTGGACAGCTCTAGTTTAATATAAATTGGATTATTAGAAGTGAAAGAAAGTTTAGCTTCGGATTTTATGACATTATATTACTCATAGGTATGTTTAAACAATATTTACTTGACGAATTGAGCTCATCATTTAGATGACCAAACATAGAGGCGGTCTACTTGCGAAAAAAGAAAACCTAACATATTATTTTATAGGTAGTATCCTAAAGTCTCCTGTAATATGTATCTGTTCCGAAAACGTATATCTGGTTAACCTTTGCGTATATGATATACGTACATGTATGTCTAAATCATTTTAGGAACTATGTATGAATAGCCATAAATAGCTGCCTCAAATTTGAGCTGAAAAGTCAATACACCAAAAGTCTACCAAGATTTCAGTTGAGATATTATTCATAGTTATTTATACCAATTTGCTACATCTTTTTAGGAGTGGTTCTAGAAGCGTACGGAGCAGGCAACATCCCCTCCAACCGGCAAGACGTGCTGACTGTGCTGGCGGAGGCAGTGAAGCGAGGAGTCATCATGGTCATCATCACGCAGTGCAACACTGGCTCCGTGGCAGCTCTGTATGAGACTGGGAAGGTAAGGCCAGAAATGGTTCTAGAAGACTATAAAGTTAGAAATGATAATCATTAAAAGGACCGCCTCTCAAAGGATCGTATCTGCCAAGAAATTATCATGATGAAATTATGTTACCAGGAAAATTACGCTAATTAAAACCGTAAACTTTTTTTAACTATAACAGGTTTGCACTTGACCACAGTTTGCCACCTACCATTAATTGTGGCCCAAGATGGAAAAATATATAAAAAAAATAATGTAATTTTTATTTGTTTCCAGCTATTGGCGGAGCACGGAGTGGTGTCCGGTTCGGATATGACGCCAGAAGCAGCTCTGACTAAGCTGTCCTACGTGCTCACAAAAACAGAACTTAGCTATAAGGAGAAAACTGAGGTACCTATTTGATTTATTAATTTAAAATTTGCAGCATTAGAGACATTACTATAGTCTAGAAGTAAGTTTAATAACTGTAACCAACAAATAAGTGTTTGCATAAAAAAAGCAAATGCACATAAACACATACACCTCTACTCGTATAGAGGATCCATTTATTTTCACTCACCTTTGTTTCCTTCAATTTCAGATGATGGCAACAAATATCAGAGGTGAATTGACAAACTTATCATCTATGGCTTTAGAGGTACGCTATTAATTTATAAGATGTTCGATAATAAATAACCGATTCTATAAAAACTGGTCATTTTTAAAACTTAAGTACCTAAAGAATTCCATCTTTTATAGGATCAAACACTGAAAGAAGCTCTTAGTACCAGCTTGAATATCCAATCGCCAAAGAAACTAGCAGAAGTTACGGAGAAGGTGATCACATCACTGCTGCTATATGGCATTGATCACGAAGACTTGGGTGTAGTCAAGAAATTGCTTGGTAAGCTTTTACGACCTAGCTAAAATGCATATTACCTAACTAAGGTATTAAAGGCATTTAGATGCCTTTGGGTTCAAAAGTAGCATGCTAAATTAATTAATGAAATTTATTTAATTATTAACTCGCTGAATTGAATACCGAAGTTGACCTAATGACATGTGCTTGTTCCTATCATATAGAAGACATTGTGTATGTTACAGAAATGGGTGCAGACGTTAATTTCCAATGCTCTGATGGTAAAACTCCGCTACACGAAGCTATCCTACGAGGAAACAAAACTATCGTCGAATACTTGCTCAAGCATGGAGCTAATGTACATATTAAAAGAACGTAAGTTGTCTTTACTTGCTAAAAATAAACCTCCTCCTCCTTGAATCATATCCCTCATGTATGAGCATCGTGGTGGTCACGATCCTCAGTCATGAGGGATACGAAATATATACCTCCCAGCACCTTCTCCTTGATGACATCTTTCTACTTCCTTCTGTCCTCGGCAACATGCAATGCATTATAGACTGCAGTGTCTAAAGTAAAGCTATAAATAAAACAAAACAGTAAATGATATAAAAGATCAAACCTTTTATGAAGGGCATCGTTGCTCTGCCATATTTAAAAAATAGATGAGAAAAATGACTGATTTACCTGTACTTTTGATCATAACTTAATCCATGTCTATCTACTTCTACGTCTTCTACCCTGTCCTTTTGACCTTGACCAATTTTTGTCAATCAAAACTACCACAACTCTGATGTTTGTTGATTAAGTTTCAACCACATCTATTGTATTACTAACCAATTATCTTTCTCCTAACCCAGTTCAGGGGAAAGTCCCCTTATCACCGCTATCCATAAAGACGATATTGGTCTGATCGAACTCCTCATGAAATGTGGTGCTCATATTGCCGAGGGAGATTCGAGGCATGTGAATGAAATGATGACAAGAGCTATCAAGAATGGAACGTTGAGGAGAATGGAATCTTTGAAGAAGGCTGGCGCAGATCTGGACAATCCTGATGAACTGTTGCAGACGCCACTGCATAAGGTTAGTTTGGAATTAAAAGCCGCTTTTATGAATGAAGACTTATTGGCAAGATTATTTTTTGCGAGTTTTTTTTCTAACATCTGGACATTTGGAAAACTGCGTTTATAGATTTGTCAATAATGAGCCTTTTTCAAAAAATGGCCAATTGTCCATCATTAAGAACTCTAATATAAAAGTCGGTTCTTTCCAGTAATACTTTTTCTAAAAGATAAAAATAATTTTCTTAATAATTAGTGTGATGGATTAATTAATTATCTATCACTACAATATTTGCTTGCTATCGGACCTAACTATAAACTAGATTAAGTTCATGTTTTGCTGAAAAAAATAATTTTGAATAATACCTACGTTTACTATAATATCAGACTTCATGATATCTATGTTTCATAAAAAAGATACCAGCCCCAGAAGGAGACCAAACAAGGGCTGAATGGACGATGTCAATGATAATAATTGGAAGACTATTTCGTCAAAATGAATGTATTGTTTCAGGCTGCGCTCTACAACAGTCCAGAGATCGCTCAGTACTTGATAGACAACGGCGCTGACCAGAAGAAGGCAGATATCCTCAGCTTCACTCCACACGACTATGCAGCTAAACTTGGCAGGAAGTCCCTCATGAATATCACGGGATGAAGTAAAAGACAGTCGACTAGACAACAATCAAATAATTTATTGATAACTTTAACTACTTGTTTTATTTCGTACATAGTGATGTGGTAAAATCGATAAAACTTCAAATAGATAGGTACTTAGAGATAAAAACACACATGTTACATACCTACATATATGTCGCAGGCATCTGGTTGAATCTGCTATTCGATTAAATGACTAGCGCGTGACTAGCGCGTTCATTGAACGACGACATTCTATTGAATGACTAAAGGACAACTCGTGAAGTCGTTGAATTTAACGTCCAACGTCTTGCCTGAACGTCATTTAGTGAAGTTGTTGAATGTGATATAGCCGACTTTGTAATGTTTGGTTAGTTTAGTTTAGGTTAGGTTAAACATTAACAATGAGCTTACCTTGATTTTGTTGTTCGTCACTATTTTATAACAAACAACGCACTTCATAGCAAACTTATTCGAAAAAAAATGTCGTCATTCAATGAACGCGCTAGTCATTCAATCACCTCACTGATTTTATGTCCGCTCTGTTCAAAGAGCTATGTTATAATACGCTAACTAGTTGGACGTTTAGTGACGATTGTTTAATCGACGTTCGGCCGTAGTCATTCAATAGAATGTCGTCGTTCAATGAACGCGCTAGTCATTCAATCGAATAGCAAATCCAACCAGACGCCGGCGACATATATAAATAAAATAAAAATAAAAATAGCCTTTATTTCCCTTTGAAGTTATACATGCAAAATTTTTAAAGCTACAAGTTTCAATTGATTTCTATAAAAAGTCAATCACAAAAAAAAAAAAAATGTCACCGTTTTGATACAATAAATGCAAATTCCATATGTTACAATTATTCCAAGATTTATGTATGTCAGAATAAATTCTAGTGTATGTTGAATGTCAAAATGTTTGCATTATTATTTATGCGCGTCTTCAGGGATCGTCCAGTCTTGGACGAAGGCCTCCTCCAACTGTTGCCACATGTCTCTGTCCTGTGCTGTCCGGGTTCACAACTTCCCAGCTACCAACTCTATTTCATCCTTCCATCTTCTCACCGGTCTTCCTCTCTCTCTTTTACATATATACGTTAACGTTATAGTACAGTAAAACCGCGTGAAAGCTATGGTTTGGTACAAAATATCTAGTAATAGGTCCTCGGATTTAGCTCCAAATCTTGGTGTTAAGAACGAACACCAACAAAACTACCAACTTGCAATTATCTAATTATTATGTTGTTGTTTTTCACACTTGTATTCTAGTATCTATCTGATTTTATTTCTAAAAGGCAAAGGTGGGTGACATGGTGGCGAGATAAAATAGATTCTGACGAACGCTTCTATGACGCCGAAAATTTGCACCCAAATCGACAGTCATAATAATTTATCCGTCACTCACAAGTGGAAACTTAGTCCGGGACATTGCACACATCGCCATCTAGCCCCACACTTAGCAAACGCTTGTGTCGTGGGTACTATATAACGGATATAATACTTTTATACTTTTCTTTTGTTAATACATACTTATTATACATACAAACGAACAGACTCAACTCAAGTACTAATTATATTTTTTTAATGTTCATAAATACTTGTGTCATGCGGGAATCGAACCCGCAACCCCTAGATTAGAAGGCACAGCCACTACTAACTAAGCTAACAGGCCAGTCATTACTTTTAGTTAAATTAAATTAAGCCCTATAAGGCCTGCCCAGTGCAGCGAGGTGGTTCATGAGCACAGGTATGTACTGCTCCTGTATTGGGCAGGGCGAGTAGGTGCCGCAGTCTCGGCCACTACGCCCGGACAGCATGGCGTCTTCTATGGAGGTTGTGTTGATAAAGGATGAGAGGATCTTGTTGCTGGAACAAAATGCGATTAAATCTCAATATATAAAACTCAAAGGGGACTGACTGGTACAATGATCTATCAACACACAGCCCCTACCACTGTACGGATTGGTCTGAAAATTGGAATGAAGGTAGATGTTAATAACGTAGGCATCCGCCAAGAAAGGATTTTTGGAAATGCCACTTTTAAAGGGGTGAAATAGAGGATGTAAGTTTTACTTCTTAATGCGAGCGAAGCCGCGAGCACCCACTAGTATTTCATAATAAAAGATCTAACTACCTCTATACCAAAACTCATAATTATTGGTCCCTCATTTGCTGCGTAAAGCGGAAGAAACCAAACAAAAATATCTTTTAGAGTAACTTAACCAATGTGTAAATTTGATGTCATGTCAGAGGCCCTTAGGGCGGCTTGACAAATTCTCGACACCAGAGTCGGCCACTCTCATTCGATAAGAAGAAGATTTGTATGCCAAACTATGTTGAACTATGATCATTTTGCACCCTCCCAACCTACTGCTAAGATTGACCAAATAGGCCATAGCGTGTGAACACTAGTTGAACTAAACAAATGCATCAGAAATTAGAGAGGAAACTTCCTAAAACTTTACTCACCTAGTAATTCGGTTCACAACTCTAGTCAACCTGTCGTCCTGTTTCTGTCCGGTCCAGCACGCCACTCGCATCGTGCAGCCCCGGACGCCACTACCGTCGGACAGCATCTTATTGGCGAAGCTCAGGACTGAATCTGCGCTGAACTCTGTGTTCTCTAGAACTGAAAGGGAAAGAAAGTAAGTTTGTAAGAAATAAGGCAGGCTGTTGTGATAACTTTTTTTAGCGTGCTATACAGTGAGCTTGTACATATAATATCATTGGTGCTATAGATGTGTCAGGACTTTCTACTGAACTGGGCTGTAAAAATGTCTTATTCGGCAGCTAGTTTACTATTTATGTAGGTATTTTAGTTTTAAGGTGAAAATTGTTGAAAAATTAGGAATAGTTCATTATGTAACACGCAATAGAACACCAACGTTTTTCTAACACCACATAGCCCTTATACATCTTTACCTCAAACCTGTTTTTGAAATTATAAGCAAAACTTTTTGTTCACACCGGTCAGAAACCTAATGACAAGATTCTACATTTGAATAGGATACAAGTCAAAATGACACTGTCCAAAATATGACAGTTGGTTAAAAAGGGCATGAAAAAACACTAGCTTTGGGGTTACAAAATAAAATTTCAGTGACCGTAGTAATGAATATCTCCATCTAAACTGCTAAAAGACCACAATAACCTGCCGTAAGTATATTTCTCAAAACATGAAAAAAAATTATGATGTAGAAAGTTTGTGCATAATATATGGCTATACCTTCCTTCGTAAACGTACAATTTAGATGAAATTTGGTCAGAAATATCTTAGGTAGGTAGGTACTACATTATAACTTAGGCTACTTTTTTACCAGATTGATATACCTACATATTATAATACCGCGTGGCATGGCGACTTATTTATTTTGATAAACAGCGAAGTTAGTCTTGGTTTTGATGTTTATAAAATATAATATTTATCATCCTATAATTTTATTTGTTTGACCCAATATCGTTAGTTTTTGTGAGTGGATGAAAATTGGACTTAATATCAAGATTCACGAGCGCCAGTGAATGCGGCGTATTCTGACTATGACGTGTTGAACTCTGCAGGTCATGGAGCAATTGTACATGGTCGAAATATTTGTTGACAAAGTATACATATTCGCTGACGAAGAAAGCGACACAAGTGGCGCCAGCAAGAAACTCATCATCAAAATAAAATTTGGTCCAAAAGTACAGTTCATTATCAAAGAAGGCCAGTTATCGGTGACGCAACCAGGTGAAGATATCGTGGAAACCGACGAAGAAGGGCACAGAAAGTTTTGCCGAACCATTAGAGTTGGCAAGTCTTTCCTCTTTCCATCTTACTCTGATACTGTGCTTTTGATATTAGAAAAGTTTCCACTAGAAATAGAAGTATGGAACGATGATGAGAATGAAAGAGAGATATTCGTTGGTGTCGGTACGATGCAGTGGGATACCGAATTTTTCTACATGCTTAAAGAAACTGCAAATCCTAAATGTCTCCACGATCCTTTAGCTATCAAAACTAAAACTAGACTGATGGCGGAATGTTGCTGTAAACAATGCGGGGAAATCTCTTTTATTCTGCGTCTCAGCGCGTTAGGAGACAGTATAATGACCGAGTTTCAACAGCCCATGGAGGCACCTGATACGTTTGTATTTAGAACAAATAAAGCTCCGAGCACATTTGAGTGTAAACGCGTTGAAGGAGACAATCCAAACTTCTGCATGGTGGGTACTTTATATGAAACTGCTACACTTGAGGATCCGGATATTGTCAATCAAGCATACCAGAAAATCGAAGTTTGTACGGAACTTCAAAACTGTGGCACCGTCGGAGGTGAACCTCTGATCTGTCCACATGGTACCAAAGACGTAGAACTTAAGCCAAAGAAATACAAAATCGAAAAGATCAGAATGGGAGATATCCATGGTCCTTGTGGAAATTCTAACTGTCCTCTTGCTCATAAAGTAAGAAATTACATCAGGACACTGGAAACGTATAAAAAAGAAGCTGCTGGAAAGGTTGCAGGATCAAAAAGCGCCGCCAACACTACTAAAAAAATATGTGGTGGTTGTAGTTGTAAGGATGACAGGTACCATAGAGGTGAATGTCCTGATAATCCTAAAAAGAAAGAACCACTAATTCCTTGCTCTGGCTGCGGTGGTAAAGCTCTCACAGGAGACACTTGCGAAGACAGAAAGAATAATCTCTTCGGCACTGGCGTAACTCCAAAGGGTAGTAAAATGCAGGTGGCTTACGTCTTCAGTGTTCAACAAGTGCCAGAATATAAAGAATCAATGCTTGGGCGCGATTTTATTGAGCAAAATCTTGGCGAAGAATACGAGTTTCCTCCTCTGTTTTCTCCCGAAGAAGGCACAAGTAAGTCTGGCTGTAGTTGCAGTCGTAAACCTTCTCCGACACCAATCAAATACAGTAACGTTCGTTGCGGTCCCAACACTTGCATAATGCAGATGGCTGCAAGAAGTATAGGAATCAACAACCCGGAAATTTATAATGTTGAGATAAATAAAGATAAAGGAAACTATTCACAAGCTTACCAAGGATGTACTGATATAGGAGAAGAAAAAGACTGTAGATGCGCTCCACAAAAGCCAGCCCCTGCTTGTAGGACGTTTGATTGTGACTGTATTCCAGAGCTAGCGAATATAACAGCAAGGAAAACTCACAAGCCCTACTGCCCGCTGTACAAACATAAAAGCAACTGTCCCGTAACGATGATGAATGAAGAAGAAGAAAATAAAGAGGATGACGACGATGTGGCAGAGCCTCTTCCGTACGGCTTGCCGCCGATACGGCTGGGCCCATGTCCTATCATGGGCAGACCCTGCTCAGTTCCTGATGGTTATGCTAGAATGTATAAGAATGCGTGCCAGCCTACTTTGCCACCAAGCTATAGCGATGCAGGAAAAGTCTGTTGCTCTAAAGACTATGAAAGGATAAGAAAAGCATTGAGGGACTACATGAAGTATGAGAAAGATAACGACTGGAGATGTGTCACTAAGTTTAATGTAGATCTGGAGAGAAGATGCTGTGATAAAGAACAAAAGCTTTTGGCTCTGATGGGCAAGGGGTGCTGTGGCGCTCACAAACTGTCGATTCAGGACAAATATAAAGATGACCCCAAGGTAGCCAAGTGAAGATAATGACTTACCTAATCAAGTATTGCATTGATGTTTTATTTTGTAACCCAATTTAACACCCTGTAAAAACATCTAAAGTAAAGTAACATCTAACCACATTTACTGAAGTTTTAATTAAGGCTATTGTAATTAGTCTTTTTAGTTATTACATGTCTGTACTACCTAACAAAACACAGAAGTCTTTCTTTATTAGTAAAACTTTGTTTATGAAATTAACTTAAAATTTTATCAAAAGTAGGTCTTACGTATGTACTTGTGCAGTTATCATAAACGATTTCAATTTTATGGAACCATCTTGTGAGTATTGTTTTCTTTTATATTTGTATTTTTTTTAATTGTTTTCGTTACGTTATTCGTTAATCGAAAATCAACTCACATGCTACTTATCAAGCATAGGAAATCATTCTTGAATGTTTTGAAATTGTTACAGACTATCGGAATTAAAATACATAAATTTAACATTATTTAAAATTCTATTTTTATCTCTAAGCCACGATGGAAAACTACGTAGACCTGACTGAGCCGAAAAAGAAGAAAAAAGTTTACAAAAAATACAGTTATAATTTTGGTGATGTTTATCCAGGTATGAACCTAGTTTTATAAACTTACATTTAGTTATTAAGACATTTCAGATTGAGAAAAAAAGTAAATACGACTTGTTTTGTCTCATTGAAATAAAATCATATCTAATTGACCTTTATTCCTGTTGTTATTCATAGCAAATCATTTGATCGATTTTTTATAACTTTCAGGAATGAATATCGGCCACAAGCACTGTGTTTTGATACAGCGAGGTTATGGAGTACCTGGTAACATGGGATGGCTATGGAATGTGCCCCATAATATACGTGGATTGAAAGTAATGTATACTTTACAAATCATGTAAAAGACAAAGATAATATTTACTTTAATTTTTTTAATCGATTGCTATCATAAAACTATTTCTTAGATTAGTGCCACAAGTTTATCTATATTTTCCAGCCAATTTGTAAGTAGGTATGTATTTATTATTTTATGATAAACTATAAAAGTGTAAAGTAGAAAAAATAACTAAAGGACCAAATGTAATTATATTTTTCAGTATCGCCGTGGTTGGCGCCCGGGGGCAGTTGGCAAAACCATAGCAAAGATGATGAAATTCAAATGTAAAGAAACAGATGTTAATATAAAAGACAAACAGAAAGTTAGAAAAGGGAGGGTTTTCAAAGGTGACGTAGAAACAGAACAGCCCATGGAACCTAAACCAGCTCTTAGAGTACGGAAGAAGGGGGACGTTTATATTATAGAGGTAAGTTGCTTTATAATAAATGTTTTATTATATAAAAAAAGCAACAAGTATTTTAGATATAATCTTGGAAATTCTTATATACGTAGATTAATCTTGTAAAACATTTACTAATAGAACAAGTATTTTATTGTGCAGATAAATCCAATGAAAGATCTATCAGAAATTACCTCCGACGATCCTTACATTGACTGCGATCCACTTGTATTCAAAATAATCAAGAAACAGAGTCCAGAGGAGCTAGCTAAAGAAGAAGCACGCAAAATGGCTAAGCTAAAGAAACAAAGAGACGCCAAAATCCGAAAAGCACTTGCAGAAGCCACGGAAGATATCTGCAAATGCGCTTATATGGATGTCTTTTGCAATAATCTAAATGCTCTAGATCCTGTCATTGAAGCGTGTCCTTTCCAAGAACCAGATTGTATATGCCAAGATGATTCCTCAAGCTCTTTATCAAGCAATGCTACGTGGGATATAGAATACACGCCACCCGTGGGATGTTTGGAACCAGCTTCCAAGAAACAGAAGATACATGTTGAAACTCAATACATTGCAAAGGATGCAGGAATTTCCGATCACGAGTTTGATAAAAAGAGAGTCACGCTAAAGACAAAGAAGCCTAAGAAAGATTCTAGAATTATCGCGTCTGATTAGGGGATTTTTTTATGATTTTTGTTTGTAAAAGAATAAAGTCACATTTTTTACTGTTTTTTTTTCAATTTTATCTTTTTATCAAGACTATTACAATTACATTATAATAATTAACTAACGCAAATGCGCAAGAGTTTGCATTTGATCAATTCTCATCAAGAATTTATGGTAAGCAATTGGTTTGTATATATCTCGGAGTCCATAAATTAAAACTAACCTATTGTTATTTCCTACCTTGTCATAGGTTTATTGAATTTTTCCTGTGAACAAACATGGCTGATGATGATGATGAAGGGGCTGCAAAACGAGACAAGAAGAAGAAGACTGGTTCTTCGAAATATAACTACACATTTGGAGATTTTTATCCAGGTATGTGTTTCAAGTGTCTCGCTATTTATAAAACTTTACAAGAATTTAGAAATTTAATTTAATTTCATTAAGAACTTTACAATTTTTTTGAGTTAATACATGTATCTTAACTTTGGTAGATACGAGTACCTACTATTTTTGTGACTTTCATGACCTAAATCTTGTCTTGCTGTTTTTGTGCTGCAGGAGTGAACATTGGACACAAGCAATGTATTTACATGAGACCTGGTCTGTCTGTGCCGGCTGGGCAGGGCTGGTTGTGGAATGCACACGACATTCCTGGCTTGAAGGTTAGCTATATTCATTATTATAACAGTACTGGCAAACCTCTTCTGTCTTCTTTGTTTAAACCATTGTTTGATTGAAGAATTTTCTATGTAAGACGCTTATTCGCATCAATAAGTTATTTTACAAGTTTAGTAGGAATACTGATAACTACTGCTATTTTTTTTATTTCCAGCCATCCAAAGGTTGGGCGCCAGGGTTGATCGGCAAGAGCGTGGCTCAGAAGATGACGTTCAAGTGCGCTAGAGGAGGGCCGGACAGAGATAAAAATAAAAAGAAGAAGAAGAAACACAAACCTGGCGAAGGGCCCGTGGGAGGAGACTCGGAACCAGACGAGCCTCTCGTGCCTAAACCAGCGCTGAGAGTTCAGAGGAAAGGAGACGTTTTTACTATTCAAGTAAGTTTAATTTATTTTCTATGATGATTTATTAGTTATTTAATGGTCTCTTTGTGTTGTCTGTTTATCTTCACGATGCAATAGAGTTGCGGATTTTTTACTGATTCTCTCGAACAAATTACTAAGATGGATTTATTTTTTGCAGGTCAACCCTCTAAAAGATCTCACAGAAATCACACACACAGAAGATCCGTACGTCGATTGTGATCCATTGGTATTTAAAATCATAAAGAAACGGAGTCCCGAAGAGCAGGCCAAAGTGGAAGCTCGAAAAATGGTCAAACTCAAGAAACAGAGAGATGCTGAAATCAGAAAAGCCTTGGCAGAAGCAACAGAGGATATTTGCAAGTGCGTTTACATGGATGTGTTTTGTAATGACTTGTCGGCGATAGATAAAGTTATTGATACGTGTCCAGCGTTCAAAGAGCCTGATTGTATTTGCCATGAGGAATCGATGAGCTCTCTTTCTAGTAATGCGACTTGGGATATAGAATACACGCCACCGTTTGGATGCTTTGACTTGGCTCCGCGTAAAAAGAGAAACTTCGTTCACGTAGAAACTCAATATCTCAAAAAGGATGCTGGAGTGCCTGATCCTCCGAGGGATTGCTGCAGACCTTGTTCACCTCCAAGACCTAAAAAGTTTTTCAAGAAGAAACCCTGTGGTTGTAGATGAATTTTGTTGATACCAATAAGATGGAGATGTCAAATTTGTAGTGATTGCATAGGATTTTGGGCGTACAAATTAAGCGAAATATAGATTTGTTGTAGTTTTTTTTCAGTTTGTGTTTTAATAAGTATATTTATAGTTCTATTAACATACAGAATTGCATGTATTCTATGAGTCATTCTGCAGGCTGGCCGAGAATAATATTGTAGGTATAGTCGGAAAATTGAAAGAAAATATTAAATAAATTTGACCTTATCCTAGGTCACCAGCCCCCTTACACAAGAGGCGTATTTTAGTGAATGTAATGTCGCATAGAAAGCAATGTATGGGACATCGCGACGCGCTCCGCGGGGGAAATATTACGTCACTCTCATACATTGGCCTTTCTATTCCATTCGCGAGCGTCAGTCAGTACGCTCACTAAAATACGCCTCTTGTCTAAGGAGGCTGAAGCTATAGGTACCCGCACAAGCGAGACTGTGACAACTTACTTCTAGAGATCCTGTAGTCGGGGCCGGTGGAGTAGTGCTTCATGATGAGCGGCAACAAGATGGTGGTCCCCAGCACCACGGCGCCGCCCAGCACCAGGGAGGCGGGGTTGATGTTCACTGTGGGTAGATGCTGGAAGTGACGATATTATCTAATATTAATCTGGAATGTATATAAGTATTATATCCGTTATCTAGTACCCACGACACAAGCGTTTGCTTGGTGTGGGGCTAGATGGCGCTGTGTGCAATGTCCCGGAATTTATTTATTTTAATGTAAAATAAAATAAATAAATAAATATTTCAGGACATATCACACAGCGCCATCTAGCCCCATACTAAGCTTACGCTTGTATCATGGGTACTAGATAACGGATATAATACATATATATATACTTTTTCTTTTGTAAACTACTTATACTTATTATACATAGAAACGACCAGACTTAACACAAGTGTGTTACATGTGTGGTATTAGATACATTTGTTTATCAATGAAATGAATAAATATTACATCTGTTTTGAAATAATGTTAGGAACTCTGAATTATTAAACTCATATTTGTACACTCACACATATGTAGACTTCTGTGCCTACTTCATTTTTATAAAGACTAGGTATAAAACTGCTTTTTTGGGGCGCATTTACGTTCAAATTATTCAAATTCTAAGGATGTAGATACAATATATAAATGAAACATATACTTAGGCTGCTTTTATTTAAGAGTAACGTTGAAAAAAACACGGGCACGTCTAGTTTTGAGTACTTTATTGTCATATTTAAATAGGCAGTATAGGCAATTGAATTATTTATTCATTCTTACCGGTATTCCGAAAGAATCCACACTTGATGAAGGCTTGATAGGAATTGATATAAACGGTATTGAAAAATCCAAATCAACCTAAAACAAACAAGACAGAATTTTAGCAGACATTATAATGCATAAATCAATGATGAGATTTTATGGCTCTTTTATATTCTTTTTTTCATAAATAATTACATAACAGCACAACTAAACAAACCTTTAGACAGTTTAAAAACTTTGGAAAGGGCAAAGCCTCAATATAGAAAATACAAAAGATATTGAAGGGAAGACAGCTAGAGACATTAAAATGAAGATAATGAGAAATATTGTCCCTAATGTAAATAATGCAGTTCTTACCGTAATATCCCTATCTTCAAAATTAAAGGAGAAGAATCTGCCATCCCTATGTCTGCGGCTGGTTACCATCAGGAAAGCACTGCAGAACACCAAACTTTTCGCTAACATTTTACAAGATATCGTCGATAGCTTTCACTGTTTCATTATTTTCAAAATCACATGTACAACAGGTGGCGAAAAAACGTGTAATAGGTTGTTTAAAAATTGAGATAATTCAAGAAATTGTATTGCCTTAAATCAAGTATCCAACTTGAAATAAAGATATAACCGCTTTAACTCAAACAAAGTCAAACCTAGTTTGTGCCAATTTCACTAACTGACTAGCTTTTTATTTATTTAACAAAGCCGAGCTAATTACGGTGCTGTTTCCGCGGGAAGCAAACCACATTTGTGGGCAATATAGTTGCGCTCGCGCAGAAATATATGCGGGAATCAAATGCGCATGACGAGTGGATTTTCCGCGTATTGTTCACGCAATGAAACACAAGAAATGGCGAGTTTGAGCTTTGGCTATGTCAGGGCGGTTGAAAGGAGCTAGGAATGTGTAGAAAGTCCTAATAAAATAACTTCAATTTTAAACAAAATATGTACGGAGAGACTGGTGGTAAGTGAAATGAAATGAAATGAAATTTGTTTATTTAGCATTATACTTATGGCATAACATTGTATGAAAATCCAAAGGCATCCGAACTAGTTTATAACTGTGTTTCGGTTGCCGATGGCTTAGTGACCAGGTATTTGTGTTTTTAAGATGCGATAAGCACTGGGTTTCACAGTAATACTTTCGTCAATTTTTTTTAAACGTAAATGAACAAATTTTCACCCATGCCTAGGTGTTAAAATTTGGAACCCGGGCACGGTTTTTGCTTTCAGTGCCTCTATAAAAGCCATGGTATCTATATCTTTCTATACATATAATAAAGCTGAAGAGGGTCAAAAATCTAAACTTTACGTTTAGATATCACTTTTTTTTTTTGGGTATACTTATTAATTATTATTAATTTTAAATCCATGACACAACACGTTACAGCAGTTTTTAGAATTTTTGACTGTTTGTGTGTTTATACGCTCATCACGCAATAACGGCTGAACGGATCATCATGATTTTTGATATGTAGGTAAAATATGAGGCCTTAGAAGTGTAATAGACTACTTTACTTGACTTTTTATCTCAAAATAATGCGAGCTAAGCCGTGGGCGTCCACTAGTACTCTGAATAAAAGAAGCCTTCTATCAATAACAAAACATAATACCGTAACTATAGTAAATTATGACATCTATATATGTTAACTCATTGAAAAATACTGTGCTAATGTACAAAAGCTAGATAGATCAAACTAAAATAACATACCGAGAGAACGACAGACGCAAATAATGATTTAATCTACACTTTGCAACGTAGAAAGACAGATCTAAATCTTATCTAACTCTGTCTAATGTTGTGTTTACTCGCCCCATGAACACATTGATGGCTTTATTTAAGTACCGTGACTGTTTGTATTGTGACGAATTTGCTAACTTTAATTTCATTTCAAAAGAAAATATACAACAGGAGGGATGTTAGTTTCCATTTGGCTAATTATTTGAATCAGAGTTAATAGGTTTCTTCTAGGCAAACGCGCTGAATCTAGACTATAGCGGTGCTTAATGTCAGGCGGGCTGTAGTCTAACTAAGCCTATTTCGTGTTAAAAAATATTTTGTTAATTGTAGAGAGAAGTGAGAAACACGACTCTTGCTATGAGTTATGCCACTTTTCAGTTCGTTTTGTTACTATTGGTAATATTTTTAATTTGATTTTCATGGTTGGTCCTATGATGAATTGATATAGTTACAGATATACATTATGTACCTACCATAAGGCCTTCTCTTATATAATAAAAATACAGTAATAATATTATATTATGTAAAACGATAGTAAAATGATTTCATCATTTTGAAATAAATTTATTAATTTCATCCCTTCAACGCTAAAGACATACATTTGTTTTCAGAACTAACGGATATTTGTGGCTATCATTATCATCATCCACAGCCGGTTTCGTCCTACTGCTGGGTATAGGCCTCTCACATAATATTCCATTGGCTTCGATCTTTAGCCAGCCTCATCCAGGTTTGACCAGCGAGTAGCGACTAATGTTATGTCGTCGACCCATCTACATAATATTCGACACAAGCGTTTGCTTAGTGTGGGGCTAGATGGCACTGATATTTTTTTATTTATTTATCTTGCAGCCGGACCCCCGACGTTACGGTGACCAGTCCTTGGCCACTACTCGGTCACTGCCTCACTCCACCTGTCATCTACTCGTCTAGCCAAGAGTTCCGCCCAGATGCATGACTGCAAACCCAGCGTCTCGAACTTTCGTTCGGTGCCGGATCTCAGTGTTTCGTATACAATCTAATAGTTTGATGCCGAGCATTAACCTCTCCATAGGTATCTGCGCTACCGAGATCTAATAACTATATCCATATTTTTGGGATAAATAGGCTACGTTAATTTTGAGACTTTATACTACATGTTTTGAGATTTAATACCCTATACCAAAATTCATGCTGGTCTTCACACTTTTATAAGTTCCATAGAATTTTGTAGGTTTAGGTACTGCCATCTGGTTCGGGTGAATTGATATGGATTTTTTTTGACATAGGCCTTATTATAAAGATTAAAGACTTTCAATTGAGTAGATAAAAAAAGTCATAAGATACAAGTCAACAAAACAAGACAATCTGAAGTTTTGATAATCAATAAGCGAGGCGTGTGTCTGATGGAGGTATTCTGTGCTGATGGTAAGCATAGTGTTTGTGTATATCGTCATACTTACCCAATTCTTAATACACATGAAGTGACGTAAGATGTTGCTTTTGTCCAAAACGACGGCGACACATAATTGGGTGCACATTGCGCTTCTATTTTACGCTCTAAATCCTCTTACCTCAAAATGTTCGTCAAAATTGTTTGAATTGAATTTTTGGTGACTTCGGTTATGTTAAAGTTAGCTTGTGGATCATTTTTTTATCTTTTTCGCTTTTACTCTTAGATAATCTAGGCATATGCTGAAGAGGGTTAAAAATAAAAAGATATTAAAAGTAAAAATGTTTGGGTGTAAGTACATATGATGACATGATTTTTGGTATGTAGGTAGTATGAGCTCTTAGAAGTGTCATGTCTTAAAATAATGCGAGCAAAGCCACGGGCGTCCACTAATACTGAATACAGGCCTCTCAAGCATATCAAGTCAGTTATCTGATGTGCAGATGTATCACATACTTAATTAATATTCAGTTTTAAGCATGACAATAAAGTTTTTTTTTAATTGCTTGTATACTTATCATTGCAGAAAACAGAATCAGATGTTCTGGTCCTGTTGCCTGTGATGCTGGCTATCATCTACAACGGCGTACCCACGTTGTTTCGGCACCAAAAGAAGCTTATTAATATTATATTGACTTAATACAAGTATCACCGCAGGGCACCGTTAGTGCGTATGTGATAGGTAGGTAGTTGTAATAAAATAAGTCGGTTTTAAATGTATCCTTTCCATTAAGGAACATATAAGACCCTGGAAGGAGCTAATCTCCGAGACATTTTTGAGCGATTTTGAGTGATATTTTTTTGTGTACATTAGTTTATTTGACCAATAAGAACGAATCAGATATCTTCACAAAAATATTATATTTTAATTTAATTTATAAATAAATACGTTTTTATTTTAAATCATTATTAGTTCTAGAGAGTGAATCGGTTCTTATCGGGTAAGCACGCTCCATCTTAGCCATAGCCTTTGCTTACTATCAGGCAAACTATGGCTAAGTGTAAACCCTAAAAAAACCAGCAGTCTACATTCTGCAAGAACCCATATTACGACCAACAACAAACACCGTAAAGACCTACTGAACAGATTCACCATCCGTTTCTTCCCTTTCAGATAGAATCTTACCGTGACAGTTACGTAATGATACACTCAGTGTACTTATCATATTCGAGTACAATGGGGTTTCCTCACGTCATTGTGTCTGAGCAAGCGTTGGAACGTCACGTATATAGTGCATATGCGGACAGGGAAGCCAGCAGTGGAGGTTTAGGTACCAGAGGTTCAAGATGGGAGGCAAACTTCTGGTGTTCCTGGCGGTGGTCGCGTGCGCGAGGGCGGATTATGGCGCGAGAGATGATGGGTAAGTTTTCAAATCATTATTATGTTATTTATATTTCATCTATGGCCAAGTGCAAACCCGTTCAAGTTAAAAAACAAACTCCGTGGTTCATCATTATCATTATGGTCAACAGCTAGAGCTCATTACAGGGCTGGTTAGTAAAAGAGTGATAAAAAACTTAAATGTTGGCTGACATCAAAAAACAAGGTACGATGATTTCGATCTAGATTTTTCGTTACAATTAGACCATTTGTATTAGAAATTAAAAATGTAATATTTATCTAGATTCTATACTATTCTCATCTTTTCCTTTCTATTGATCCAATAAGTAAAACATTTATTTTTAGTAATTTTTTTTAACAGTTTTAATGCATTACTTTTAAACAATTTTCGTTTTCAAGCTTCAAAATTCAAAATTCATTTATTCATTGCGAAATATAAGTATTTACAAAGGTGGTATTATGTACATATCTTCTTTCCTTGTACAAAGTTCTCTTCAACTCCTCAAATTAAATATGAACCAACCCCAGCTTCGATTTCAGGGGCTTTATGCCGAGCTACCAGCGCACGGAGGACCAGCTCGCGGAGCCGTCTGCCAGGATTGAGAAGACCAGGGACGAGCGGGACAGCCAACCACAGCGGACTGAACGGTTCGGGATATCGGCTTATGGAGGGAGCGGACAGGTAAGAAATCTTTGTATCTTCTTCTTCTTATCGAATGAGAGTGGCCAACTCTGGTGTCGAGAGTTCATCAAGCCGCCCTAAGGGCCTCTGACATGACTTAACGACTGCCGTATTGGACAAACAGCCGGGTCCTACAATTTAACGTGTCATTCGACCCACGGAAGAAATCTTTGTATCCAACAGTACCTGTATTCTGTTAGTCTTGTTTGAAAGCCAGACCTGTTACAGGATAGGACAAATCAGTGGAGCTGTGGTCTACCCGTTAAAGCATCGCTATATTTTGTGATGTAGCAGATTAGGATGGAAGTATACAATTGATGTTACATGTATTTTTTATTTATTATTTTATCTTTATCTGAAAAATTTTAAATACATACTAATCCACGCCATAAGAATACTTTAATAAGTAACATTGGTAAAACTCGACATAAAAATCTTCCATTTATCGAAACGTATAATCGGTACAAATTGCCCCATCACTATTTCCTTCATCACGCGGAGTAAGCGTGTCAACAGCTCTGCGAGCGCGCGAGTCCCAGCCACAGAACAATAGTTCCTATCAGCCGCGACCGCGCGGGCGACTCTAAATCCTATTTAATTATGTTCATTTTCATATTATTTTGTAAATTACGGACTCATTATGCTAAGTAAGTACTTAAATGGGTATATAAATTACTAAATATGTAAACTTAGTAGTGGGTTTATTATTTTGCAAATGTATAGGTATGCAAAGTTTTGTATGACGCCTTAGGTACCTTCTATGTAAGAGCGTTTATGTACGTTAATGTTATCTAGGCTGCTAGTGTTTAAAATAATTAGGGAAACTACTTACATATCGTAAAAAAACATAAACACTATTCCCCTTTTGGCTAACCCTAATTTCCTAAATATTCCAGGGCTACGGCAGCACAGCACCAGGTCTCTACGGGCCAGTGAAGATCGACCTGGGAGGTGTTCTCATCGGGTCCATCATAGGGTTCGGAGCTGTCATCATTCTGCCGAAGATCATCCACGCGCTCTCTTATAGCTACGGGGGAGGGTATGGGAGGAGTAAGTTTTTAACCAGATAATATAATAGGCAGGAAGTTTTGTAAATTCTATTGAAACTACTCGACTTATATACGAATTTATTTACCAAATTCATAAAACTTAGCTGAACCTGTAGCTTCTTCTTCTTATAGAATGAGAGTGGCCAGCTTTTGTGTCAAGAGTTTATCAAGCGCTCTAAGAGCCTCTGACCTGTAGCTAAAAAAGCCTATATTAAGAAAATCCAGTCCTCAAAGGCCTGCTCCTTCAGTCTCCTTCTAGGTACAGGCTTAGCCAGCATATGTCAACCTTAGAGTTTTTTACTATTGACGCGTGTAGGATTTTATTCTGTAATAATGAAAAACAAAATAAACCATTATAATTATTATCAATCGCGTTTATTGATATTTAATTCATAGTTTATTAATATTATTATATTTTATACATACCTACTTATCTAAATCAGTTTGTTTTCATTTATTTTCTCTGTTTAGATATACTTAGGTTTTATTTTAAAGTATTATTTACTTGTGGGCCACCGACCAAACTGATCTCTTTTACCGCTTTCTTACCAAAGGTGCCTGGAAGAGATCACTCAAGGTGATTATGCCGCCCACTTGTACATTTATTATACATAAGTCCTTTTGTTATGTTTATTTATATTTGGTGTGCAATAAAGTTATATTGAATTGAATAATTATTATCTTCCAGGTCTAGAGACCGACTTCAGCCAAGTATCAGACTGGATGGGTAAACTTGACGAGACCCTCAGCCGGTACAACGTAGACACCTCCTCGTGCATGCAGCGCCTTACGTGCTCCTACGTACAGCTCGCTAATGAGAACATGGTCACTGGAAATGCGACGGATTTTGATGCTATGCTCTCTTCATTGTCCAGGTAAACTACATATATACTTTTCATTTAATCTATAAGACAGATATCATTTATTGACATCCGCGATCGTCCACTCGTGAATTTTTTTTTTTAAGTTAAAGTTATATCAATGTTTGACGAGACATGATTGTTGCCAACTCTTATCAGATATAAACTCATTATATTACTCTTATCAGATATTATTGTAATATAATGAGTTTATATCTGATAAGAGTTGGCAACAATCATGTCTCGTCAAACATTGATATAACTTTAACTAAAAAAAAAATTCACGAGTGGACGATCGGCTTCGCTCGCAACTATTCAGTATAAAAAGTAGCCTATGACACTCCTAAGACTATCATCTCTATCTAATATCTAAACTCCATACTACTTACATAGCAAATTATTATAATGATCCGTTCAGCCATTTTTGCGTGATGAGCGTTTAAATAAACAGAGACACAGATAAACAGAAACACAGATAAATAGAGAAACAGTCAAAATTTCTAGAAATTGTAGGAACGTGTTCTGTTTCTAAGTATCTCCAAACATTTTGTAATATCTTCATTGTTCAGACTTTCGACCCTCTTCAGATTTATTATAATAGATATGTAGGTATATAGATTGCACTTATAGGTCAGCGAGGAAAGCTTAGGTATAAACGAACTCCACAAGTACGCCTTTCGGCTTGCAAGCAATTTAGGTACACAATCAATACAAATTTATTTCAAATTTAAATATAACTAGATGATGTGAGTACATGGTTTAAAAGCATACCAGAAACATTACATAGTCAAAAACATAGAAACAATTTACAGGTCAAAATACACAGAACTTTAATATTGGCAGTAATGAAATGTATTATAATTGTGTCCTTAAGTATACATGGCTTCAAATACAAAAAAAAGTATCGCCGATAACTTGTGGTTCTTTGAGTTGATTAGTTATTTAGGTACTACAAGAGCGAAAAAGATTTTTGTACCCATCATTGGGCAGTCGTAGGTTGTAAGCGTTGATTATGATGGTCACCTACATAACCAAATATATATTCAAATTCAAATTTATTTATTACTCTGATATTAAATGTAAGTAGGTACATAAACTCTTTAACGTATCTTAAATTTAGTTCTTATTAATAGAATTCACTCCATATTTGCTATCTACAATATATTTCGTGTACCTACCTATGTGGTACGCATCCCCTACACTGAGACCGAGATCTTGTGTTGTAGGCGAGTGCTTTTCTCCTCAGGGTATATTATTTTCTAACAGCTGTTTGTTCAATATGTTTATAACCTGTGCTGAATTTGCATCAAAAGTGGTATACCTAAGTTTATTTACTGACTTTAATTTATTGCTTGTTTCAGTAACACTCTGGTCCGCCGCATGCTATCGGGAACTCCAATCTACGACGCGGTGTCCGCCGGGACCACCGGCGACTCCGACTGCCAACAGCTCTACCCGAAATGTAAGCTCGACAAGAAGACGGTCGTCAAGGTGCTCACGCAGTTAGTTCCTGCGAGTTGATAAAGAAGAAATGAACAAATAAATAGTTGCGATGTCTGAATTTGGTTGTATGATTTATCGTAGGTACCTACCTATTTTATAAGCCAGAGGAAATCCATGAAACTTATTACCTATTATCAAAAATATCGTGGGCATGTTTTATTCGTCAGGACAAAACATAACTGATTTGCGACATGCCGGAGCAACAGACTTAGCTCGGCCCAGAGACCGAACTAGTAGCACCAGCCGACATCGACTGACACCACTAGTACCATCTCCAGAACCAAGCGTCCATCGGTACTAAAAAGTAATACTTGCATATACTGTAGGTACTTGTGAAAAAACTTCGTTTGTGGGATGCACGTCGCGCGCTATGATTGGATAATATATTTTATGAAACAAAAAGTTCGGTTAGGTAGGTACGCCCTTTTTTAAAAGGGTAATAGTATTATTTGGGTACCTCTTTGGGTACCTGTATCAAAATTTAAATAGACTAAATTATTCTATTCGTGAGAAGCTATATTATTTAAAAAGTATTAAAGATGTTACCCGCTTGAAAATTGTACCTTAACTTGTTCACCTAAGAAGTGGTAAAGGCCTGTTCACACGCAGCGAAGTACAGTAACGAGTTAACTTGCGTCATGTTCTAATTAATGAGTTGATATAGGAAGTTGCGTCCACACGGGAATAAGTTAAGTTGTGAGCAGCCAAAGATAAAGTAACATACATCATATGTAGTTGTCAATTATATTCAGCAAATTGGCATTGATTATGACAATGTCTTTAATAATGGATATAATATTCATACAAAAACTCATGTTTGGTTTCATTTGATTGATTGTAATTCCGATAAACTGAAAACTACTCTGGTACCTACTTTCTCCGAATACTGATTTCCATTTCTCAAGACTTCACCGACGTACAGGCCAGCTATCTATGTAGCCCCGGAACACAATTGGAACTTTCGTTTTAGCAACTACTGAACGTGTTACTCAACTGTTTCATTGAGCACCGACATTTTATACGAGAAATCTTAATAGACTAAAAAAATATATTGAATTAAACCGTAAACGTAGTGGTTAATTTCTCTAGGGTACCTATGTTGTTCAACCTATCTCTTCATTGTTCCTGGGCGTAGAAAAGCAAATTATGGACGAAGAAACGCAGGTACTCCCTCAATTGCAAGACATTGTAAAAGAAACATTGAAATGTATAAATGTTATATAATATATTGTAATATATAAATGTATTAACAAACGCATAAGTTGTGTTTTCATTCCACTTAATTTTTAATCAGCACAGACTAGGTAGATGAAAATCAGTGTCTCAAACTGCAAACAAAACATCACAAGAATAACACAAACACTAAACAATAACACAAAACAGTTGTCACTTCCAAGGTTGCTTAACTAAACTATATTTTAATCCGTCCACACGGTCTAAACACTGGCAAGTTAAGTTGACGGGGTGAAGGAGACGCGAGGGAGGGGCGACTTATCACTTGAACTTGCCGGAAAATAGAACCGCGGTCTATCCTACTGTACTTATTTGACAAGTTGCTACTTAACTTGCGTTTGCTGTTCACACGTGTGATGAACTTAACACAATCCGTGACGCAAGTTAACTCGCCACCTTACTTCGCTGCGTGTGAACAGGCCTTAAGCGTCAGTGAATTTACAATTATCTATGTATTAAAGAAATAAACCTAAGAAGTGGTAGGGAGCGTCAGTGAATTTACAATTATCTATGTATTAAA
This sequence comes from Macaria liturata, assembly GCA_964023185.1. Classification (NCBI taxonomy): domain Eukaryota; kingdom Metazoa; phylum Arthropoda; class Insecta; order Lepidoptera; family Geometridae; genus Macaria; species Macaria liturata. The sequence continues at coordinate 15,845,133 of OZ026809.1, read as the reverse complement.
GAAATAAACCTAAGAAGTGGTAGGGAGCGTCAGTGAATTTACAATTATCTATGTAGGTATTAAAGAAATAAACCTAAGAAGTGGTAAGGAGCGTCAGTGAATTTACAATTATCTATGTACCTATTAAAGAAATAAAAATGGACAAGTGCATTTCAGTGAAAATGAAAATTTTTCTTCTACCTAAACTATTAATTTTATTTAGTGAAACACATTGTATAAGTACACAATAAATAAGCATTGCACTACCTTTACTAGTGGCAAGAGGTGTAGAAAATCTTGATAATTAGATAAGGAACATACTATTTTTAGATCTTTTATGTTAATAATAGGTAGCAAGAAATTTGAAAAAAACCTAATTAAAATTAAAAAAAAAAACAGCAATACTTTATCTGGCGTTTGGCAACTCTGTTACATCTGTCATTCTAAATATAACTGTCACCGTCATTTATTAATATCTGTCAATCAATCACCTATCAATCAATGTCAGATTAATTTTCCAAAATTTCGTGAATTGCGGTAATCGAAGGCATGTAAATGTGCGTGAGAATACTAAAATTATAACGAAAACTTATTATAGTGAGTGATATCTGCTAAACGTGCGTACTCCCAGACTATTGTAAACAATTGCTGTGATTTTACAACGATGTCTGAAACAGTGAACTCAACACCTTCCGAGGTTCCACCAGCCGAAACCCCTTCTCCATCGCAGCAGGACATCGAGGAGGCTGAGAAGTTGAAAGCCAAAGCTAACGAATACTTCCGGAGTAAGTACCTATCACCCCAACTTGCTTACTTAGATATCGATCCGTCGAACCGAATAACATAACCTATATTTTTCAGATACGAGCTACGATAAAGCTATCGAATTCTACTCGGCTGCAATAGAGAAGAATTCCAAAAATGCCGTGTATTACGCAAACAGGAGTATTTCTAACCTAAGGCTCGAGAATTTCGGCTATGCTCTAACAGATGCGTCGAAAGCCATTGAGCTGGATAGGGGATACACTAAAGCCTTTTACAGACGCGCGGCGGCTTACATGTCCCTAGGAAAACATAAACTAGCGCTTAAAGATTTTGAATATGTAAGTATTGTGAACTTATTTGCTTATTATCAAGCAGTCATAGGCAAAGAAACCTATTGATTGGTTTTGAGAAGCTATGAATAGGTAAGTACCTGTAACACGAGCATTATAAACAATGCTGTATAATTATAATACCTGGAGTCCTGAAAATGGTTTATTAATGGGAGTAGCAAAGTCTACCATATATAATATCAATGCCAAGCTTTTTAAAAACAAATATGTAATTTTAAATATATGTTACTTATTATAATAGTTTTAATGTTTCATGTAAATGTACTTTTATGGATCTTGTATCTGAAATAAAGAGATTATTATTATTAAAACCTTTGTGTGGGTTGCTAAGCAAATTATGTCTGATAAATAGACATATTTTCTTTTTACCTCTTTCAACATTATTACATTATTTTTAAATCTGGATCCAATGTTAAACTTCAAGATAGATTTTATATAAGTACCTTTAGCAGAACAAGATAGTTTACAACAAGACCACTTAAAATAAGAATTTTAGTTTTTTAAAAACTTTTTTATTACTAGGTAACCAAAGCTCGACCCAGCGACCAAGATGCCAAAATGAAGTACAATGAATGTAACAAAATAGTCAAAAAGATTGCCTTTGAAAAAGCTATCTCTGTTGAGCAGAAGGAAGTCAATATTGCAGATTCTATTAACTTGGATGCTATGAGTAAGTTATTTACAAAGGTGAAAGTAATTGTTATAGAACTAAGTATCGAATAATCTGCTAAGCAATAATAAAAAAAAGTTTATTTAACATACCTGAAAAGGATAAAAGTAGCCTTTGACACTACAGGGACCTCATACTATCTACATACCAAAAATCATAAAGACCTGTTCAGTTGTTTTTGCATGATGAGTGTTTAATTAAACAGACAAAAAATCTATAAACTGTTGAAATGTGTTCTGCTATCAATTTTAAGTATCTCCAAACACTTTTTTTTAAATATCTTCAATGTTCACACTTTGAACCCTCTTCAGCTTTATTATATGTATAGATAGACTTATTGGGATAGATATACATTGGGTTGGACAAGTCAAAGTTGAGTTGATTGTTCAAGTTGCTCTTAGCCCACTCAGTAAGTGGGTCAAAGGGCTGTAAAAGCCTATTCTGTTTTTAATTAAAAGCTCCTTTTGGCAGTTAATACTATAGAAGTATAGAGTGATGTTTGTTTGCTGTATAATAGAGCATTTTATCAATTTTGCTTTTATGTAGCAGATCCTACATTTCCAGACATTTCTAAACAATATTTAAAACAACTAATCAGCTTTAGATATACATGGATGTAGTTTTTGTGCCTATGAACCTTACATACCTATTTATATGTGTAGATTACAATCAGATATGGATAAGAAAAACAGAAACATTATTTGTTGTCTTATCACATACCTAATTTGTTATTGATTGGAATAGACTTGTTTTTGCGAGATGGTGAATTTATTTAAAAGAGTATTTTGTCCTAAGAAAAAGACTAAAGGTATGGATTGCTTTTAATTTTCTTTCTAGTTAATGATGGTTCTTTACTTGGTTGCATGTGCTTTTTAGGACATATGTTTTTATGTTTATAACCGCCTGTAATTTTTTTGAAAACTCTTTAATTTTTTGTTTAGTAAAAATATTTCTTAAAATTTATATATCAATGCGATGGGTATTTAATTGCACATAGTTATCATTATTATTATGTGTAAGTTACTTGCAACTCTTAGAAATTTGCAAACATTTTGAAATTGTTTTTTAAAATAACTAATGTAATTTAATAAGTCTGTTAAGCCAATAAACTGTTTCTATGTGTGTATGTCAACTTTAATATTTGCTGGACCGATTAGCATGGTGTTTCTACAATCATGAAGAAACTATTAGCAACTTCTAACAGTACAATAAATACTGTGATATGACAGATATACTCGTAATGATATGTATTGTACATGTTTGTATACTACTAACATGTACAAATATTTCAAACTAACTTATTTATTTATTTATTTGAATAATGGGTGAGCAGCAAATTGCTGATGTGCCCATATCACACTGTGTCAAAATTGTACTTCTGTCCATACATTATATCCTGGTGCCTGGAAGAGATCACTCTATGCAATAAGGCCACCCAATGTACCGGGGTTAAGTTATGACTCTTTAGATTGTTTTATGTACTTACCTATATTTTTTCTGGTGTACATATATTCTATATTTCTTTATGTAGATGACAGCATTATAGTGTGTGGGCAGAGATTGAGAGTTATATGTATTTTATAATGATCACGTCATGTTATTTATCTTAGCTCTGAATGTTTAACAATCACAATAAAATATCTGTTATTGTTTCAGCCATTGAAGATGAGTACGACGGCCCAGTGCTGGATGAAGATGGAAAGATGTCCCTCAGGTTTGCCAAGGAATTGATGGAGTATTACAAACAAGAGAAGAAACTACACAAGAAATATGCATATAAGGTATCTATTACTTTAGTGTAAGCTATGTCAGAGACCCTTAGGGCGGCTTGATAAACTCAACACCAGAGTTGGCCACCCTCATTTGATAAGAAGAAGAAGTTTAGTGTAGCTTGGTAGTCTGGTTTATGATTATAATATGCCTGTTTGTAGCAATTTTTTGATTAATTTAATTTTTGTTTATCTTGTGATGTTTATCAAATCTCTGATATGAATTAATGACGTGACTGTTTCGTGCCCTACGCAAATGACTTGCTTACAGGTTAATTGTGTGGTTTTACACCACTCATTCTGCCAGAATTAAATAATAAAATAAGTTTCAATTTTATTAATTTTTCAAATAATATTTCAGGACATATCACATAGCGCCATCTAGCCCCATACTAAGTTTACGCTTGTATCATGGGTACTAGATAACGGATATAATACATATTATATACTTTTTAGATAATACTTGATAATACCTTACTTTAATTGTAGATTAATATTGTAATTTGACTTGTAATTTTGACAAATCTATACTAATATTATAAAGCTGAAGAGTTTGTTTGTTTGTTTGTATGTTTGTTTGTTTGAACGCGCTAATCTCAGGACCTACTGGTCCGAATTGAAAAATTCTTTTTGTGTTGAAGAGACCATTTATCGAGGAAGGCTTTAGACTATATAACATCACACTGTAACTAATAGGAGCGAAGAAACAACGGACAATGTGGAAAAAACGGGGAAAATTATTCATCTTTGAGGGTTTTCCGTTACGTGCGCTGCGAAAATGGTTCAGAAAGTCGTGGGTAACAGCTATAATTTATAAAGCTGAAGAGGTTGTTTGTAAAAATAAATATGATACCCAAAATAACTATTCCACGCGGACGAAGTCGCGAGCACAGCTAGTTTTAATTAAAAATGTTTATCTGTTAATGTCATAACTCCCAGTAACGAGTAAAATTTGACGAGGAAGAGATTGAATGAAGGGTTTATGTATCAGTTAAATTGAAGTGTCTAATTGTCCTTTGTGATTTTAGAAAAAAATATACATATATACAAAATGGTTCTTCTCTAATAGTGTAAAGTGGATGAACTGCAAAACTAAACATCACTTACATATCATCATGTTTCAGATACTACTAGATGTGAAGAACTACCTTCAAAAGCAACCCTCACTCATCGACATCAAAGTCCCCGACGAATCCAAGTTCACAGTATGCGGAGACATCCACGGCCAGTACTATGACCTGATGCATATCTTCGAGATGAATGGTCTGCCTTCGGAAACCAACCCGTACCTGTTCAATGGAGACTTCGTGGACCGAGGATCGTTTAGTGTGGAATGTATCTTCATACTGTTTAGCTTTAAACTGTTGTTCCCTAATCACTTTTATATGTCGAGAGGTAAGATTTCTAACCCATACTATATAGATAAAGTCAGATATTAAAGAATGTAAATTGGCCTTAATGTGTGCGCTTGACATATTAACGACACACAACAGCTACAACAATAGCTTGACTTTCAAGTCATGGGTTAATTTGCACTTGCTTAGTTGTAAAAAAGTAAAATATCGTGAGGAGAGTGACATGTTTGAAAACCACAAAATCTGAGAACTTTTGGCTTCTATGAATGTGCATCATATGCCCTTGTGACACACAACATGAACACGATTCTGCTAGTTTTTTTTACGTGGGATAGGTTAACGTTTTTTTGATTTTTGTTGCTGACAAAGAGTCAGCATACTTTAGAGGGTCCTAATACTAATAACTATGCTTTACAGTCTAAATCATAGTTATTATATGTTAGGACAGGTTTATCTTTTCTAGCCTAACTCTTGTTATGCAAGACAGTGAGACAAGACAAAATAAACTAAACAAGTAACCACTAATTACTAAAAATGTCATTTGCAGGCAACCACGAGACGGTGGACATGAACCGCATGTACGGTTTCCGCGGCGAGGTGACCTCCAAGTACTCCGTGCAGATGGCGGACCTGTTCACGGAGGTGTACAACTGGCTGCCCCTAGCGCACTGCATCAACGGCCGCGTGCTCGTCATGCACGGGGGGCTCTTCAGCAACGACAACGTCACGCTGGATGATATCAGGGCCGTGGACAGGAATAAACAGCCGCCGGAAGATGGTATGTGTTTGTAACCGACTTCAAAAAAGGAGGTTATTAAGTCCTCTGAAAGTTTTTTTTAGTATGAAAGTTAATGATTTTAATAATGACACTGAGGTTTAGGACGAGGAGGTCAGAACTTACAATATATGCTTACTAATACACAGTGTGTGTACATATATTATTCACTAGTGGGTGCTCGCGGCTTCGCTCGCATTAAGAAGTAAAACTTGCTTCCCCTATTTCACCCCTTTAAAAGTGGCATTTCCAAAAATCCTTTCTTAGCGAATGCCTACGTCATAACATCGACCTTCATTCCAAATTTCAGCCCAATCCGTCCAGTGGTTTGGGCTGTGCGTTGATAGATCACTATATCAGTCAGTCAATCAGTCAGTCACCTTTGAGTTTTATATATATTATATAGATCATAGACTAGAATTTAATTACCTAATCATTTATTAAGTTTCAAAACTCTTTACTCCTGAGTTCGCCACTCTCATATGAACTGCCTTAACTATTTATTTATAGATTGATATTACTATAAAGATACAGCTACTTTTAAATCTAAGACGTAAATAATAAACAAATAGGATGTAATTTTTTTAAGTTTGTGTTATTCTCCAGTTGTATCTGTATTTTCTTCTGTGACAAGAAAGCTCGCTCACGGCTAATTTACTTTTTTGGATTGATAGCGGGTGTTGACACTTTCACTTGTTTTGATGACTTACGCGTCTTCTTAAGCATGAAAGCATAACCAAGTACAACATTATTTTGCTGAGCAAATATCTGTTACACCGCGTGAATAGTTCGCGTTACTTCCCATCTGTCATGTCCAATTTTTTTTTTTGACTGAACTGTTAGCTTAGTTGGTAGTGGCTCTGCTTTCTAATCTAGGGGTTGCGGGTTCGATTACCGCTTGACACAAGTATTTATGAATTAAGAAAAAATATAATTAAGTACCTACTTGTGTTGATTCAACACAATTATATTATTCTTAATTATATTTTTTTTTAAGTATGTATTTACAAAAGAACAGTATATAAGTATTTTATCCGTTATGGGGGCTAGGTGGCGCTGTGTGCAATGTCACGGAAAATTTATTTATTATTTATTTGTTTTTTTTAATCCTTCATTACTAATTCCAGGTATAATGTGCGAGTTGCTGTGGTCGGACCCGCAGCACATGGTGGGTCGCGCGCCCTCCAAGCGCGGCGTGGGCTGCCAGTTCGGGCCCGACGTGACCGCCGCCTTCCTGCAGCGGAACAAGCTGGACTATATCATCCGGAGCCACGAGGTCAAGAACGAGGGGTATGAGGTCATGCACGACGGGAACTGTATCACTGTCTTCTCCGCGCCTAATTATTGGTGAGTTTCATTTTTTATCACATATCCCATATATATTTCTAAGGTCTAAGGTCAGTTCGGGCCCGACGTGACCGCCGCTTTCCTGCAGCGGAACAAGCTGGACTATATCATCCGGAGCCACGAAGTCAAGAACGAGGGGTATGAGGTCATGCACGACGGGAACTGTATCACTGTCTTCTCCGCTCCTAATTATTGGTGAGTTTCATTTTTTATCACATATCCCATATATATTTCTAAGGTCTAAGGTCAGTTCGGGCCCGACGTGACCGCCGCTTTCCTGCAGCGGAACAAGCTGGACTATATCATCCGGAGCCACGAGGTCAAGAACGAGGGGTATGAGGTCATGCACGACGGGAACTGTATCACTGTCTTCTCCGCGCCTAATTATTGGTGAGTTTCATTTTTTATCACATATCCCATATATATTTCTAAGGTCTAAGGTCAGTTCGGGCCCGACGTGACCGCCGCTTTCCTGCAGCGGAACAAGCTGGACTATATGGCGCTGTGTGCAATGTCCCGGAATATTTATTTATTTATTTATATCATCCGGAGCCACGAGGCCAAGAACGAGGGGTATGAGGTCATGTACGACGGGAAGTGTATCACTGTCTTCTCCACGCCTAATTATTGGTGAGATTCATTTTTTAATTTATTACGACATGTTCTTGTGTAATGACGAATGATGATGAAGGCTATAACGGAGATGCCAGCTCCCACTGAAGTCTCGGAACTTCGCTCGTTCCTAGGTATGGTTATGTACAATGCAAATTTTATTGGGAACATGAACACCATAGCGGCACCCTTATATTACTTACTAAAAGAGGAGTTGATTTCTCGTGGAGTAGCGAATGTCAGGCGGTTTTCAATACGATCAAGCGGTTATTGTCCTCGGGTAAGGTTCTCGTGCACTATTCCACTGACTTGCCGCTGATACTGACTGCGGATGCATAATTGGCATAATTTACTTCGGTCATTTCTTCGGCGAACTTGTAAGATGTGGAAAGATCTCTTGGTGAGTTTCATTTTTATCGTATCAGAAGGAATGGGCATATTCATATCAAATCGAAAAGGTCGTTAAATATGGCAATGTTGACCACAACACAACCTATCATTGTAGTAAAGCTTAGGAAAAGTCTTGTATTTCGAAATTCTTTGTTGTTACCAAAATCTTTAAATCAAAACTTAATGGTAAATTTTTGTAAGCCCCACTTAGAACGTTTTCTTTAATTGCCAGTGATCATGAAAATGAGAAATTGAAATACATTTATTTACACGAATATTTTATAATTTTAACATCAATGTATGATTGATGTTAAAATTATAAAATTAAATCAAATATTCTGCCGATAGGCGGTACCAATATTTATATTCTTGTAATATACCTATATTAGTCTGATAGTTATTCGGTTAACAATTTAATTTTCTTGAAAATCATATTTTTTAATGTATTATGACTATCTCTGTATTATAGTTCCCGTAAAGCTTTGGTTTCCTAGGAAAGCGGTGCCATCATATAGCGGCCGTAATACAGCGGTGAATGACGTCGCTAGAACGTTGACTATGTAAACAAAATCGCGCGGTTTCCTGGAGAGCGGTAACTGACACTGTAAAGTCAAAAAGCGGTGCCGCCATTTGTATGACGGCCGTCTTGTCGGTGTCAGAAGGTTTGGTCAACGTTTTATTGATAGCGGTGAAGCTATTGATACTTTTCGTTTGACGTTTATTTAAAAACTAACTGTGCCTGCGACTTCGTCCGCGTGGAATAGTTATTTTGGGAAATCTTTTTAGCTTTATAAATTATATCTGTTACCCACGACTTGAACCGTTTTCGCAGTGCGCGCAACGGAAGCAATCAAAGATGAATAATTTTCCCCGTTTTTTCCCTATTTTCCATTGTTTCTTCGCTCCTATTAATTGCAGCGTGATTTTATATAGCCAAAAGCCTTCCTCGATAAATGGTCTATTTAACCAACACAAAAAGAATTTTTAATTCGCACCAGTAATTCCTGAGATTACCGCGTTGAAACAAACAAATAAACTCTTCAGCTTTATAATATTAGTATAGATAATGTCTGACGGTGTGTTAAAACGGCCGTGGAACTTTCCACATGTCATCACCGTAAAGACGGCCGTCTTTTTGCGTCCGTAATATTAACGCCGCTATATGATGGCACCGCTTTCCTAGGAAACCAAAGCTTAAGGCATGATTAAATTTAGTTGTAATAACCGGCTAGCACTTACGTCAATAATTATGTCGATAACTAGCTCGACACGTTTCGGAAAACTGAGGTTTCCATCATCAGGAGGACGAGTCAGCACGCGTGTCCCGGTTGGTTGAAACTTGTCGAGCTAATTTTCGACATAATTATTGACATAAGTGCTAGCCGATTATTACAACTAAATGTGTTATGAATATGCTACATTTTTCCCTTATTTTGTTTCAGTGACACGATGGGCAACCTCGGTGCGTTTATAACAATGAACGGGAAGGATTTGAAACCTAACTTCACTACCTATGAAGCTGTGGTATGTATTCGTATAATTATTTTTGCACCTGTAATTCAGTCATGAACTTGATTATCAGTTTGCTTGAAGTGTCCGTATTTCTGTTGGCGTTTTAACAAACTGGATAAAACAATAATTACTCAGCAGTCAAGGATATACGATCTTTTTTTTCTTTTTTTTGTTAACCTATATTGTCCCACTCCACTCCTCATACGATCCTATTACAACAAAATATTTTTCTAGTATTTTATTATAAATAATGGCCTATTTTTACCTTTCACGTGAGAACATAACCTCTCTCTTGGCACGTGCCAGTCACACACACACGTACAAGTTCAATTGTGATTTTACTTATTTGTATGAATCTCTTAACCTAAGGAAGAGCCCACACCCCACAATACAGGAACATTACATCATAAGCGTAGCGAAGTATATAGCGGTGAAGCGGTTGAAGATTTGCAAAAAAGTTTTCTACATTTTGAATGGTCGAACGGTGAATGTGACTTATTTTGCCTGTTTTTAATTGAATTAAAATATATCTAGCGTATAACTAATACGGTTTTCACTCACGTATAATTTCGTGTATGTTGTTTACGCGTTTCGGGTGTAATGACATGACACCCATCATCAGAACGTACGTTCACTCTACGGGGAATGTCTAACGAAACTTTTAATAATAATATATCTAGGGTATTCATTCTAAAGAAGATCATCTATCTGCACAAGATCGACGCAGATGGCACATAAAAAGGGACGCCTATACCCAGCAGTGGGATCCCAAGGGCTGTGGATGATGATGATGATTCATTCTAAAGGAGGGCGACGAGTCCTGCACGGACATCCCGCTTGAGGCGTTTTGTGCATAAATAGTGTATTTACCGTGTATTTCTGTTTTCTTCCAGCCCCACCCGGACGTGCGGCCGATGGCGTACGCCAACTCGCTATTCAGCATGCTGTGCCAATGACCGCCCCATGGGCTCGACTAAACGCCTTAATAACGCCTCACGAACATACTGCTCTCTCGCTCGCACCTTTACATATATACGTGGGAGAGAAGAGGATGGAAGAAGTTGCAAGGTAAATACAGGTCTCTATACAAACGAATTCAAAAAATGGTTCTCAATTCGACTTAATGTTTTTTCTTTGGTACTTCTGAAGTTTTGTGTCTTGTGTTGATTCGCAGATTTTTTTGATCGATAATATTCTTTATTGTTTTAGATGAAAGATATATGTTTTGCATTCTCGGCTTACGTATTTATTTTGACACATTGAAAGAAATTTGTATTTTTTTTTGTGTAAACGAGTACGCATTTGTTTTAAATTTAAAAGTAAATTTTAAAGAATGTATTTTTCTACAAGGTAAATTTCGTCAAGTACTTAGTTACTTTCTTTAATTATAATCAAAATTTGTTTAATTTTTATTTTCTGGTATCGATTTGGTTATAATATAATGTTTAGGATCTGGTCTAGATTATTTCAGTCCTAAGCAAAAACCTGCAATTTATTTGAGAACCGTAAAAGAAAACAAACATCTTCTAATCTTTGGTACATGTTTAAATGTGCGAGTGAGATAGTTGTCCTGTGTGAGTGAGGCCCTTAAATAAATGAATTAGTTTTATGTTGTTATGTTAACCTAATATTATTATGTTCTTGAATCAAATCTTTGGTACGATGCAAAATGGCCTCTATTCTATAATTTTATGTATATTAAATGTTAGGTAGGTATACAACATGAAGGTATACAACTTGATAATTAATATCTTATTGTATTGTACTATTAATTTTATTTTTCAATTCGATATTAGTTTCATGCTATGTTTCGAATTAATTACGAGACGACACTAAGGGTCTTATTACAAAACGTGGTTTAACTATTAGTCCAGAACTTTGAAAATGTGCAATCAGTTCTTGGTGTTCGAAATTTGTCTGTCTGTTTCATAATAATCAAACTGTTACCAATAATAAATCAACGTCCCAATTTGAAGTTGACATTTGATTAAATTGTATGTGATGTTTGAACAACAAGAACCGACTTTTTACTTATTTTTAAAGTCCTGGACTAATATTTAAGCCACGTTTTGTAATAAGACTGTGGCTTACTATCAAAGCTGCTTGCTTAACTGTTATTAAAATGTATTGTTTTATAAATAAGATAAAATTGTCTGCGTCTCTTTTCTCCCCTTCCTGTTTTTTTTTGCGAAGTTAACAGCATTTTTGTGCATTTAATAGTTAATTTTACACCGTAGGTCGTTTTGCACTCTCACCGAAGAAACTATGATAAGGACCTTTATAAAGTTATCAACTAATTTACCATTACATAAGTACTTACTTCCATTTCTATTATTTTCACAAAGTACCAAATAAACTAAACTTTTTATGGTTGTACCTTTTTTACGAATGTAAATTGAACCGTATTGTAACTATGTAAGGCTCAAATTGCTCTTAAGAGCACTTGTTCCTTAAAAAAAGGTCATTTTAAAGAGGGGCCTTGTGTAATTTAGGAATTTAAAAGTACAATATATTGTACTTGAAGGAAATGGTATGTCAGTATGTAACAGAAACTTTTTAACCTCGGAATATGGCAATAAAATTCAGCTTTAGATACTCCGATATTAAGCTTGTCCCACATATGAGTTGTACAGATTTTTGTGGTATAAAATTACAACATAATATGATTTATAATTTTAAAGTCTTCGTTTAAACTTATGGTCGGACATTCATACGAAATAACGTATCACGAAAAATGTATTCTACAATGATCAATGTAAATGAATTTCAAGTAATGTAATGTATTTTGTAATGTTTTTGAATGAGTCGTATGTGGGATGATCTTTATATTTTATACATTTTAAGGCGTTCCTTTCTGTGTACTATTTATTGTCTTGGAACAAGGAAATTTTTGTTGAAAAATATATTCTGTATAAACCTGTAAAAATAGAAATGGATTCATCTTATTTCTAATGAAAAGCAATATTGCCTTTCTTACATCACCGATTAATGTCAAAGATTGAATATAAGAATAAAATATTATATTTTGATTTATTTACTAACTGCATTATATGATAAACTTCGAACAATTAATTACGTATCAATGCATTTTGTAGTATTTGGTTGTCACCTTAGTTTTAATGGTTTTATCGAGAGAAACCATAATTACCTAATTAATTGAAAAACTGTATCTGAAAATAAAATCTGCCAATAAAAGTAGCTCAAAACATCGTTATGGATAAATTGAAAGTTGTTCTGAGCTTCTTTGATTGTTATTTTTTTTCTGGGTAAGATTTCGTGTCAAAAAGTAAATAGGAATACACAATTTAGTATTCTTGATGCAAGAAACTGTAAGACCTTGAGCTAGCTACAAACGATTTTCTCGATAAAACAAATAAAGCATTGCATTCATTTCTAGGTCTTCTTAAAGTCTAGACTGGTTAGTCTTTAAACGGCTCGGATGCACAGCAATACCTAAGTTTCGTATATACATCATAGTTATTCGAAAGGGTGCTTTATATTCGAAGGAATAAGGCTGTAAATCTGTAGATGAGCTTAACTGCGAATTTCCTTACGATTGATTTTATTTATGTAGTGCTCCTCGCTTCATGAGTCGCACTCCCCGTGACTGAGGGCCGTAAGTACATTGCAGAATTAAATCATTGAGAGAGTTCTCTTATGCAGATATATCTTGGTGGACGCCCAGTTCATTCCACGGAAGACATAAATATTGTGGTTCTGAAACATGTCGGTTCCCTCGCAATATTTTCCTTCACTGTTAAGTGAGTCACACGGGCTGGAATCAAACGCAGGACCGCCATAATGTAAAGTAGACGCTTGCCACACGAGTCGCACGCGCTCTTTTATGTTTTGCTTATAATAATTTCAATTACTGATAATTTGTATACCTTATGAGCTTAGCGCCTGAAAAATTAACTATTGATTGTAAAAACAGCTTTTTAAAATTGATTAAAATATACGATTTTTAAACAGTAATGTTTACAACTATGATGTGTGTATGAGGCATTATCGGACCATTTACCGCCTTAAATATATAACTGTGCGCAAACACCTTGCCTAGTGGTATCTTCAGTTTCTTTAAAAAAAAAAAAATGTGATAGGTACTGTTAAAAGTTATTTAGATCCATTTTCTCTTGGCCAGAGTTTCGCTTCTGCAGATTTCAGTTCATAGGAACTGGTGGACAAACACTTCACTTTTATATCTAAAATAATAAATAAATATTCCGGGACATTGCACACAGCGCCATCTAGCCCCACACTAAGCAAACGCTTGTGTCGTGGGTACTAGATAACAGATATAATACTTATATACTTTTCTTTTGTAAATACATACTTATTATACATACAAACAACCAGACTCAACACAAGATTAAATAACAACAATATTACTTTGAATATTTTTTCCGTAAGCTTACATACCAAGTTAAACTTTTTATTGGAAAATAATAGAAAAGAATCACGACCGGCAGGATTTGAGTTTCTGGCTGGTAATCAGAAATACGCAGGTTCGAATCCTACCGGTCGTGATTATTTTCGCCCATTTTCCAGTAAAAAGTTTAAGTTAAACAACCATAGTGCGGGTTTAGCACTTAACAAAATAACATACCAAGTTCTAAAGAGTCGTAAGAGAGTTAAGAGACCACAAATCCCAACCATCGCGTTTAAAAATAAGAATGCTCAAAAGCATAACAATAATGTAATTTAGATAATAATGAAATAATGTTAATTATTAGTAAGTACATACATGTATCGCCAGGGACGTGTCGTCGTTAGTTCTGGATGGATGCTGAACAATATTAGATTTATAAATGGTGCCACGAAAACACCAAGTATTGCAATGTAAGAAAAAAAACTTGTCGTGTATTTACCATCTTTGTGCATGTTGATTATAAATCAGAATATATTAACCGTTATCAATACTGGTCACGCAGTCTAAGAATGATCTGAACGTAAAAAAACTTTCAGAAGACTTGATAACCTCCTTTTTTTGAAGTCGGTTAAAAAAGAAAGATCAATGCTGGATGCTTGCATCCAGTGCATGCTGAGTTGGGGCCGGGTTGTGACACGAAACTATTTCTATATTCTATTCATCTATTTTATTGTGTTCTGTTTCTCGTGTTGTATCGTGTCTCAATAAATGTATTTTATTCTTATTCTTAACAATGTTGAAGATTTACCAATCAAGGAAGCGCAATATGTGTTTGCCAAGGTTTGGGCTATGTTATTGGTTAATTTTTACCGGTCCTAATTTATTACGCCGAGAATACTCTAATAGTATGAGAAATATGGCCATGGTATGGTGTATTGAAGGAAACAGTTATTTTATTCTAATTTATGATCAAACAGACATCGATGGCAAAAGTAACACCGCCTTTGATGCGTGCAAAACATTCCACCATTGATTTTGTATCCAAATCAATTTGAGTCTTACTAGGGAACAGTTTGTAAGAAGTTAGGTACGCACAGGACGTACGTAAAACTGCAGTACCACTTTTCTGTTTCTGTTTCTTTTTTTTGTGGCTGGTTGATAAAATAGCACATCGCCCAATACTACAAAATTTATAACAAAACTATACAGTCATGTTGGGAATGTTTTGCATTAATTAAAAGCGCTGAAAGTGTTTTTTCTATGACATAAAGTAAACCCAGTGAGTACATAAGTGGAGCTATATGCTATATAAGATGCGTATAAGACGTGCAGTGGTATGAGTGCGAAGCATATCAGAATGTAGATAGGGTTTGGTGTTGAACTCAAATAAATTGTTAAATTTCAATGCTATTTTATTTTTTTATCCCGTATTAAAGTTCATGAAGCTTTAGGTTACTTTAAGGCTCGTTTGCATAACGACAACTAAACACATTAGGTAGTTTTTTTATAAGATTTTTTATCTAAATGCGTTTAAGAATCGTTGTGCAAGCGGGCTCTAGCTCTAAGAACATAATTTAAGTAGCATTTTTAACAAATTTTCGTCAATATTTTGTCGTTTAGTACCTACAGTCTATTTTTTAACCGTGCATTTCCCATAAGGTAAAATATATAAGGTTAAATAAAAACAGGCACGTGTTTTATAAGAATAATTTAATTCCATATAAAAACTTACATACGAGATACTAAAATATAAATGTCTTAGTAATAAATAATTTAAATAATGTTTATATAATACTAGTAGGAAAAGAATACATTGTAGTGAATGTATTCAACAACAAACGGTATATTATACCTACATTCGTTGTATAACCTTATTTACAAAGTAAATTCTGTAAATACTCTTTTTAATTTTATTGTGTTTCCATGTTACAACCATTTAGTCTTTTGCTGTGTCATGTGTATCTTGTTTTTTTCTTCTTTCTTACAAAAGAAGTAAAATGTATGTCTCATAGTCATGGATTTATGTTATAGTTATAACTATGTTTTTTTTTACTCTTGGGCCAAAAGTTTCTGATTTATTATTTGTATATTATTTTTAATGCTCTGGTACGGAATTAGGTCAATCTTTGACTACAATTTTTATAATAAAAGCATTATTCTTTCATACATAAACTACATCGGTTCTCAACATCAGGCAAACTAATCAACCATGCTTGTTACGTACCTATGTATATTTTTTTTATAAATGTATATCGAGAGAAGGGTCTAAGACAGTATCTGCCAAAGCGCACATATAAGCATAACGACTAAGCTGCTCTTGACGAGTGCTCCCGCGCTAGGTTCCTCGCAGGCCTCATCCTGGGCCACAGACACGAAGTAAGGCTGGTGGAGCTCCTCTCTGTTAGCCATGTACATGTTTATGGAGACCTGGTGCTGCACAGAGAGAGTACGCTCGCGACTCAGCTTCCAAGCTCCGACTGGGGAAAAACGGTCGCTTTTTAGTATAATATTGGGCTATTGCAGTTTAGTATCGTTTAGTGGAAATCATTTCTTGGTGGCTTAAACTTTTTTTGGAAAAGATAGATAGATAGATAAGCTAGCTTTCGTCAAGGGATAGTAAAAGACATACGAACAAATTTGACGAGGGAAAAAGAACACAAAATCGAATATAATCTTTATTGAGACACACATGTTAAGATTATGATGCCCCGATACAGCCGCAGCTCAGTCTAATGCTGGTGGAACAGGGCCACCAGCGCTGAATATTCTGTTGCGGCTGGCGGTGCCAAAAAAATGAAATGAAATGATTGGTGAAAATTTCACTAACACTAGCTGTCTCTCTCTCTTGAGTCGAATTTCCTCATGACTGAGGGTCGTGACTGCCCCGCAGAATTAATTCGTTAGCCGTTCTCTTTGGTAGATTCATCGTGGTGGGCGCCCAGGTCCTTCCACGGAAGACACATGTCCTCGGATATTGTGGTCCTCAAAACATTGGTGTAGGGCCGGATTCGAACCAGAGAACGTCAGGATGAAAAGCAGAAACTGAAATCGCTGAGCCACACTCGTTTTCAATATTACGTCCAGGCTTATTGCCTTCCTTTGTTTGTTACATGGTGCAAAGACAAGTTCTATGCTATGTTAGTGTGCTGTGGTAGATATGTATACTTACTTGATCTCTGGAAGGGATTGATGTTGGAGCAAGAGTACGCAAGCGCGTAGTTCGTATAATCAGTCGTTAGGACGTACAGAGATGTCGTCACGGTTTCTGAAACAATGTGGTACAGTTATATTTATGAATGAATTTATATCTTAGACTTGTCAGTAGGTAATTTGTTTCACTAAATAAGTCATCACCCGCTGCACCGTTTATGAGTGAGGCGTATTTTAGCGGACGCCGGACCTCATGCAATAGACCAGTTACATAAGAACAATTAACTACCTATTGATTTACTAGTGTATGTAACTAATAATCTAGTCCAAGTTGTTATTCAATCAATCAATCAAATATACTTTATTGTACACCAAAAAAAGAACATAATTAACATAAAGGTGGAATGTAATCAGGGACATTGGGTGACCTTATCACTAAAGTGATCTCTTCCAGGTAACCTAGTTTGGACAACACTAGAGGAAATCCGTAAAGCTGGCGTATTCAATAAAGATTATTTAATATAATGTATAGTGCTTACGGCCGGTAGGGCTGTCTCTAACTGGCAACACCACGCTGAGTTTAGCAGATCCGTCCGTGGAACTAAGAGTGGCGTTTCCTTCAATAGTCATCAGCTCTCCGTTGATGACTTCCCAGTTCAACACGGTGACAACGCCGGAGTCCTGGAGGGTGTATCGGGCTCCGACGCAGGTGCCGGTTGGATCCTCGTGAATTTGGGGGTAGCGCTCGATCTGGTACCACGTGCCTGCATACTGTGGAAGAAGGACCATGTCAAATATGGACCAAAATGATTTGATTGTCTAACATTGTAGTTTATCTACAATGTTAGGTAAAACTCTAAAACATATGTATGCACCAAATATTCTTGGTCTTTTTATCGAATGAGTGTGGCCAATTCAAAAGGCCTCTGACATGGCTTAAAGACTACCGTACTATGACAAACAGCCGGGACCTAAAATTTAACGTGTCATCCGACCCACGGAAGCACTCAGATAGGAATGCCAGTTTTTGGTCACCCATCCAAGGAATGACCGCGTCGACAATTGCCGCAAGCGATTACCAACGCTAGCTGAGCTACGGGCGCTTAAGATAAACAGACATCGTTTTATCACTTTTCACTACTTTTTTTTAATAAGAAGACTGGCGAAGTGTTCGATATACCTAATATTTAGTTCTTTGACTACAACATAATGGTGTGAATGTGTCAGTGCTAAGTATGTAAACAAGAATAGACGTCAACAATCACAAGGAGACATAATAATGTATAGGTAATACATATTTTTAATTCAGTCACAGCACCAATAAAATATCAATTTGTCACATATTACAAACATGCATGATCCCAAATGTGTAGGTTCCACCACCGGCAGTAAAGTTGTGCTGTCGCTCTTGCCAAACTTAATAGATTTAATCTCAGCTTCATAACAAAACAACAATATTATTTAGAACTGGTTCTTACTCACAAACTGTATAAGCCTTGCAAGTATTGTTACAGTTCCCATCCCAAAATAACAACGAAATAAATCATTTACCATTAACATTTCCACCAAATGATTTCGAAATAAGCTTTAGGATACAATTTCTCTTATGTAAAATGCCACTGAATCACACAACACACCCACAAACATCATAATGTGACACGTAATCACGGTTTGCGTTGGGTAAAACCGATTCATTACGACGTTTATTATCATTAGTTCAAACTGAAAAGCTTTTTGAACCTTCGGAAATTATAAATGGGAATATTTACTAAGTACTTTCTCTATCTTCTATCTATTTTTATTTGTATACTTAATAGGTATTTTGTTTGTTTTCGAAACGAATAAATATTCCGACATATAATGGCACATTGATATTGAACTCCATGCCACATAAATCAAAAGTACTATCCATGATAAGCAAACGCAATGGTGATAATTGCGCTGTGTTACAAACAGTTCTATGTTCAACTCGTTCTGTGCTAACAGCGAATGTAAGCTCACTGGAGTTAGATAACTAATTGGTACATACCCCTTCAACATCAAAGTTCTGCACCACAGGGATGTTATCATCGCACTGTCCAGGCAGGATGACCTGCTGGCCAGTGACGGCCGGGTAGTGGAAGCAGGCCGCGTTAGACTGGTCTACTGACTGGTAGAACTGCGGGTAGAGGACCCGGTTGGCTGAGATGATTGGAGACATCGCTGCTTGTGCTGCTGCGGTCAGCTGGCGGGACTTGCTGTGCTTGGCGCTCCATACTGGAATAGATACGGTGAGTTTAATATAGATATATACATAGATAGATAAAAGATAAAGAATAAGATAAAACTTTATTGTAACACACAACAGAAAAAGACAAACAGAAACACAAAAGACTTAAAAATAGTGCCACAACTGGCGGCCTAATATAGTGTTATGATTTGTTTATGCCGAGCGAATATCTTTCAGTTTGGTGTGCTTAGCTATTTCAGTCTGTTCGAGAATTTGCAAAAAATGGGAATTTTATTATAATCTATTTGCAGTTTCTATGACTTGATAGATATAAGCGATTTGTCCCTTACATGTCATAGTCCGTAAAATGTATGTAGATATAACTATGCAAGTATAAACTTACCTCGTCTGTATTCGGTATCTACGTTCTCACAGGAGTACAGCAAAGCGTAAGTGTCATAATCAGTTGCCAGCACCCAAATATCTGGAAAAAATTACACCCATTGTAAAGTTTTTTGTAAACACACAGTTATGTAGGTAGGTACTGAGTATTAGTAATGATGAATGATAATAACAGATATTGATTTATCAGTGCACAAATACTTTTATAAGCGTTGTATTACAAAGAATTAAAAAAAAAACATTATCATGGCCATTAACCAGAAAACCTAGCGGTCCAAGTGACCTCATATCTTACCTTGAGTGACACCATTGATGGTTCTCCTTAGTCTGCCATCGTCTGTAATCTGTACAGTTCCCGTCGCCACAGTGGCATTTCCGTTGGCGACCACAGTGTCTGTCACCAAGTAGCTGGTACCAAAGGCCTGGTACTGAGAGCTGATACATTCTCCTCGGTTGTTGTCGACCGGGTAACGCTCGATCTCGTGCCACCAACCGGAGAACTGGAATAAGGAAATTGTTGTGAATATGTGAAACTATTTCTTTATATATTGTCCAAATATCCAGGATTCCTATAGGTATTGGAGGATATAGAGGCAGTAAAAAATGATTACTGTACGTTTTTGAAGTATGAACATTTAGACTTTTACTTGTTATATGGGGTTGGTCCCGAGAATGGGGCCTGTAATGCCTACAATTTCATCGCTATGTTCACGACATAGACAAAGAGATGAGCCTGTGAATATTGAATCCGAATTATGACTCGGGACTACATAAGAGATTCTATTTAATTATTACTTACATCAGCAGCATTAAAGTTGGTCATTCCAACAACGTTAGCCTCACATTGTCCTCTGAACACAGGAGCTGCGTTCACATTAACCGGAGGCACGTAGAAACAAGCTTCGTCACTCTGATCCGTCACTTGATAGTAGTCCTGAGAGAGTCCCTGCGTTTGGTTCATGACAGCGTCAATGGCGGCGGTAGCTTGGTTGCTCAGTGAAGTGGTACGGCTGAGCTTCCAACTGTATACTGTTGAAAGAAATGAGCAAAAATCAGACCAAACATAAATAAAAAATAAATTAGGAAATTACACCGAAAGACAAATGATAAGGTGGAGGCAGATAAACTGTACTGATTCAAGGAAAATTATCATGAACGACCTATGGAATAAAAAACAAAAAAAAAATTAAGTACCTGAAAGTGCTAATCAGCAGCAGTTATTTTAGTCTACAAAACTGGCTGGTGTTAAAATAAACATTTATTTTCTTCATTTAAAAAATAAGTAGTGGCAATCGAATGCTTACCCATCCTGCGTTCGTTAGGTAGGTTGGTACAGCTGTATACCAGAGCGTAGTTATTGTAGTCGGTCGCCAAGATGTAGTAGTTGGCGTGCAGAGTAACTGTAAAAAAACAATCAGTGTAATAAAAAAACAATCAATATTATAATACTCGATATAAAAGTGATCCGAGAATCATTTTTACACGGATTGTGTACTACATAGTATTGGAAGGTTTTAACAATCCTTTTTGCAATTAATGCAATCAAACCGATCTCCTGTATCATCCTCCTGTCAAATAAATAAAATCAAAAAGACGTTTGTTTTAGATAAGGCTATAATCTAAATATATAAATCTCAAAGGTGACTGACTGACTGACTGATATTATAGTGATCTATCAACGTACAGCCCAAACCACTGGACTGATTGGGCTGTAATTTGGAATGAAGGTAAATGTTATGACGTAGGCATCCGCTAAGAAAGGATTTTTGGAAATGCCGCTTTTAGAATAGTGAAATAAGGGATGCAAGTTTTACTTTTTAATGCGAGCCAAGCCGCGAGCACCCACTCGTGCTAAATAAAGCGTCTTTTAAATATATAATCCACTATTAACCAAGCTAAAGACTTACCTCCATTAACAACAAAGGTAACATTGAGCAGTCCAGATCCATCATTAGAGGCTACTTCTGCGAAGCCAAGTTGTTCAGCCAGAGCTTGTTCCACCACTTGTGTGTTTCTGACAAGGACGTTGCCATCGCCTGCACTGTAGTACGCTCGGTCGCAGGTACCGAACTGGTCGGCTTGAGGATACCTCTCGATTTCTATCCATCTGCCGAGATACTGGAAAAGGAATAGAAACGTTATAAACTTAAAATATTCCGTTGATGTATGAATAAAAAAACCATGACTTGAATTTAAAAAAAAACTCGGCTAATGTCTTATACAAAAGTTGTTTACAATAATGAGATGTAGATAGAAAGCTGAAAATGATCGCTCTGCTAGTTAAAGATATCAGTTGGTCATCACTCATCAGTATAGAAGGATGAAAATTTTGAACAACGAGACATTCATTTGTTCTTTGTCTATTGTTTTTTGCGGAAAAGAGACAAATGGATGCTCTCTGGCACATCTTGTCGATAGTGTACGTACAAGCCTATATTAGTTACTATAAAACAAAAGAAACTTACAGCACCAGCATCGAAGTTAGCAATTCCCCGAATGCTCTCATCGCAAGGTCCTGGGAGGTCAATGACATCTGGCAGCTCTTCAAACACTGGGTAGTGGAAGCAAGCGTCGTTGGTCTGATCTGTGGTCTCGAAGTAGTTCTCGAATAAGTCCTCGTTCTGCAGGACAGCATTGTTGATGCGAGTCTCAGCGGCAGGGGAGAGACCGGCACGAGATCTTGAGAACTTCCAACTGTAGACTGGAAAGAAGAAATGGTAAATGAAATTAGATTTTTTTGTAACTAAATCCAAGGTGCAATAAAACGAAACGAAAACATAATGACTAAATTTAAAGACACTGTTTTGCACCGTCCGTCCAGTGCAAAACAAGAATTATTTCCTTGAGGCTGATATAAGAATATAGGTAACATGAAAAGAAAATAATATTTTAAACGTTACAAATAAGCAATACATGTTACCTCACAACTCTGACAAGGAAGGCGTCAAGTGATAGACCAAATTCAATTCGGACAGTTAAATACATGGTTAAACAAACAGAAATTGACCGATAACGTTTATTTGTTATTGATAAAAAATGGTACGTGACCATCGAAAATACTATGTGAAATGGTGTTATCAGCAGGATATGATTTATTGATATTATGGTAAAAGAAAGTTAAATAAATACCTTGTTTGGTGTTATTGATGAGATTCCTGCATCCATAAAGCAACGCAAATTCTGTGTAGTCGGTGTCCAGGATAAAGAAGGTGTTGAACGGAACTGAAAATAAATAAATTACATTTTAGTAATAAATATAATACACTGCTATCACGCACAAAGAGTTACAACCTACATTTACTATGGAAACTGTCATAGTCCTTGCAGGAACCTTTGCTCTACTTGGTTTTGACTTAACGGTCTTGTTTTCTGTACTTTAGTTCTCGGCCTCTTCATCACAAGCTAAAAGTAATGTTAATTAACACTAGGCGAGTTTTTTTCCCACTCCAACATGAGACAGCCCAGAAAATTATCATAAAGATGAATCGAAAAAGAATATAGTATCTATAATAAAGTTTAGAAAGATGAAGAATTAAAAAGAAGAAACAGCTAAAAGTTTTAATTCATTGACAAATAATACTATATATAGAATTACGATAGCTTAAGGTTTGTAAGTGCATTTGTTAAATAAATAAATTTGTATTTTATTGTACTATAGAAAGATTAAAACTTACTTCCAGCGATATCAGCATTGATAACACCTCTGCCATCAGCAGACAGTGATCCGTTGATGATGTTAGCGGTCTGTAATTCATCATCTACTTCTGTTTGTGTGATGAACACGTTGTTTTGTTCGAATGTGTAGTCGGCGGCCGTACACTCTCCCTCTTGCAGGTCTGACGGGAACCGTGCTACTTCGTGCCAAGTTCCGGAAAACTGGAATAAAAATAAAACGCTGCTTGAACATCTAAAATAAAATAAAATAAAATAAAATAAGCCTTTATTACTGTTTATGTACAATTGATTATTATCTATTATCTATTCTATTAATAACTATTTACAATAGACAGCTTGTCCGTCGACAAAGGCCTCCTCCAAAGCTTTCCACCTCTCTCTATCCTTGGCTACCTGGAGCCAAGCCGGTCCTGCAACTTGCTTAATGTCATCTTCCCATCTTTTATATTGTCTCCCTTGGCTTCTTTTGCTGTCTCTGGGACACCATTCAGTAATATGTTTGGTCCATTTCACCTTTTCCTCTCTCAACATGTGTCCTGTCCATCTCCATTTTAATTGTTTATATACCTTGAGTGCATTTCTGAATTTTGTTCTTGATTTAATATGTTTTCATCTTATTTTATCCCGTCTTCCCGTCGTCGTTTAAGATATGCTTGAACATGTAACTTGTATCAAACATAAGTAATTAATCAAATCGATTTCAACGATTTGATTAAAGCTACCCGTGGCAACAAACAAACCAACCATCACACCTTTCGGCGCCATATAATAGATGTTCTTTTTGAAAGAATTAGTAATGTCTCATCCAAGAGCTTCAATTTAGTTTTTTTACATGTTATAGGCTTACGCTTGACTACAACTTGCCTGATGTTAAGCAACTTTATAATCTACGATCTGGCGCGCTTGCCTAGAAGAAACCAGTTTGCTCTCGACTTGAAGACCGACAAATTATAGTTCAAGGGGAATAGAGATTATTTTATTTCGTTTCTCGTTACGTAGCTTTGATCATGTTTGTTTATTTGGTTTAGACACAAAAACACATACTTCTGAATTTATTACACTTCCAATAATATTACCAATCAATAATTGCGATGATCAAATAAAACGGAGCAAGAACCTTATTTCTATTAAAACAGTAGCTTAAACTGACTAATTCATACCACGACGTGAGGTCATTATTATATCTACTTCATATTTCTTCGGATTCAAACCCTATGGACGTAATTTCTCAGACTTTTTCTGCAGCAGATTTAACACTTTTTTTTTAGACAAGATAGGCTCACGCTTGACTACAACTCGCCTGATGTTAAGCAGCGTTGTAATCTACGATCTAGCGCGCTTGCCTAGTAGAAACCGATTCACTCTCGACTTGAAGACCGATAAATTAAAGTTAGAGGGGAATAGGGAATCCGGCAAGGAGTTACTACTTACCAGATTAGCATTAAATCCACTGATAGCAGGCACTTCTGCATCAGGCGCACAGAGTCCGTCCAAGATAACGTCTCCTCCTTCATTATCCGGGTAGAAGAAGCAGTCATCTACACTCTGGCCACTCTCCACAAAGTACCTGTCTTCTAGCACCTGGACTCCCTGGATTGCAGTGCTGATGGCAGTCTGTGCCTGAGCTGTCAGGTTGCGAGCTCTACTGAGCTTCCAACTGTTTACTGTGAAATAATTGTTTCGTGTATACTCGGAGAATTTTTATTTGAAATTAGTTTATGGCAGTCTCTGCTGTTGTAATTGGATTTTGTTAGAAATTTTATATTAAAACTTGTGAATCGCATCTCTTCTAAGAATTGATACGGGCGTTTGCCAAAATCCATGGCGTCCTTATAATGTTTACGGATATTATAGATAAAGTGATAGCTGTTATCTAAACACCAAAAGTCTTTAAAAGAACAATCCGTAGTAAATAAACTATGAAAGAAGACATAATTCTATGTAATTACTCTTAAGTTTTTTTTTTTTTTTTACAAAAATAGGCTTACATTTGACTATAGCCTGCCTGATGTTAAGCACCACTTTAGTCTAAAATGTAGCACGCTTGCCTAGAAGAAACCTTTTTACTCTAGATTTGAAGACCCCTGGGTTATAATTTTCTGGGAACAGGGCTCCAGGTAGAGAGTTTGTTTGTATTTTAATTTATTTATTTTTAATTTTAATTTGTTTCAGTAAAGATGATATTAAGAGATTAGTCAAAAAAGGTTTAAATAGTGTGTATAAATGTATACCTTGTCTGTATTCCGTGTTGATATTTTGGCATGAGTATACAATTGCGTAGTTATTGTAATCCGTTGCTAATACCCAGTAGTCGGTGGTAACTGAAAGAATGATAGATAGATAGACAATTATTTATTGTTACCCACACATAAAACAAAATAATAAAATTACATACAGAAACTACTCTAGTGCCACAAGTGGCATAACAGCGGCAGTGGAATGATGTACTTTGATTAGTCGTCGTATCTCATAAATGGTTTTATATAAAGCCTGTTAGAAAATTCTTTATTCCGGTAATGAAGTTGTTGTTAACTTCCTGTCATATTATATTTTAGACCAAATCTCACAGCGCCATCTAGCCCCATACCAAGCAAACGCTTGTGTCAAATATCATATTGGAAGAAAACTCACGAAAATAACAAATGAATAATAAAGGTGGCTCAATACTCCAGTACTTCACAATCAGACAGTCTAGTTAAATAACAACAAACTACTCACCGTTCTGGCCGTTGACTTCAAAAGTGACCAGGAGTTTGGCGCTAGTGTCGTTCAGCGCTAACACAGCTGTGCCAGTTTGTACGTCCAGGACTGGTCCGAAACCATCAGGGTTGATAACTTGAGTGTTTTCCACAGCCACTACTAGTGTGTTCAGATCTAAGTCGTAGTTGGCTGTGCCACAAGAACCTCCTTGGAATGGTGCCGGGTACGACTCGATGTCATACCATACTCCAGCGTACTGAAAGAAGAAGATTTACGTGAATTATATAAGTGTTGCAACAAAGATGAGTTTCAAATATAGTCATTATTTCTGATGGATATTGCTCCGTACACTTTAATATCATAGCAATGTTTCAAATTTCAAAAGAACATTATGCCTAGGCATAATTTCTCATACAATCTTCTGGTAGATATGATGAGATCTAAGTGTACAAAATACGGATGCAACACTGTAAAACGAAGTTTGAAGACCTTTGTTCTGAGCGGCCATAGGTTCGAATATAAGTATAGGTGGCATTTGTATTTAAATATGAATTGAAGTCGTATAATAAAGATGTAATTTAAACTACTTACAGCTACTGCATCAAAGTTCATAACAACATCAATATTCTCATCACACTGTCCTCTGAAGATGACTGGGTTGCCATCAACTTCAGGGAAATAGAAGCAGCTTTCATCAGATCTACTGACAGTTTCGAAGTACTGGGAGTCGAGGACATCAACAGTGGCCATTGCAGCATTGATAGCAGTCTCAGCTTGAGGAGACAAGCTGTTTGTACGACTGAGTTTCCAACTGTATACTGAAAAATAATATAATGTTAAATTAGAATGATCATTAATTAAAAATTGCTTATGCGACTGAAAGCAATGAAGACAGAAATACAACTTATGACTTGATAATATACTTACTAGGCATGTAACATGACCATCAATTTTATCAACTGGAATAGTTCAGCCGATGCACCTACGCTACATATACACTTTATATCATACATAGAATATATAATGTAACTTCTAAAATTTTATAAAACTAAATGTTATAAATTCAATTTGACGAGATATTGTAATTTGTGTAGCATATTCTGTGATATTAGTACTTATACCTATACCTATGTATGTTACAACTTTACATTATTAATAAAGATTCTTTATCTTTATCTTTATATTATATATTAACTTTACCTCTGCGCTGGTCATCGTTGATGTTGAAACAGCTGTAGACTAAAGCATAGTTTGTGTAATCCGTAGCCAGGACGTAGTATTCACTGGGGAAAGGAGCTGAAACAAAATAAGAAACGGTCAAAGTCAGTCATATCAATTACAGATTACCAATTTATAAAAGATAAGAATATAATACTAATATAAAAATAATAATTGGCAGACCATATCTTATATCATCATGCCTGAATCACATCTAACTCCTATGTGAATAAATACATAGATATCATAGACTTCCTTTTCTATTTGAAATGTTCGAACAAAAATATAATCTTACCGTCTGGGAAATAAACAAGCAGTTGTCCAGTGCCATCTGTTGCCGGCACAGCTACACCATTGATGGTGCTAAGAGTCTGGTTGATGACTTCCGTGTTGAAGACATCAACGGTGCCGTTGGGGTTGAGAGAGTAGGTGGCGTCACCACACTCTCCCAGCTGGAAGTCTGATGGGTAGGTCTCGATGGTGCGCCAGAGACCGAGGTACTGGAATATAAAGAAAGGCAATATGAAAAATCTATACAAGTGTTGAACAACTAAACAGGGCTTTTGAGACTATTGAAAAATAAAATAACAACAATAATACACATAATTGAAAATATAAGTTTTTGCCGTTTATTGAATTTACGAAAAAAAATGTGATTAAAATCAACCGCAAAGCATGTACAAGTCAGTTTATCATAGACATACCCCTGCAGCATTGAAGTTACTGATTCCTGTGATGTTTGGATTACACTGGCCAGGGAAGACGACAGCTTCTCCAGGACTTAGCACTGGATAGTAGAAGCAACTTTCATCAGTCTGGCTGATAGGCTCGTAGTAAACGTTGTCGAGAACATCAATATTGGCAATAGCGTTGTTGATTGCGTTGGAGAAAGCGGTAGACAACTGTTTTGTTCTACTTAATTTCCAACTCCATACTGAAACATACAAAAAATAAAATAAGGACATTGCTCAGGTATTGAAATATAATACTTAAAATACACAAAAAAACTTTCTTTAACAGAAAAAATAATCACGAAGATCGGAATGGATATTATAAGAAAAATAATTGAGGATTCAAAACTCACTTCCTCGGAAATCGTTCCCATCATTTACACAGCTGTAGACTACGGCATAGTTATCATAGTCCGTGTCCACAATCCAGTAAGGAATGGTAATAGCTGAAAGAAAACGAAACGCGTTAATAAAATACATAGAAATAATTTAAAAAAATATCCAAGAGCTCCATGGAAGGATCTAGGCGCCCACCACGATGTATCTGCCCAAGAGAACTCCCTTAATTAATTCATTTTGAGGTGGAGTCACGACCCTCAGTCATGAGGAAATACGACTCAAGAGAGATGAAAGAGCTCAGATATTAATGTTAAAACTCACTTGTTCCATTTGAAACAAAAACGAGCTCAAGTCTTGCACTGTTGTCATTGGATGTAACTCTAACAGTTCCACTAGTAATTCCTAGAGACTGTGCCAACACGTTGTAGGATTCAAATTCTAAGTTATTTGCTGCGTTGAGGGTAAATTCGTGACGGATACATTGGCCAGGTTGGTCGTCTTTGGGGTAAGCTTCGATTTCATGCCATAATCCAGCGAACTGAAAAATAAATCTTTATTAAATGTTGAATAGATTAATATAAACGATAATTAATGATGATAACTAACTAACAGTTAACTAAAAACGTATTTAATTAACACAGGACGTATGTGCTGTGCAAGGTCATAATACCTTTCAAACAAAATTATAAATTTAGCATTAGAGATATTCTCAAATCCGTAATTTAAATTAACATACCCGTGACAAATTAAAGTTCTGGACAACAGTAAGGTTGGCATCACACTGGCCAGGGAACACCACAGGGATTCCAGGCTCTGGTTCAGGGAAGTAGAAGCATCCCTCCGCTGTCTGGTCTTGTTCTATGAAGTATCTATCGTCGATGACGTCGATGGTGTTAACGACTTGTTGGATCGCCTGAGCAGCTTGTGGTGTTAGGGATTTACTTCTACTCAACTTCCAACTGGTCACTGAAACATAATATATAAAGTATTTGTTTCAAGACATCCCATAACAGAATAGCGAAATTATTGTTTGTCCGTTTGTCCTTCTTTTATGTGATAATGGAGCTAAAAGATACCGTACTTTTGAGTTCCGAAAATGGCATAGACTGCTTACTGTACCGGTACAACGCGAAAGAAGCCGCGGGGATTCCGTAACTTCATATGGATAAAATTCAACGAACAATTAAAAAGGAGTAGAAATTGCAAATCATGAATAGCGCTTACCTGATCTGCGCTCCGCATCAAGATTAGAACATGAATACACTAGGGCATAAGATGTGTAGTCAGTTGCCAGAACCCAGTACGGCGTGCTTACTGTAAAAAATGAGATTACATGAAAATCTTTACAAATAAGTTATCAAGCTATTATTTATAAGTTTTTAACTTGTACAAGTTTCTGTACAAGTACTTGGAAAAAATTTGATGCCTGAAAATTTCACAAACTGATCGATCGTCTAGATTATTTTTATTCTTACTATCAAAAGTAACTTAAAATGTATACCCCTACCTCATCAGTAAGTATAAAGGATCGTATGCATACTTACAATTGAATCCTCCAACAGGGAATGTCACTAATAGCTTGGCACTGGTATCATTGGCATCTACCAAATCTAGAACAGCTGATCCTGAGATGGTATCCAGAGTTTGGTTCAACACTTGAGTATTAAAGACGTCCACGACGGGCCCATCTAGTAATGTGTAGAAGGCATTGCCACAGGTTCCATCTTGAAATGGTGCGGGATATCTCTCGATATCGTGCCACAAGCCCATGTACTAGAAAAAGATTATGGATATTTGAAATACTAGCAATTTTCGTTTCGATACATATTTTTTTATAAAAAGAATAAAATATGATTCATATCATCTTCAAGCCTTCATAATGAATCAATTTACCCAAAATATGTTTGAAAATACTCACACCAACAGCATCAAAGTTAGTTACAACATTGATGCTCTCGTCACACTGGCCAGGGAATATGACAGTCGAGCTTCCATCGGACTCAGGGAAGTAGAAACAAGCAGCATCCGAGTGATCAACAGTTTCATAGTAACGGTCATTCAGGACGGTGACATTGCTGGTGACGGCATTAATAGCAGCTACAGATTCTTCTGTCAGGTTAGTGGTACGACTCATCTTCCAACTTTGCACTAGAATGATTAGAAATAATAGATAGTTAATGCATATCTTTTATTTAATACATTTAAAAAAATATTTTTAAATATGGGACGAAAAATTGTGGCCTTGGTAGGAAACTTAGGGACACACCAATGCGTAGGTACAATCTCTTAATTTCATAGATAACCTGAACGTAACAAATGGGTTACGTATAATGGGATAGAAGAACAGTATATTATGTAAATTAAAAAGCCTACGATATATAAAGCTGTAAAGATCAATGACATTTTATGTTTGTACTGAAATGCATTTGAATGCTCACCTTGTCTCTGGTTGTTGGCTAAGTTTACACATCCATATACCAGTGAATAGTTTGTGTAATCAGTGTCGAAAATATACAACTCGAATGGTACGGTAGCTGAAAACACACAGAATAATTTCACTAAAATATATTTTCTTAAAAAGTGCCCCCCAGTTTGTAGACTTGAATTTTATTTATTTGGCTTTAAAGCTATCTATCTTGATTACCAGAAGGACAATACTTACCCCCAGGGAATGTGACCAGTAGTTTTCCAATGGTCTGATTATTGGCATCCGAGACAAGCACTCCAGATCCTGTATCTTCCCTCAAAGTTTGGTTCAACACAGCAGTATTGTAGACGACGACTGTTCCGTCGGTAGCGAGAGAGTATCTTGCCTGGTTACATTGTCCATCTTGGAACTCTGATGGGTAGGATTCGATCAAACGCCAGCGGCCCAGGTACTAGGATTAATGAGATGAGTGTTAATTTTAGGCTTTATTCCAAAATAAGGTAAAGCTGTCTTGGAAAAAATAATTAAAAAAGTGATCTTATTTTTATGCTAAGATAAATGCTGTGAACTATAAAAATTCAAAGACAAAAAGATGTTACATGAGTAAATTATTAATTTCTAGCGTCTATTTTTGTGGTACTCACAGCGGCGGCATCAAAGTTCCTCATGATTGGGAGATCATCTTCACTATCACAAGGTCCAGGAAGGATTACAGACTCCCCTGGAGCCAAGTCGGGGAAGTAGAAGCAAGCATCATTGGACTGGTCAATAGGCTCGAAGTATTCTTCCGCAAGCACAGTGTAGTTAGCTATAGCAGCGTTGATGGCATTCGCAGCATTGTTAGAAAGTTGCTTGGTGCGACTAAGCTTCCAGCTGTACACTGCAAATTGGGAAAAACATTGTTTTTAAACAAGTATTGTGAAGTATAGTTAAAAATAAAGTAATTTTGTATTTATAGGTACATAGTATTGTTACTCACCAGCTTTGAAGTCGTTATTGATGTCCATGCAACTGTATGCCAACGCATAATCAAAGTAGTCGGTTGCGACGATCTGATATGGGATGTTTATTGGATCTAAAAACACACAAAAAATCAGTAAATTGTTATTTAAATGCAATGGAAAAAAATATTTAAATGCTGGTGTGAATAAATTAATTTACTTTACGCTGATAAACGTAAAATATTTTGTGAAGTGACAATTAAAAAAAGTTTATCAGATGCTTAAAAGACATCTTACTGTTTCCGGTGCCATTTGAAATGCTGAGAGTGAAGAGGCCATCAGTCCCATTGACAAAAACAAGTTGGCTGTTAGTAACACCCAATTCTTGATCCACGACGCTGGTAGAAACAAGGTTTAAGCCATTATTTCCAGCAACTGTGAATGTGTGGTCGACGCACTCTCCCGGTTGGAAATCCTTGGGGTAAGCTTGTATTTCAAACCATTGGCCTGCGAACTGAAATAATGAATGAAGGAAGATGTAATAATTAAATGGTAGATAATCGGCCTTGAAAAGCAACACGTTGAAGCTCAAAGGGTACATAATTTTTGTTGCAAAATTTTACAGGATTGTATAAAGTGTGTCTGACTAACTAACTATATTACCATATTGAGATTTATATTCGGAACCACGGCGATGTCGTCATCACTACACTGTCCAGGGAATACTACTGGATCCCCAGTTGCTTCTGGGAAATAGAAGCATCCATCCCGGCTCTGGTCTTGTTCTATATAATATCTGTCGTCCAAAACATCAATGGTTTGCACCACAGCGTTGATTGCCTGTGTTGCTTGAGTTGTCAGAGATTTCGTTCTACTCAATTTCCAGCTGGTCACCGATCTACGTTCGGCATCCAGATTTGTACACGAATATACGAGGGCATAAGACGAGTAGTCAGTTGCCAGGACCCAGTATGGAGTAGAAACTGTAAAAGAATACGTTGATTCTAATAATTTACTTGTTCATTGCGAAATGTTAAGAATGGTTAAGTTCATAAAGTGACTTTATAACTTGCTGAATAAATAGACTTACGATTGAATCCTCCTACGGGGAACGTGACTAGAAGTTTTGCACTGGTATCATTGGCATCTACCAGGTCTAGAACAGCTGATCCTGAGATGGTATCCAGAGTTTGGTTCAACACTTGAGTATTAAAGACGTCCACGACGGGGCCATCTAGTAATGTGTAGAAGGCATTGCCACAGGTTCCATCTTGGAATGGTGCGGGATATCTCTCGATATCGTGCCACAAGCCCATGTACTAGAAAAAGATTATGGATATTTGAAATACTAGCAATTTTCGTTTCGATACATATTTTTTTATAAAAAGAATAAAATATGATTCATATCGTCTTCAAGCCTTCATAATGAATCAATTTACCCAAAATATGTTTGAAAATACTCACACCAACAGCATCAAAGTTAGTTACAACATTGATGCTCTCGTCACACTGGCCAGGGAATATGACAGTCGAGCTTCCATCGGATTCAGGGAAGTAGAAACAAGCAGCATCCGAGTGATCAACAGTTTCATAGTAACGGTCATTCAGGACGGTGACATTGCTGGTGACGGCATTAATAGCAGCTACAGATTCTTCTGTCAGGTTAGTGGTACGACTCATCTTCCAACTTTGCACTAGAATGATTAGAAATAATAGATAGTTAATGCATATCTTTTATTTAATACATTTAAAAAAAAATTTTTAAATATGGGACGAAAAATTGTGGCCTTGGTAGGAAACTTAGGGACACACCAATGCGTAGGTACAATCTCTTAATTTCATAGATAACCTGAACGTAACAAATGGGTTACGTATAATAGGATAGAAGAACAGTATATTATGTAAATTAAAAAGCCTACGATATATAAAGCTGTAAAGATCAATGACATTTTATGTTTGTACTGAAATGCATTTGAATGCTCACCTTGTCTCTGGTTGTTGGCTAAGTTTACACATCCATATACCAGTGAATAGTTTGTGTAATCAGTGTCGAAAATATACAACTCGAATGGTACGGTAGCTGAAAACACACAGAATAATTTCACTAAAATATATTTTCTTAAAAAGTGCCCCCCAGTTTGTAGACTTGAATTTTATTTATTTGGCTTTAAAGCTATCTATCTTGATTACCAGAAGGACAATACTTACCCCCAGGGAATGTGACCAGTAGTTTTCCAATGGTCTGATTATTGGCATCCGAGACAAGCACTCCAGATCCTGTATCTTCCCTCAAAGTTTGGTTCAACACAGCAGTATTGTAGACGACGACTGTTCCGTCGGTAGCGAGAGAGTATCTTGCCTGGTTACATTGTCCATCTTGGAACTCTGATGGGTAGGATTCGATCAAACGCCAGCGGCCCAGGTACTAGAATAAATGAGATGAGTGTTAATTTTAGGTTTAATTCCAAAATAAGGTAAAGCTGTCTTGGAAAAAATAATTAAAAAAGTGATCTTATTTTTATGTTAAGATAAATACTGTGAACTATAAAAATTCAAAGACAAAAAGATGTTACATGAGTAAATTATTAATTTCTAGCGTCTATTTTTGTGGTACTCACAGCGGCGGCATCAAAGTTCCTCATGATTGGGAGATCATCTTCACTATCACAAGGTCCAGGAAGGATAACAGACTCTCCTGGAGCCAAGTCGGGAAAGTAGAAGCAAGCATCATTGGACTGGTCAATAGGCTCGAAGTATTCTTCCGCAAGCACAGTGTAGTTAGCTATAGCAGCGTTGATGGCATTCGCAGCATTGTTAGAAAGTTGCTTGGTGCGACTAAGCTTCCAGCTGTACACTGCAAATTGGGAAAAACATTGTTTTTAAACGAGTATTGTGAAGTATAGTTAAAAATAAAGTAATTTTGTATTTATAGGTACATAGTATTGTTACTCACCAGCTTTGAAGTCGTTATTGATATCCATGCAACTGTATGCCAACGCATAATCAAAGTAGTCGGTTGCGACGATCTGATATGGGATGTTTATTGGATCTAAAAACACACAAAAAAAAACAGTAAATTGTTATTTAAATGCAATGGAAAAAAATAATTTAAATACTGGTGTGAATAAATGAATTTACTTTACGCTGATAAACGTAAAATATTTTGTGAAGTGACAATTAAAAAAAGTTTATCAGATGCTTAAAAGACATCTTACTGTTTCCGGTGCCATTTGAAATGCTGAGAGTGAAGAGGCCATCAGTCCCATTGACAAAAACAAGTTGGCTGTTAGTAACACCCAATTCTTGATCCACGACGCTGGTAGAAACAAGGTTTAAGCCATTATTTCCAGCAACTGTGAATGTGTGGTCGACGCACTCTCCCGGTTGGAAATCCTTGGGGTAAGCTTGTATTTCAAACCATTGACCTGCGAACTGAAATAATGAATGAAGGAAGATGTAATAATTAAATGGTTATCGGCCTTGAAAAGCAACAGGTTGAAGCTCAAAGGGTACATAATTTTTGTTGCAAAATTCTACAGGATTGTATAAAGTGTGTCTGACTAACTAACTATATTACCATATTGAGATTAATATTCGGAACCACGGCGATGTCGTCATCACTACACTGTCCAGGGAATACTACTGGATCCCCAGTTGCTTCTGGGAAATAGAAGCATCCATCCCGGCTCTGGTCTTGTTCTATATAATATCTGTCGTCCAGAACATCAATGGTTTGCACCACAGCGTTGATTGCCTGTGTTGCTTGAGTTGTCAAAGATTTCGTTCTACTCAATTTCCAACTGGTCACTGATCTGCGTTCCGCATCAAGATTTGTACACGAATATACGAGGGCATAAGACGAGTAGTCAGTTGCCAGGACCCAGTACGGGGTAGAAACTGTAAAAGAAAGCGTTGGTTTTAATAATAACGTTTTTGCTATATGGTAAAAATAGTTAAGCTCGTAAAATGGCCTTAAAATCTGTTGAAGAAATGGACTTACGATTAAATCCTCCGACGGGGAAAGTGACTAGAAGTTTTGCACTGGTATCATTGGCATCTACCAGGTCTAGAACAGCTGATCCTGAGATGGTATCCAGAGTTTGGTTCAACACTTGAGTATTGAAGACGTCCACAACGGGCCCATCTAGTAATGTGTAGAAGGCATTGCCACAGGTTCCATCTTGGAATGGAGCAGGATATCTCTCGATGTCGTGCCACAAGCCCATGTACTAGAATAAAAGAGAGACACATAAAATACTATAACTGTTATTAACATGGGTGTAATCTACACCGATGACCTAATGGCAGATTGAAAACTCAGGATATCACTGCAGATGTAAAGGAATGGCTGTCGTTTCATAAAAAAATACGTTTGTCATAAGTTTCTATAACATTATGAGTGATTTGCTAAGCGTTTAACTCGCACTCGTCATAGGCCGCCGCTCGTTGTCGCGCCAGGCGTCAGTTGGTTATATTCGCTCATTTCCAATTAAGTTGACAAGGCATATTTAAAAGAAATGGGTACTTACACCAACGGCATCAAAGTTAGTGACAACATTGATATTCTGATCACACTGTCCAGGGAATATGACAGTCGAGCTTCCATCTGACTCAGGATAGTAGAAACAAGCAGCATCCGAGTGATCGACAATTTCATAGTAACGGTCATTCAGGACGGTGACATTGCTGGTCACAGCATTAATAGCAGCTACAGATTCTTCTGTCAGGTTGGTAGAACGACTCATCTTCCAACTTTGTACTAGAACGATTAAAGATATTGATTAGGCATCTCTTTTTATCTTATTTGATACAATTTTAAAAAAGAATTTATTAATTTAATGAAACGATGAATAGTGACCCTAATTGGAAACCTAGAGCCACACCAATGGATACAATCTCAAGATCTCATAGAGAACCTAAACTCAAACAGTGGGTTACGTATGACCAAAAATATCTAGTTCAATGAAATAAAAATATGTATGTACGAGTATATACGATAGATGAAAATGTGTTAAGATGTATGAAATTTTATATAATTCTGTCTTATAAATTATATAATTACCTTGTCTCTGATTGTTGGATAAGTTCACACATCCATATACCAGTGAATAGTTTGTATAATCAGTGTCGAAAATATACAACTCAAATGGTACGGTAGCTGAAAAAATAAAAAAAAATCATTAAACGACTTATTGGTATAATAGGATTGCGAAAAACAAGTATATCATATATCGGCACTTATATATTTATTTGGGTCAAGAGCTATCCTGATTACCTGAAGGACAATACTTACACCCAGGGAATGTGACCAGTAGTTTTCCGATGGTCTGATTATTGGCATCCGAGACAAGCACTCCAGATCCTGTATCTTCCCTCAAAGTTTGGTTCAACACATCAGTATTGTAGACGACGACTGTTCCGTCGGTAGCGAGAGAGTATCTTGCCTGGTTACATTGTCCATCTTGGAACGCTGATGGGTAGGATTCGATCAAACGCCAGCGGCCCAGGTACTGGAATATGTATGTAGTTTTATGAGGGAATCAATTGAAGAAAAACCAAAATGTCACAATTACATACAATAATCAGCATAAGCACTGCCAAGTAATGTAAATTTTTGCTTGTTCTTTTATTTTCATAAATTTAATCTTAAATCAATCATTTAAATAATTTTGGAACCCTCTTAAAGAAAAGAAGGAAGAGGCGTGTTCCGAAAATATGGTTTATTCTTCCTCAAAATGGTTTCCAAATGCGTACGACAAAATTATCGAATATAATTGTAATACTCACAGCAGCAGCATCAAAATTAGTCATAATAGGAAGATCATTTTCACTGTCACAAAGTCCAGGTAGAATCACAGATTCACCTGGAGCCAGGTCGGGGAAATAGAAACAACCTTCATTGGACTGGTCAATGGTTTCAAAGTATTCTTCCGCAAGCACAGTGTAGTTAGCTATAGCAGCGTTGATGGCATTCGCAGCATTGTTAGAAAGTTGCTTGGTGCGACTGAGTTTCCAGCTGTATACTGGAATAGATAAAAGAGTCAATTTTTAAACTCACGTTTGGTTAAAAGCGCGATGATATTACATTTCTTTGTCGGTGTTAAGACCGGGTAAACAGAACATCATTTTGCTGAGATTTTACGTTATTTTAACATTATTGCTCTCGTGAGCCCTTGCCTTTCCTTTAGCCTGCGCACAAAACACAGACTTGTACAAAACGTATATAAATCGTTTATTAAATAAATAAATAAAATATCTGTTACATTTTCATACACAAACGCAGACGGCTGAACTAATTGAGATGTCGGTACCAAAAACAAATAAATATATTTTGTTTCTCACCAGCTTTGAAGTCATCATTGAGATCCATGCAACTGTAGGCCAACGCATAATCGGTGTAGTCCGTCGCAACAATCTGATACGTGATGTTTATAGGATCTGTGAAATAAAGATAAATATGATAGAATAGTATAAAAAAGGGTATCAAATCATTTGATTACGATATTGCTAACGAATGAACTAGATAAGAAAATTAAAGCGATTCTGTAGACGATTTGTAACATGACGTCTGAAAATCCGAAAATGTTCCAAAATAGTGAGCTAATTTCTTACCATTGCCAGTGCCATTTGAGATGCTAAGAGTGAAGAGACCATCAGTTCCATTGACGAAGGCAAGTTGGCTGTCAGTAACTCCTAACAGTTGATCGTCGACACTGGTCGAGACGAGGAGGAAGCCGTTATTTCCAGCAACCGTGAAGGTGTGATCAACACATACACCCGGTTGGAACTCCTTGGGGTAAGCTTCTATTTCAAACCATTGACCGGCAAACTGAAATAGAATTAGAACTACTGTTATTTCATAAAACAACACCACTTAAAATAAAATCGTTGATGGCTAGAACTGATCTAGGTATAAACTACAAAACGTTAGGAATATAATCTGTAGTAAGTATGATTTAGTGACATACCAAATTGAGATTAATATTCTGGACTACAGCAATGTCCTCATCAGCACACTGTCCTGGGAAGACCACTGGTTCTCCATTAGCTTCTGGATAATAGAAGCAACCTTCTCTACTCTGGTCCATGTCTTGAAAGAATCTGTCGTCAAAGACTGTTTGAGTAGCTAAAGCGTTGTTGATAGCTGTGTTGGCTTGAGGTGTCAGAGACTTGGTGCGACTGAGCTTCCACATGGTCACTGTAATCAAGGAATTGTATGGATTAACTCTCTCGCCATCATAGTTGGCTACTCTCATTCGATAGGAAAAAGAAGATTATACATACCTTGTTGCTGATAGTCATTGATGTTGGTACAGGAATAGACCAGAGAATAAGAATTGTAATCAGTGCTGATTATCCAGTAGTCAGTTATTGCGGTTACTGAAAAAAGTAGAAAGTGTTACTTTAAATACAAATACAAAATTCGTTTATTTGACGTAAATAATGTACAATAACATGTGAATCCTCTGACCTCGTGGTAGCCGTAAGACTGTGTTACGAGGCCAGAGACTTAACAAAAAACATCGCATTGGCTGGCTTTGACGTGTCTTTGCGTTGTTGTGGAATTGGAGATATGTCCGCAATGCGGATCTGCGTATTTCATTCATCTTGCAAAAACTAACTTCGTGTGAGTCGTGCGGGCGTGTTTATTGATCAAAATCGATGACTTGATGCAAAAATGAACAAACATATCAAAAAACCATTGTAATATCACATACATTCGGTCGTCATGGATACATTTCTTTTTTGGTTTCAGTTAAAATGTATAGTACAGGACCATTCATTTCTGGAATGATTAATTACGCGCAGGTTATTTTTTATCACTTAATCCTTTTCGAATAAAAATCCTGCAAATATTTTCGATAAAGGGATTATCGTGCATCGCGGTATTCAACCATTTGATAAGAAATTAAAGTTATGATGACATTATTTAGTTTACATTGATTTAAAATGATTCATTATTTCGGACTGGTTATGATTTTTTATATGTACCTATGCTCTTTTGCTATCCACGATAAACGTTATAGGTACATGAATTTCAATTTGTTTCTGTGTACCTGTGTACATGCCTATCTTGATGAGTAATGATATTTATGATGAAATATTGTAATATGTTAGTAAAAATAAAAGTGATAGCTTCAAGAACAAAAAGTCATACTCCAAGAACGACTGATTTTAAGATAACCATAAATACTATTTCTTAGATACTCACTATTAGTCCCCGGGATAATAAAGTTCACAACCAGCTTAGCTTCATTCCCGACGAGGGTTGCTGTTCCATCCAGAGTGTTCAGAGTTTGGTTGACAACCTGCGTGTTGAGCACATCCACACCTACATCACCGAGGCTGTAGAATGCGTTGGCGCAGGTTCCGAATTGGAAAGGCGTGGGGAAAGACTCGATGTCGTGCCATAGTCCTAAGTACTGTAACAAAATAGATGAATTAAATATCCGTCCTAATCTAAATATATTAAGCTCAAAGGTGACTGACTGACTGACATAGTGATCTATCAACGCACAGCCCAAACCATTGAACGGATCGAGCTGAAATTTGGCATGCAGGTAGATGTTATGACGCAGGGATCCGCCAAGAAAGGATTTTTGGAAATTACACTTTTAAAGGGGTGAATGTATCGCATTAAGAAGTAAAACTTACATATCCTATGTAAGTTTTACTTCTTAATGCGAGTGAAGCCGCGAGCACCCATTAGTCATTGATATATGAGAAGCTTGTCTTCTTTTAAGCTCAGAATCGTTGGCTCAAATAAATGCTAAATATGTCTGATTGGTTCACAAGAGCTTAGTTTTTTTTAACACGGAATAGGCCAACGTTTGACTACTATCTGCTTGAAGTTAAGCACCACAGTAGTTTAAGCTGTTGCACGTTTAACTACAAGAAACCCATTGTTAGTCGTTTGAATAATATGAGTATCTATATCTACCCTCAATTTAAGGACAATATCATTACCTTATGTTATAAGTGGCTTGTAATGGTTTAGATTATATCATTCTGGTTTCATAAAAACTAGGAGTAACTACATACTAACAACTAACTTTTTAACAACCTTACTGATTTTTAGCTTGATGGGTAATTGAAAATAATTAATTTAATAGCTTCGAATGTTTAAATTGACCGGACTATAGTCGTATTAGCTACCAAATCCATGCTATTTTTTTGTTAACTCTCAGTATAACTTACATTAGCAGCAACAAAGTTGGGTTGAACAGCGATGGTCTGGTCGCACTGTCCTCCGAACACAGCTGGCTGTCCTTCCACCACCTCTGGCACGTAAAAGCAGCCAGCGTTCGATTGGTCGGTGGTCTGGTAGTAAGCGTAGTTCAGATCCATGAGGGAGCTGACAACAGCATCCACTTCTGCTTGGGCGGCCGGGGGGAGCTCGCGAGTACGACTTGCTATCCAGCTGAATACTGTAATGAGATAAATAAATAAAATAAATATTCCGGGCCATTATACACAGCGCCATCTAGCCCTACACTACGCAAACGTTTGTGTCGTGGGATAACGGATATAATACTTACATACTTTTCTTTTGTAAATACATACTTATTATACATAGAAACGACTAGACTCAAAACAAATAATTATTGATTTTAAAATTTATTGTTACTTGTGTCATGCGGGAATCGAACGCGCTACCCTAGGTTAGAAGGCAGAGCCACTACCAACTAAGCTAACAGGCCAGAGATATTAAATCAGGCGTTATTGTGCGGAAACCAATATATACCTATTATATGAGATCTGAAGAAATATTGATACTGTAATAGAAAACGAGCATTATAATTTGTTTTGAAATAGAATAGGTTTGCACTTGACCATAGTTCGCCTTATAGTAGAAGTTGAAGTCTAAGATGCAGCATGCTTACGCAACATACACCGATTTACTTTAGCTTTGTTTGATTTGTTTTAGTTTTCTGCCAATGTTTGGATCATAGACGCTTAGACGTCTGCTTATGATCTATTTGAACTTGTAACGGAAAAGGAAAAGAAACATTAGTTTTACCCAGCCCTCCGCAACCCACGGGACAGAATCTCTTCTATGTTTTTTTCTTATAATATTTACTAGTTACATATCTATGTGATCGTATGGTATTATGCAGTAAACTATACTATATAATATACATATATGGATATAGGTATTAAGACAGCTAAGCCAGTAATCATAACATCTACTAAATTTCAATCTTACCTCGTTTCTGGTTGTTCGCTAAATTGTTGCAAGTGTAAGACACTGCCCATTGTGTGTAATCCGTGGCCAGGATCAGGAGTTCTGATTCTACGATCACTGTGAACAAGAAAGATACAATTTTAAGTATCAATTTTTTTAGATACATAAATGAAAGAATACCTTTATTTTAAAAAACTTACAAAACAAAGTTTTAGTATCCTATTTTATTATCGTTCTCTTTGGTTTTTAAATAAACCAAGTCTTACTTGACAATAGTTTGTTAACTTTTACCTTTTTTTAGTTTACCTTTTCTTACATCATAATAATCATATCTGCACGGGTATGATGCGCAATGCGCAACCAGAGACAAGTTTCTCTAGGTTTTTGTTGACAATTTAAGTTTAAGTTAAATTTTTAAGTTTCTATATCTCTACCAGTGCTAACATGCGCGTCTACTGCTTATGTTGACATAGAGCGTCACAATATGACATATTTTCTTGTATTTTTAATCGTTGGAGTAGGTTCGTATGTCATCTCGATACGAGATCAACTCGATATTCAGCATCATAAGCCTGCTGGTGGGATACACTGCTTGGTATCATAGACCACTTTTAATTTGTGCCGGCCTCTTTCGTTTCGTTCGACTTTTGACAGATACTATGTCGTCTACCCATCTCGTTACTGATTGCGTGATACTCCGGGTGCCTGTTTGTGAACTTTCATACGACATGTAGGTATTTATTGCACTGGTATTTTTTTTTTCATTTCTCTTTATTAATGAATAATTTTTAATTTTGCATCTTCTGTCCTAGGCAATCATTCAAAGCCTCATTCCATCTTTCACCGCAACATAACAGAATCCGTAATTAAATAATAAACGTATAAAACATATTTTTAGCCCATAATATTTTATCTTCGTACGTAAATACCACCGGTCCGGTATTGTTAAAATATTTATCGGCCCACCTAAAAATAATCTATTGTTTTATCACTTTGATGTAGCCCTTGTAATCTAAATAATTTGTTACATTTTCAAATTGTATAAAATCGTCCTTGTGACACGTGATAGAGACATGTTGTTTTGGCGTTTTATCCAAATCTAAACCAGTCACTCAGACAGCTAACGTGATTTTTATTCCCTTTAAGCGTATAACGATAATTTATGCAGATTAGTTCCTAGATGAACTAAATAAATCGCTTACACGTTCCCTCTAGGTGTTTTAGTGTAAGATAAAATGCTTAAATTGAAGTGTTATTGTTTTAGATAACGTGGAACGACAGGTGTAAAATATATCTTGGAAAATAGTCAGACAAGCTGGTATGAATTCATTTTTACCGTCTTAAAACTCTTTGTTTTAATTCTTGTAAGCCATTCTGAAGTTCGATTTTTCGAAATCAATGGTGGCGAGCCATCTAAATCATCTAAATGAAAACTAATCAACTTTCTTTTTATAACAAGTGGCAAAAAGGCAGATGGCCCGCGACGCGTCGTCTATGAAGGGTTTTTTTTTTAATTATAAATGACTATATATTATGTTGATTCTGCAATATTATAGTATATTGCCATTTACTTGCTTTGCTTTAAGATAAAATACCACTACACTGACTTACCATTAGGCAAAACTTCGAACACAACATTCAATCTTGCACTACTATCGTTGCTTATAACGGTAGCATATCCTTCTTGGACTTCTAGACTCTGGTTGGAGACCTGGCTGTTGAACACATCCACTATGATTCCATCCTGACTGCTGTACTGAGCTCTGTTGCAGGTCCCTCCAGCGGATTCAGAGTAGTAGCTTGCGATCTGGTGCCAAACGCCGAGGAACTGATGGAAAAAAGAATGATGATGTAATTTTTAGGACTTCTTCTTCTTATCGAATGAGAGTGGCCAACTTTGGTGTCTAGATTTTGTCAACACGCCTTTAGAGCTAAAAAAACTATGAAGATAAACACGGGTACTAATATTTAGGTAATCACGGATCGTAATCGTAGGCCACAATTATTGGTTATCATACAGTATATCGATAACATCAGGTGAGTTTTCGACAAATGCGTTCAAAGTATAAAATGATGTAAGGTGAAATTAAACTGGGTACTTATCACATTCATGATGAGGGTACTTATCACATTCATGATGAGGGTACTTATCACATTCATGATGAGGG
The DNA here is from genome assembly GCA_964023185.1 of Macaria liturata. Lineage (NCBI taxonomy): Eukaryota > Metazoa > Arthropoda > Insecta > Lepidoptera > Geometridae > Macaria > Macaria liturata. The sequence goes on along the minus strand of OZ026809.1, from coordinate 15,801,093 downwards.
TACTTATCACATTCATGATGAGGGTACTTATCACATTCATGATGAGGCCACTATCGGCGTATATAATTTGAATATTCAGTTTTTCCAATAAACTCCATTCTATGAGTTATTTTGTCAAGTGCTAAGCCCGCACTATGGTTATTATTTTCCAATAAAAGTTTAACTCCATTATATACTAAGTATATTGAGACTAAAGGCCGCCTTATAGATAGGCTAGAGATATTCTGATATTGTTATAATGATAATAGACGACGAAGACATTATCAAGTTGAACCTTTTGAGATAAATTTACTTACGTCACCAGCACTGAAATTCTGAACCACGGGTATATTCTCATCGCACTGTCCGGGCAATATGATTGGTTGCCCCGGTGCAATGTTGGGCAGAGCGGTGCAAGCCTGTTCACTTCGATCGATGTCGCGAAGTTCATTCGAGTTCACTCCGATGTTGTTGATCATGGTCGCGTTCATTAGTGCTAGGACCATCTCGGTTGTGGTGGGTGTTCTGGTCAGTTGCCAGATGTAGACTGTGGGATACAATTATTCAATCAGTAATTCAAAAGTTCCATGGAAAGATCGGGACGCCAACCACGATGCACTTCCCTAAGAGAACTTCCCCAATGAATAAATTACATGGGAGAGTCACGACTCTCACTAACGAGGAATATGACTCGAAGAGAGAGAATCCAGAGAGATTTTCTAGATTTCTTTTAGGCAAATGTGCTGAATTTTAGATTACAGTGGAGTTTAACATCAGGTAAAGTGGGCTTAGCTTTAAAAAACCTGATCAAGACTGAAGTTTGAATCAAAGACACTCTGAGTTTTGAATTTTATAACATTGATTTCCTTGTGAGATAGATGTTAATTTTAATAAACAATTTTTTTTAATATTTGAAAAGTTGGGTATAATACTAAGCGTTACTTTTGAATGAAGCGGTAAAATGATGACTGTTTCATTTGAAATTATTAAGAAACTAATATTTGTTTTTAATTGAAAGTATCAATGGAGAAAATAAAAAATATAACTGTTTGTACTCACATCGTCTTTGCGTTGTTCCTACATTTTCGCAATTATAAATCAACGCGAAGTTGTTATAATCCGTCAGCCAAACCCAGAAGTTGATGGCTGAAAAAAAGACTTGCATTAATTTTCTGCATTTCCACACTTAAAATTACATTATTATAATTGCGATCTTCATATAAGGAGACAAGTTACAGCTTACATGGTTAGCTTTCAACAGTAAATAGTTTATAATCATTTTATATCTCTTCACTCTTACCACAACGTCCACATATAATGTAAACACAGAATAATTTAAGGAAGATGGCGGCTGATAGTTTTTTGTTTCTTCTACAGTTTTGTTACCTGCCAGTACGGCAAGTAACTTCCTCTTTGATTTTAAATGTAGCTTTGCGCGTTCCATTCATTCAGCCATACGAAAATAAAGAAAAGGAAAGAAACATCATTCAGAAGAATTGAGATCCAGAAGATATTTCGTTTAGTAAATAGAAGAAAAATCAACTTACGCATGGACGATGCTGTAGGTAGATTCAATGTCATCCGCGCGGTACCGGCGGGCACTGAGGCGGTTCCAAAGTATTCTTGAATGAAGTTCTGCCTAACAGTCCTATGGGATACTGTGACAGCGTCTCCCACTCTTTCGAAGTCTATGGTGGAACAATCCCCACTGAGGGGGTTCTCTGAACTGGTGTGTTCGTACCATGTTCCTAAGAACTGGAAATGGAATTTGTTTGATTAAATTGTTTTTTTAAGATACTTTTAAAATGGAAATCGTATCGTCAATATGGAAATTAAAAGTAAAACTCTGTAAAGATGCCTACGAAATGGAATTCCACTAACGATAAAAACTATTGTGTTATAATATATACACATAATCTTGTTCTGTATTTATAATAATGTATTGATCTAATTATAATATAAATGTGCTACCATGTATAACTGTACTGTAAATAAATTTATTATATATTTGATTTGATTCGATATTTTGGTAAATGAATGAATCTAAATCGGTGGAACTATTAAAATGCATATTCGTATCGTTGCTTTGGCCAAATGTTTAGTTTATGTCTCTTGTGACCGAGATAACTGCATTGTTACCTAATTAAAGTGGATACCAACAAGTCAAGGTCGATTTTTGGAACAAATTAATAAACACATTATCTTATCCGATAATTTAGTTCATACGATGTGCGGATCTGTTTAATCAGTCTATGACGATTCATTGATTAAATCGTATGTGATAGTATCGATTCAAAGAAATAATAGAATGTTCTAATACTGCTTAAGTAATTAGTTGTTACTAAGTTGTTTTTATCAGGGATTAATTAGTCACCCAAAAACGTGGGTTTAAGGAAAGATTAGGTAATTAGATAAAAAATAGTAGTAGTACCTAGGTACAGAGTACTAAAATTTTCGTTAGACATTATTACAAATTTTAGTTGTGTTAACTTAACGTCAAATTCAAAGTGTAAAAATAAATGTTATATAAATTTGAATAATAATATTTTAATGAACAAAGTGACATCAAAAACTGTAATCTGAAACTTTTAAAATAGGGAAATAAAGGCTATTTATTTTTATTTTATTAACTATACGTCAAATTATTTGTGAAAATGTAGCACAACGAGTTAATTATGTCAAGTACCTAGTTATTCAAAGAACTAAACAGCAGTAGCAAATAGTTGAGGAAAGGTCATGTTTGTACAGCTTTCAATTTATTTACTTAATTTTGATGTATTTGCATTTGTGGTTGACCACAATTGACCATACTTGAATTTTTATTAATATTATTATTATGAGTTAATTTATTAAGTGCTAAACTTGCAAAGTTTAATTTAAAACAACCATAGTGCAGGTTTAGCACTTAATAAATTAACTCATAATTAAAACGCGAAAGGCCCATTTCTCGTCATATCAGGTGTCCACTGTCCATAGTACATCGATATGAGTGCTTGTTATAGACATATTCTGACAGCACAAGTGGCGCCATCAGCCGCTCAGTCTGAAGTGTATGAAAATGAGTGTGGATTTTCGCTCCTGGCAGTTAGTAGACCGTAGCCTAGTTGGTTAAGGCGTTCCGGACGGTGATCGGAAATACGCAGGTTCGAATCCTGCCAGTCGTGATTATTTTCGCTCAAATTCCAATAAAAGTTTAATATTATTATTGCCTACATTTGAATTTTAATCAATATTATTATCTGAATTCATTATTTTTAATTTAATAACAAACTGTTAAGTTGATAAGCCTTGCACGAATAGAAGTTCGTGGCACTCCTTCTTCACTTCATCCTATTCTTTTTTGAATTTCTTATCTCCTTCCAATATTGCGATCAAATAATATTTCAGGCAAAAACTTAGTACTTACATACTTTCCTTTAAAAATATGTTGCAAAGTCCGACTTAAAAATGGATAATTGTTATATTACGTATGAGAAAAATTATAACTTCGAATATCCAAGTATACAGAATATAAAACCGTTCCCATGATTGATGATGGCTTTGAAGATTTTTGTGTTTTTTCCAAATAATTATATGTCAAATAGTATTCGGTGGTTTGAATTAAGTTTTTACTGTACTTTGAGGTAAAGATTCTTCTTCTTCTTATCGAATGAGAGTGGCCAACTCTGGTGTCGAGGGTTTATCAAGCCGCCATAAGGGCCTCTGACATAGATATAGGTATAGATTGAGTTCGTATGAGAGTGGCAAAGTCTGGTGTCAGAGTTTTCAAACCACCCTGAGGTGTATTATTCATCACTCCATTTTTCAAATTTTATTGTTGTCAATGTTTAAACATAGTCATAGTCGTAGTCATAGTCATATCATTTATTTGCAAATTGTAAAGATATAAACACTTAACAATGACCCTGATAGGGTAAATAATCAGCTAATAAAAACATATTTTATTTCATCTTTGCCTGGCTTAACAAAAGTTTAAAAATTGCTAGAAACACTTTTTCTAAGTGCCCCTTTTTGTAGTAGTTAGAAGTATGTAGTGTAGTGTGTATGTTTAGTTTTTCTTTCCTTGTTTTTATATTTTATTACTGTAAATAAAAACCAGCTTAAGAAGAAAAAAAAAATTGAACTTACTTGATCTATATTAAAGTTGGCTTGCAAAATAATATTATCATCGCACTGTCCATTCTGTAGGATTTGTCCGTCACTCACACCAAACGATCCAATCACGCTTAACACTAAAACAATCATTATTTGACACATTATGAGATCATTATTGTTTCCCGGCCGATCCACAATAACTTAACTAATCAATTGATTGAAACTTTTGTACCAAACAAATTTATATAAAATCTTATCAACACAGTTTTATCTATATAACGAGTGTTCGTTAATCGCCAATATTGTTTTCGATTTTATTTCGATTAATACGTATACCTAATAATAGCGATTAGTTTGTCTGTCCGTCATGTTTTTTTATTTAACCATATCACTAACTTTTATAGATTTTTTTCTAGCTTTCAACTAGCAGTTAAATTTCCTTATGTGGTTAACACATACATATAAAAATTGTATTTAAATAAATAATTACAATCGTAATACATAAAGAATTAAGCACCTATCTATTTATATAATTTCTAAATACCTATGAATAATATAATAGTCTGAAGCAAAATTTGTCTGTAAGGGCAATAAAAAAAATATATATATATTTAAATATTTCATGACATATCACACAGCGCCATCTAGCCTCATACTAAGCTTACGCTTGTATCATGGGTACTAGATAACGGATATAATACATATTTACTTTTCTTTTGTAAATACGTATAAACCTATACATACTATTACAATTATCACATTTTGTCGTTCCGATAAATTAAAATTCGTAAACGATGACAAACGAAGCAAAGCCTGGAATTTAATAATATCTTGTAATTAGTCACTAAGTGTGATTTCATCCACTTTCCTTAGAAATCTCTAGAAATTATTGTATCATATTTATATTCATTTTTATTATCTTCCTATTCCAGATAATTGTTTCCTTAGAACTGCATACAACACGCATCAAAATACCTATTGTTGATTATAATGTGAATTTGAGTCTCAAGTATGTAATTTACGACCAAATTAGGCGTCGTCATGTTATAAATAAAATGTGATAGAATAAAAGGAAGGCAAGGAAGTGTCGAAATTATACAGGGTTACTGGTAACTAACGCATAACCTTTTAAGGGTGGCTTTAGTACATCTATACCAACAACTTTTGTTCTACGACTTTTAAAAATTCGCGAAAAAAAAAATCTGCTGTTCCATACATTTTGTCGAAAATCTTCCATACTTTTGTATGGAACAGCTGATTTTTTTTCGTGAATTTCTAAAAGTCGTAGAACAAAAATTGTTGGTATAGATGTACTAAAGCCACCCTTAAAAGTTTATGCGTTAGTTACCAGTAACCCTGTATATCATATTTTGTACAACAAAGAAGAAGACCGCAAAACATAACTAGAGGAATTATAAACTAACAATTCCATACTACATATTGCATAACATATGTATCTACTCGCAATTTTACTAAGTAAGCCGAAAAATTTAACTATGTCGTTGACTATATTATTTTATCTCGAATTCGTTTGTTGAAAGGTTTTTTATTAGACAGTAATACATGCAGTAATACTTTTTATGATAAAAAATATCTCTCCGAGCCTGCAAGTCCTCAGACGGTGCATGGACCCATAGGCGATAGTGACTGCTTACCATCGGGGGACTGTCTGCTCGTTTTCACCTCTATACATATTATAATTAAGTTAAAGAGGGTCAAAGTCTGAACATAAAATATATTAGAAAAAAAATGTTTGGGTATACCTTAAATCCATAACAGAACACGTTTCAGCAGTTTTTAGAATTTTTGTCTGTTTATTTAAACACTCATCATGCAAGAACGGCTTAACGGATTATCATGAATTTTGGTATGTATATAGTATGAAGTTCTGCAAGTGTAGTGTGGCTACTTTTTATCTCAAAATAATGCGAGCGAAACCGCGGGTGTCCACTAGTATTTTAAAAGTAAAAAAGTGGTCATATACTGTCATGTACTATTATATGAACGAGTAGATACAAATTTATCACCACCAAGAGCGTCACGATGTCAACCAAATACAGCGCAAATTCTAAATCATACGATATAATACATACACTATACAGGTACAGTATTTTTTTTATAAATAGATTACAAAACTCCCCCTCGGACACTTAAGAAAATTACAACAGCTTTGGCAAACATGAACTCCAATCGCAAGAAACTATTCACCATTTTCCTTATGCGATTCTCTCTATGCGATAAAACAAATAATTATCACTTGTCATGTGTCATCCATTGTACTAGGACGCTTGATTAAACCTTCTTTTTATCGAATGGGAGTGGCCAACTCTGGTGTCGAGAGTTTATCAAGCCGCCCTAAGGGCCTCTCACATGGCTTTACGACTGCCTTGCTAGAAAAACAGCCGAGACCTACAATTTAACATGTCACCCGACCCACGGAAGCGCCCTAAATGGAATGCCACTTTTCGGGGTCACCTATCCAGGAACTGACCGCGTCGACCTTTGCTTAACATTGGTAATGGCATACGATTAAATGATATTGTTATGTAGGTACAGTTGATACACGATAGCACGCTTTTTTACAATACCTACTGTAAACATTGTCCCAATAGTTTACTCCAAGTAAAGTTTACTCAAACTAAATATGTTGATCAGGGTTTGCGCCAATATGCTCATTAAGCATCATTATTTATTTATTTATACCATTTCAATAAGTGCACTTTACAGCTATGCCGAATCGTACACTTATAATTAATTGAATTTAACACATAAACAATTACTAAAACAAAGAACAGATACCTTATAGCCAAGAAAATATTTTAAACAAATGAAAAGTAAAAAAGATAAACTTTTATTATGTTGCAAGTGCTACGGGATATAACTGGTCAAATCATATCAAAGGTCGTTATATACATAGATTGCATTTTTACGTGAAGGTCTTTCACCTTCACATAAAAATGCATGGCATGTAAATAAGGTTTAATTATTAGAAAGAATACTTACCTTCTTTTGTAAAGAGCTTATTCTGGCAGCATTATTTGAGAGCCAGTTCCGTTACAGTGTAATTAAGTTCAATTCAATTCCTTCATTTGTCAATGTTTGTAAAATTTACATAGGTACACCCTGTTTACGAGGGAGTTATAGCGTAGCTAAACTTAAAAATAACTAAAAAAAATATTTTCTTATAAAACTAGGTAAATTATTGTAGCATCTTATTTAGTTACTTAACCTACTATTAATAAAACTGAGTTAAGTATTAATCTATTTTACATGTTTGTTAATTCAATATATTGATGCTGAAAATCTAATGCAAAATCGTGACAGCCAATGAAAAAAAAAACTCAACCCTTCCAGCAGTATCCTATATAAATACAAAGATAAACATTCGAGAAGCATAAAATAGGTACCTACTCTGATGTAATTCTGTTGCCAAGTATCGCGGGAGGCATTTACTCAATTGAAGCGCCAAACCGGTGATCGTTCTCTTCCTTTAAACTTTCCATGCGTCTGATATGTTTTGCTTCATTTTTGGGAGTGGGGGTCTTGGGACGTATTGTGAATTGAAGACAAGTTTTATTCGTTTTCCTCTTTTGTACACAGGGAAGTCAACTTGCTAAATGCTTGATCAACAGGTTATCAGAAGCGATACTCGCCTAAGCAACATTGTGGTCTGAGGTGGATCACATCTAATAAAATACGAGTAGAATACCTATTGTTTGGCCTTTTTTTATTTGATTCAACTTTGCCTATTTCAGTAGCAAGTTTTCCCAGAAGATATCCATTCACTGTTTCAATCCTCACCAGCTAATATTAGTGGAAACTGTACCGTACTAAAGAAAATCTTGTAACATTGTTTTTCTGTGAGTCACATAAAATTGTTACTTGTAGGTTCTAGAAGATACTATTTCTACTTACAGAGATCTCGTGTCAATGAAAACCTACAGAAATTGTACCAACACAACAATCGGAAATGAATAAATTTATATTCTTATACATTTGAAAATCGTAAAAAAAACATACACTAAACTAGCGGATGCCCACGGCTTTGTTCGTAATGTACCGGGAAAGTTAATTATAGAATCTTATTCTATACTGTACCTATATAAAAATCGCGATGATCCGTCGCTTTCCTGCGTCGTGAGGAATAAAAACAAACAAAAAAACGTACTTTCGCATTGTAATTGAATGATCTCACTCGTGCGCATGATTCTTTCAATTTGTTGCGATGTATCTCTTTGTAGAAAATGTAATACGTTTACAATACCTAATCAGGGTATAAGTTGACTTATTTGAGTCACGAGTTTAGACGTAGGTACTTAGGTACCAACATAAAACATTTGTATATAAGTTAGAATCCTTAGTACTTTACTTTGTAGTAATCATTGAGTACAATGTGATGTTAATAAAATAAAGACAAGAGATAGTTTTGGTTTTAGGTAAAAAAAAGTTTTCGGACGTTTAGACCTTCTTAAAATGTAACCTGTACAAGCGTCCAAAGTAGATTTGTACTGAAATGGAACTGACTTTCAAACAAAGCTACGGTACGGTACGGGTTTTTCAAAATAGATGGATAAACATTAAGATACCTTTTGTGCTTTTCTTTTAGATCCTTGTCAATATTTACGTTTAATTCCTCGAAAAATCACATAATTAGCACTTACGCCTCCACCCACAATTTTATTATCAACAAACTACCGTAGTTTTGTCCCGTGTTTTTCAATGTGCGAAGCAGTCATTTACTATCGTAAGTAGATAGAATCTTTTAAACAAATCGATAGATTTGGCTTTAAATGAAAAAAAAATCGGATAAACATTAAGATACCTTTTGTGCTTTTCTTTAGATCCTTGTCAATATTTACGTTTAATTTCTCGTTAAATCACATAATTAGCACTTACGCCTCCACCCTTAATTTTATTATCAACAAACTACCGTAGTTTTGTCCCGTGTTTTTCAATGTGCGAAGCAGTCATTTACTATCGTAAGTAGATAGAATCTTTTAAACAAATCGAAACCATACGTAATGAAAAGAATTAAGGGCTATTTTCCTAGTTCATTTTGCTAAACTAAGCACCCTTTAGTAGTAGGTAAATTGGTAATTTTCAATTGGCAATGACAGGACCGTTTTAAAATTAGTTAACTTTTGTAAGACCACTTAGCAAGGAGCAATTTGTATGGAATTGTTTGGTACATCATCACTTTATGTACATTCAGTTAGGTAGGTTTAATATATACATATATAAATACAAACATAGGTTGACTGGTTATGAAAATGTTTTTAGTCGATTGTGAGTATAACTTGTATATGGACATTTATGAAGGTTGTGAAACTCCCTGCCTGACTCTCTGTTCCCCACGCACTATAATGCAGCGATCTTCAAAGCGAGAGTGAATCGGTTCTTATCGGGTAAGCACGCTCCATCTTAGACCATAGCCTTTGCTTGCTCTCAGGTAAGCTATGTCCAAGTGCAAACCCGATCAAGTAAAAAAACATTACACAAAAATCCACACCTTATGAAAATATTGAACAAATTCTAACAAATTCAATTTGGACTTTAGCATTTTGCTATATCTAGTGATAACGTACGAGTACTTACTCGCATGACTTAGAAATCGTATTAGGCGATAATATACATCATATTTAAAAAACCGAACTTGAGTATTTTGCCCGTGTTTTTTACTCAGACAGACATAAAGGTATTTTTCATTAAGTTTTAATGTTTTGTTGATGGTTTCTTTGTCCACAACTTCATATACTACTAAATTTAAACACGGAACAAAAATCAACTGACCTTTCTTATAGAATGTATTACATGCCTATTTATCAAGTTTTTTTTCAATTTTCAAGCACGGAAAACTAAATATTTACCGATTACAGTTTTTCCTAGATGCAGATAGGTACCTACAATATCACAAAGGCGCTGCATGCACCAGTTAGCTATCTGATAGATTGGTTTCAGCTGATTTAACACGCCCTTTGTGGTTGGAAGGTTTGTTTGGAAATGGCACGGTACTTATCAATGACTCTTCTTGCTCATAGATAAATCGAAGGTTTTAAGTGTTTAAATCTATTAATGGTTTGTTGTCAGATTAATGGGGAAAACTAATTAACATTAGGGAAATAATTAACTTCAATTTATTATTTGTTTGATTGCGTAAGTAAGCATACGCTGGTTTTTCGACACGACTTATATTTATAGGCTTTAAGAGGAGTTAAGATCTACCGTAAATGAAAGTACCAAGAATAAAGTGTATGATGATGTTAAATGCATCCCAAACTGGTGTCCACTACTCTACGCGCACACATCTTCTACTTACAACAATACTATCATTTTTACTCGATTTGCCAATCTTTCAATACATAAAATGATGAGAGTCGAAAGTGTGAAAATTTAAGATATTTAAAAAAAAAGTTTGGAGATACATATTCGTTCGCATTATTTAGGATTAAAAGCTACCAATGACACTCCTCAGACCTCTAACTATCTAAAAACCAAAAATCATGATGATCTGTACAGCCATTTTTGCGTGATGATTATTTAAACAAACGGACAAAAATAGACATAGACAAAGAGATAACCAGAAATTGTTGGAACGTTTTCTGCTATCAATTGGAAGTATCTCCAAACAATTTATTTTTAAATATCTTATATTTTCAAACTTTTGACCTTCATCAGCTCTATTATAATATACGAGTATGTATAGAAGATAGATAGATAGATTCTAAATACTTATCCACCAGGTGTTACTCGAAATCGTGCGTGACGTCACAGCCAGCCCCAACGGAAGACCAACGCTGGTTGCTTCCACACAACCAGCATTATGCTGAGTTGGGGCTGTGTTGTGGCAGATTTTTATGTTTGTTTATTATGTTTTTACGCCTGTGTGTTCTTCTGTTAAATCTGTCACAATAAATGTTTTCTTTCTTTCTTTCTTTCTTTAAATCTCGAAGAACTCTGAAACTCTCGAAGCATCGGAACATCCTCGCAATCGGTTTGATTCTGTCTATTAAATAATCCAGTCAAAAATTGGCACTGGATGTAACCAGTTTGGGTCTTAGGGGTTCCAAAATGTAAGTCTTGAATAACATTATCTTTTACCATTGTAAGTATAATATTCAGATTTCTAGAATAGACAACCATACTCTGTGGCTGTTAATGAAATAAGAAAGCAGGATTTTGATTTGAATGCTATAGATTGTTTGTAATAGAATAAATAAATAAATAAATATTTCAGGACATATCACACAGCGCCATCTAGTCCCATACTAAGCTTATATAGCAATGGAGATCTATTGCACCCAATAAATAGTGTACTATGTGAGATAATTTGTATTCTAGAAGTCATATTTGAGAGCCCGTTCTAATCCTGTAGTACTCGATAATTCCAAGTTCCATCTTTTTTGGCACCTTTGGTAAACTTGCGGAAATCTGGCTTTCAAATGCCTGACAATCAAGCGTAAGAAAAAATATATCAGAAAAGTAAAACAAATGACTATTAAAATTTTCCAGAACTTTCCAAGCTTACCTCCTTACTCCGTTCAAACGCTTGCCCCTGACCCCAGCGCGCCTTCGCGATCCAGCGCCTATATAACACGAGATCATCCTCTGAAACTATCAGTCGCCTCTCAGCAGCTGACGTGTTATCATCTCATCATAAATTCTATTCCATATTCAAAAATGTTCCGATTCTTCATCTTTGCTCTTGCGGCGGCGACGGCGTCAGTAACCCATGAAGGCCCCTGTCCAGATATCAAGCCGGTGCCCAACTTTAATGTTACTGCTGTAAGTATTTTACCTTTTTATTGTCTTACATTAAAAAAAAAAGTTTTAACTAGATCCATGGTGCTAGTTGTATAAACGTGAAATCTCAAAAAATGATTGCTTAGTTTCAATACCTTGCAAATAATAATATTTTTGAGGTTATCTCAGCTGTTTTACCGGCCGGTAAAAAGCCGGTTGGTCATCTCAAGAAATCAGTGATAGTGCCAAATTTTTAGACTTATTATATACTATATAGCTGTGCCAGCGACTTCGTCCGCATGGAATAGTTATTGCCATAGTAACGGTTCTAGTGAGTTAATCTTAAAAGATAGAGTTCTGTTCTGGATATTTTGTTAGATCATTTCAAGAGGAATAATTCTTTCATACATATTTATTTGATATCTCGAACCGTTTTCGCAGCGCACGCAACGGAAGCCCTCAAAAATGAATAATTATCCCCGTTTTTTTCCACATTTTCCATTGTTTCTTCGCTCCTATTAGTTGCAGCGTGATGTTATATGGCCTAAAGCCTTCCTCGATAAGTGGTCTTTTCAACACAAAAAAAATTCAATTCGCACCAGTAGTTCCAGAGATTAGCGCGTTCAAACAAACAAACAAACAAACTCTTCAGCTTTATAATATTAGTATACATTTGTTCTGTATGTTTCGTTTGTGTATGTATATTTATGCTTACCAGTTCTGCGTGATAATGTATAACAACAGCATATAACTGCTAAAAAAGCTGTATATATTTATGTATTTGCAAAATATTATCAAAACAAGAAAAAAAAAACAAAGATATTTATCTCGCAATCTTCGATTATCGTTTTGGTCTTATCGGTATCGGGAAATATCTCAATAATATACCAGAATTTCTTGATGGTTTGTTCGTAGCAAAATACACATAAAAAATGACGTTTTTTCCAAAAAAATAATTCTTATCATAATAATTTAAGCATATGAACACTTTTACTTGTATAATCGCCGTATGCTAGAGTCTTTCTTATTTCAGCCGGTGTTATCATTTTTAACTTACTCCTTATCTTTCAAGACGTTACATTTAAATCTGCTGATGCCCTAGAGTTGAAACCTTGGAACTTTTTAGTACACGCCACCTTGCGGATGTGTGTGTTTCAAATAATTAAATTAGAATATTTTTTGTGAAACTCTGTAAAAATATGTTATGTTTTTCCGCTGCGAATTCAATAATTCCGGAAAGATACTACATATTTCTCCAGAGTTTCATTTACAATGGAATTCCGCAAAATAAGGCCTGATTCAATATCTTAAAAATATTTTATTTCGATAACGGATAGGAAAAATATTTGACGTCAATAAGTTTGATTATTTACGTATAATAATATAGGCACATTATTTTTATTTAACTTAATGTAAAAAAAATTTGAAGAGTAGGCAAAAGTAATTCAATAAATATTAAGCCAGCTAGAAGTGGTTTTTTTTTTGTTAAAGTTAATCTTAATCGTATCGAAATCGAAGGCTGCAAACAAACATATTTAACTATGACGATTATAAGGTGTGGTATGAAGTTCACATACCTACGATTTTGTGATCCAGTTTACACCTGTAATTTACACTTGTAGTCTGTGCCTAATGTCTAGTCTTCTAACCCTATTACGGTGGATTTAATTCTGTGGTTGGTATTATCACTCAAGAACTTCTCTCGCGCTCTAGCTAAGCTGTGCTGATGAGCTGTTACCTAGTAGGTGAAACTAAATGAACCTTATAATTGCCCATTAGTAAACCTGTGAAAAACAACTGTGTATAGCATAGGCATTTTAATTTGTTCACATTTAAGTAAGCATAATTGTTTTATCGTGTCTCAAAGTCCGATGGAAAAATGACATAATATCAAAATCAATATAACTGTAGTAGACATAACATAATGTAGTATAAAACCCGGCAAGAATTTGTATTTACATAACGATAGACAAATAGATGGGCTAAAGAATTGAAGGATATTACGTTTAGGTATAATTTTAAACATCAACAAACTTTGTTCAAAGTTTAATGACTCATTGTTTCCTTAATTAGTTTTACAAACATGGATGTTATGGTCTCAAATCTTAGCTCAGAAGGTGTTTTATTTGTAGATATGTTTGTCGTTCTATTCACACTTACGTTGTAGACGCTGCCCAAAAAGACTTATTCGTACCATGTTGATTAAAAGCGATGTTTTAATATTCAATTCTGTAAAAAATGGGATCTATACAATAACTGTCTTTACATAATAAATTTAATATCAATCAAGATAATGTACCTATTATTGTATGAGTATGCAGTCAAATTATTTAAAACACAGTCTCCATTAAATAAAATATTTATTGATACTTGAGTTCGCGTCGTACATTTCAAAATTTATTTAACTATTTTCTTACTATTTTACTCATACAAAGAACCACCTAGAGGTATAGTAAATTTTTTGTCAGTAAATTATGATAAAAAAATGTTATGCGTGGACAAACCTCAACCAATTTCCTTTACAAAAAATGCACCCGATAAAGTGCATTCTCGATCGGTGAAACCTTCACGGATGAGTTACTTGAATGACTCATTCGATTACGAGTTGTTGAATCGATTCTATACCGATCATTAGGAAGCTCACATGACCGTAACTTGTCAATAGATGTCGCTATTGAAAAATTGGCGCAATTTAGCGAAAAACGTTTTGTTAATCAATTGGTAAATTGGGAGTCAAATGGTTAAATGGATAAACAAGTTCTATATGGCGTAGTGCGTCACCTGTTTTACGGGATAGTAGATTCAAATTTGCTTTGCTAGTATAAAAGTAAATCACTTTTAAAGATAAGATGTGTATTACAGACAGCTCTTACCTTACCTATAGAGCTAAAAATATATACTCTAGAACCTATTTTCACGAAAGATTGTGTGATGATATAACATCTTCTTCTTCTTCTCTTCGAATGAGAGTGGTTAACTCTGGTGTCGAGAGTTTATCAAGCCGCCCTAAACCGCCGTCTTCTGACATGGATTAACGACTAGACAAACAGGGACATACAATTTAACAAGTCATCCTACCCGAGGAAGCACTCGAATTGGAATGCCAGTTTTCGATCACCCATCCAAGGACTGAACGCGTCGACCTAACATATATAACATCTGAAGACATCTACTTACAGTAAGCTACAGATAGAAGTTATTTTGTACATATCCAAATAACGATCACGCTTTTGCACAATTAACAACTTACATAGGTATATTTTGTTATTGTTAGCAAACTATTGTATAAATTTAAGTGTTACACAGACTAGCACTTACGTAAAACGTCTTACGGGAACTTTAGTACAGTGAACTATTGAATATCTGTTTCTTTTTATTGATCATCACAAACACATTAATAATCAAATCTACCCCCTAATTCCAGTACCAAGGAACCTGGTACGAGATCCAAAAATTCCCGACGGAAGCGGAAAAGAACGGCAAATGTGCTTCAGCCGAGTATGTTCTGGATGGTGACGTTGTCAAGCTGACCAATAAGCATGTGGTAAACAAAGTGCAGGCCATGGTCACTGGTACCGCCAAGTTTGCGCCCGACGCGAACAATGCTGGCAAACTGCTGGTCAGCCTCAACTTCGGAGGTGAGATTTGCTATAGTTCTCTTTCCTTTCTTTTTCTTTTCTTTTCTTTTGTCTATTTAAGTTGAGCATATTTTTTGTAAGCTTGTATAGATTTTAGAATAGGTATATAGTTATTAATTTAGTTGATATTGTTGTGCTGTTTTCTTAATTCTAATAATTGAAAGTATAAAAATAATCTCAAAATTCTAAAAAAAAATAATTAAAATTGACATCGCGACGCGCTCCGCGGGGGGAAATTATTACGTCACTCCCATACATTGGTCTTTCTATTCCATAAGTGAGCGTCAGTACGCTCACTAAAATTTGCCTCTTGTCTAAGGGGGCTGGACTTAATCTTTTTCTTTCTGCGACTGACTCGCCTTCTCCCCGCAATTTTTCCCATCATTATAAGTTGCAAAAGTTCGTATCTATCGTGCCTGAGCACATGACCCAAGTACGCAACTTTGCGCTGTTTGACGGTCTGCAAAAGTTTGCGTTTTTGACCAACTCGTCGCAAAACTTCCTCATTCGTGACTTTCTGAGTCACATAATCAAATAATCATAATCATACGTATGATATACGAATCATACGTCGATACGTCCACATTTCAAATGCCTCTATACGTTTGCTGATATCTTCCTTAATAGTCCA
Source organism: Macaria liturata (assembly GCA_964023185.1). Taxonomy (NCBI): domain Eukaryota; kingdom Metazoa; phylum Arthropoda; class Insecta; order Lepidoptera; family Geometridae; genus Macaria; species Macaria liturata. The sequence goes on along the minus strand of OZ026809.1, from coordinate 15,785,010 downwards.
GGCTTCACATCCGTAGAGAAGAATTGGCCAGATGTAGCAGTGGATGAGCGTACCCGTAGGACTTAATCAAGTTCTACTTATTCCAGAGATTTCCAGGGAGCAGCCATTAAACGTGGTAGCCACTGACTACGCCAACTATGCCATCGCCTACAACTGCAAGTTCGATGACAAGAAGAAGTCACATGACGGTAAGAATCTGTAGAAATCTTTATATTCACATTTTATTTATTGCACAATACTTACAATGCTTACAATGAGGTACCGCCATGTACCAGCAGTTGTGCAATAAGTATAATATACAAGAATGATTATAATTTAGGACCTTTTTTTGAATGGCTCGTAATCCACCAACAAGGGCCGAGCTCCTTTTTTTTTTTTTTTTTATTTTTTTTTCGTGGAGGAAATGCATTTATGCATCCCCGCACTCTCCCCGGGGGGGGGCAGCGGGGTATGTCGGGCTCGGAGCTAATGGGACTCCACTACCGACTAAAACCTACCACGATGTCCCTTCACCTCGGCAAGGACGGGTTTCGCGGGCAAGCGAGCAATACTCCTCCGCAATTCCCGTCCCAACCGCAGTCCACTGTCCAGGTGGACCCGCCTCAGGAGGACACCCTCCCTCTTGCTGCGCGAGTGATGCCCAGGGACATCCGGGCATCAACTCCTCGGGAGGCCCTTGTCCCTGCTAGGGGGTATGGGTTGCCCCCGCATCCCACGCCCCAGGGCCTCCTAGCGGAGACGGAGTCCGAGCACGAGCGGCTCGCCTCCGTGTCCGTCTTCTGCGGATCGGATGAGCGGCAGGATTCACCTCCCGCTCCCGCTCCTCGGCCTCCCTTTGCGACATCACCGTCTCGCAAAAAGAGGCCACCGCATCCCATGACCTCTCGTCGTCAGCCATCTTTCGCAAGATGGTCGATAAGGAGAGGTCTGTCCCTACTACCGCGATCAGGGATAATCGCGGTCCGAGCTCCGCCGGACATGTCTCGAGAACGTGCTGCGCGGTATCTTCCGCGCAGTCGCACCGATGACACACCGGGGTTGGCTCCCTACCGATTCTGTGCAGGTACCTCCCGAAGCATCCGTGCCCCGTGAGTACCTGCGTCAACCGGAAGGTGAGCGCGCCGTGCTTCCGTTCCACCCAATTCCTTAGGACAGGCCGTATGGCCTCAAGGAAACGGGTGGCTCCCTGGCGAGGGCCGAGCTCCTAAATTTTGAATGAATGAAAACTTTCCTTCTGCTTGTCAAAATAGTAAAGCAGTCGATGAAAATTAAGTATGTACTTCCAAATCCTGAACCCTCTACAGGGATTTCATTGAGACTAGTTTTTTTTAATGTTTGTCCTTAGAGCTGTTTGAAAACTTTCGAGAACAGAGTCACTCTGAAACGAAGCAACCTATTTACTTTATTGCTTTAGAGGAAAGTATTCATCATCATCATCAGTCTGTTATCGCACACTGCTGAGCATAGGCCTCCCTTAGAAGAAAGTATTACCTGCTTTTATTGGCCTCTTTTGTGAATAAACCTATAAAAAGTAAAATAAAAAGTAATCTTACATATAAATATGACGTTACAATCCATGCGCTGCTATATTGTTACAAAAAAACGTGAATATAATCTTATCAGTTATTGGTTTCCATCGATTCCTTTAACACACGCTTGATAGGTGTGATAATAATGGTGATTCAATAAAATGGCTTTAGATGTACAAACTTTATACAATATTTTATAAAAGTCTCAATCTATATGACTTATTCATAAAGGTTCGTTTTATGGAACTTTACTTACTATAGAAAAACTAAAAAAAAATATTTTGTGTTAATGCTTCGTCATTGTTTGCAAGGCATATGAAAAAAAATATCTTAAAATCACCAGTAATCGGTAAGAAATTTATAATTTTTTCGAGATTTTTGTGCTTACGTACAAACCATTTTGTTCCGATTTTTTTTTCGGAATACGGAGTTTTGAAACCTAGATAAAATATATATCTTTAAAGAGAGCGCGTTATATTAGACTGCAGCATTCCAATGGCATCACTAATTACTCAAAAAAAAATTCATTGTAACAGGAAACAGCATTATTCATCATACATTTGTTACAAATACATGATTTTTTACTTTATCATTATAGTAAATTTTTACTGATAAAGAGATAAACAATGGACTCACCAAGAAAATATTTGGCCTGAGTAAAAAGTAAATCAGGTAGAAAGATAAGAACCCGGATTTGAAGTTAAAAGATTTAAAATCGAAGCTGTACCTATGTTATCGAAAGAATGTTTAGAAGTAGATAGATTAATAGTTACATAATCTATATATATAAAACTCAAAGGTGACTGACTGACTGATTGACTGACTGACTGATATAGTGATCTATCAACACACAGCCCAAACCACTGGACTGGATTGGGCTGAAATTTGGAATGAAGGTAGATGTTATGACGTAGGCATCCGCTAAGAAAGGATTTTTGGAAATGCCACTTTTAAAGGTGTGAAATAGGGGATGCAAGTTATACTTCTTAATGCGAGCGAAGCCGCGAGCACCCACTAGTAAAGTATATGTTGTATAATATACTGTTATCGTGTGATAAACGTCTTAGAGCATTAGAATTTAATTATAAACGTTTTTTAATCAAAATCTATATTTTATACCTATTAATTTAACAGATTATATATTTGAATGTTTTTTTTTTTAATTTTTTTTAATTGTGGTATTTAAAAAATTGCACGCAATTTTATTATTGTCTAGTTTCATGTTACTCTTCTATCACAAAGTAAAGGGTTGGCTTGTGTGTGGATGTCATATTTATTACGCAGGTTGATGTCACATCATGATGTCTCCAGCATTTCATGATATATGCATATTACTTGCCCGTGATTTGAAGTTTTTTTTCGGTTTAGCCACTGATACACGACCGGCCGATGACATCTAAAGCAGTCTAAAGTCAAATGACTCAAATAACAAAACACACAGATCCTCTGCAGGCGTAGGTACTGATATGTAAATCTTCTTCTTACCGAATGATAGTGGCCAGCTCTGGTGTCAAGATTTTATCAAGTCGCCCTGGGCCTCTGACATGGCTTAGCGACTGCATAAATAATATTAACATTTTGTCTATTTTTTTTCCAGAGAACTTGTGGATCTTGTCCCGCACAAAGAAACTAGAAGGCGATGCTAAGAAGGCAGTCGACAACTTCCTGAAAGAACACTCCAAAGACATTGACTCGACCAAACTCGTCACCACCGACTTCTCAGAGGAAGCTTGCAAGTTTGACACCACTAGCACAGTCAAAGAACCCGCCAAACACTAGAAAACTCGACCATAATGGCATTAAAATAAGAACCAGTTTCCGAACAACCCACGTGTAAAATACAATATGAATCTTGCACTCCAGTATTGATTTACTTTACTTAATTTAAGTTAGTCGTAATTTCACTCGAATAACAACTGATAACGTCAAAGGCGAATAAATATTTGTTAAAATAAATATTGTTTGTCGTTTTTTTTACATTCCATCATATAGCTATTTGGTCTGTGTAATCGATCAAAATGGATTTGTGATATCTAAAACTTGTGTAGTGTGACTAATAAATTATATTTTTTCTAACATTGAATTTGATTTTTAGCCAGAAAGTACCTAACTTATTTGATATTAAACATTACCATAAACACCCAGAGCCTTTCTTATCCCACTGCTGGGCACAGGATTCTCTCTTAGCATATGCCAACTGCATCAATTTTGAGCAGACTTCATCCATTCATCCATAGAAACCTTCGACTCAAACAATTACACAGCAGGCAACAAAAGTGGGAATCTTTTTTATAAACTGCCCTCTTAAACTACTAGGAGATTGAATACCTCACGAGATTATAGGATACAAAAGGACGCCCGCGGCTTCGCTCACACTATTTTGAGATATAAAATAGCCTATGACACTTTTAAGACCTTTTACTACATACACACCAAAAATCATCCGATCCGTTCAGCCGTTTCGAGCCGAGCGTTTAAATAAACAAACAAACAGAGACACATTAAATACAGAACCAGATAAACAGATGAAAGTTATAAAAGCTGCTGGAACGTGTTTTATTATCGATTTAAAGTAGTTCTAATAGTATCTAATAGAGATTAACGAGAAGACGGGAGACACCCGCTCTGGATCATTTTTGGTGCAAAGGTTAGCCATCGCGATTCAACGTGGCAACGCGGCGAGCGTAATGGGAACCTTTGCGCCGGGAGCAATCCGGGGTGGGCTCTTTGATTAATTTTTGTTTGTTTTATTTTGCTTCATATTTTATTTTAGGTATATTATATATTTTAATATTATGTTTAAGACTTGTAAATTAAATATATACTACTAGTATCTAATAGTAGTTCTAAATCTTCTAATGTATGTTCAGATTTTATTTAGACCCTCTTCAGCTTTATTATATGTACTTATAGATAGAAGGTTTCTAACATTAGCCAAGTACTTGTTGGCAGATGATATTATACTCTTATGTTCTGTGATATACTGTGATATACTCGTACATGACTATAGATAAGCTGGTTTTCGTGTCTGTGCTAAAACGAAGTAAGTTCTTCTTTTACAGGATCTCAAGTTAAACTATTTACCACGAAATTCAAATAGTTTATTAATTAAATCAACAGGTTATGTTCTTCATCACAGTATCTTTTTATGATACTTTTATGCAAACATTGGGCCTTATTACAAAACGAAGTTTAAATATTAGTCGAGGACTTTGAAAATATGCAGTCCGTTCTTGTTGTTCAAAATTTGTTTTCTTCTATCCAATTTGTTTCCAAATTGTTACCAATGATAAATCAACGTTGATAATAAACCTTATGAAAGGATGTAATAAAATCTAAATTACGCAAATGGGGTTTTTTTGGAACTACTTAGATTAAATTATAAGGGAAAACGGAATTAACAAATTAATGTTAAGTTAAAAAAAGGAATGTATTAAAAATTAAACAAAAAAATATTCAATTTGAAAAAAAAAAGATTGTAAAAGATGTATTAAAAATTTAACGAATATAATCACCAAAAATTGCTAGAAAACGAATCTATCTCCTGTTTAATGTTGAAAGCACAGCTACTTTCACTGAAATCTTTGAAAACAAAGGATTTTCGTTTCTCAGCCAGTTCAGCGTATTTAGAAAGAGCATCTTCCACTTTCTTCAGATTTTGGCCGTCTAATTTCTCCTTGATGCGAGTTAAAACCCAGGCGAATACTGTAAAAGAGAGAATAACAAAACTTAAAACGTAGAATTTCTTGACGTAAATTAAGTAAATGTAAAGAAATATTTAAGGCTAGTCAAGGAAAAAAAACAGGAAAGGCCTATGTTCCGAAATGGACAACTAATGGCTAAAATAGAAGAAGAAGAAGTTTTAAGTTTGAAATAAATAGAACAGGGTGCATGATGGTGAGATGTAAACTTTATTCTACAATAAATAGTGTTGCTTGTAGTAAAAAAAAAGAATTGACTGTAATATCACTTACTAGACTTAACGGTAAGTTCATAGCAGAGTTGCAAACTCTGGTTTCAGAGTTTTTAAAACGCCCTAGGGTCTTCTTAGTTAACTGTAACTAGGAGATTCTTGAAATTATTATGTACTACTGGACGCCCGCGGCTACACTACCATTATTTCAGGATAAAAGTAGCCTAAAACACTCCAAAAACCTCATACTACCTATATACCAAAAATCATGATGATCCGATCAGCCGTTTTTGCATGATGAGTGTTTATATAAACAGAGACAGATAAACAGACAAAAATTTTAGAAATTGCTACGTGTTCTGCTATCAATTCGAAGTATCTCCAAGCATTTTTAAAATATCTTCAATGTTCAGTCTCTTCAGCTTTATTATATGGATAGATAGATGATAAGTTTTATTAAATATTACCATAATGCATTCTGGCTTTCCTTCCCATGTTCTTGCAGGTGTAAGTGATAGCGTAGTTGTCGTAATCAGTGTTCAATATTACAAATGGATATTGCATCACATTGTCTGAAACAAAAATAACTTTTTTTACACTGAATTAGTTGAAATTTATTGTCTTTGTTTTGTATACTTTGTATGTATTTACAAAAGAAAAGAATTTAAGTATTATATTCGTTATCTAGTTGCTTAGTGTGGGGCTAGATGGCGGTGTGTGCAATGTCCCGGAATATTTTTTTCATTACTATTTTGGTTTGATTAAGGAATAGGTACATATGTATGGCATAAGTGTTTAAGTATACTTTTCCATTCACTCTTAAACGATTAAACCGATTTGAATGCAATTTGGCATGGTTTCAATCCTAGATTAACGCAGGACAAATCACAGTTGGGATCAATTTGTAAGTAAAAAAATCATTTTTTGTTTATTGGTAGCAATTGAAATAAAAACTTCACACTTACCTCGGCTGTTAGTCTAGTACGGCAGTCGTTAAGCCATATCAGAGGCCCATAGGGCGGTTTGATAAATTCTCGACACCAGAGTTGGCCACTCTCATTCGATAAGAAGAAGACTTACCTCCACTCTCATAACTAATAACAAACTTGGCTCTATTCCCAGCATCAAAAGTGGGGTCTACTCTTGCAAAGTAAGTCTTCTGTGTCCTGTTCCCTCCATCCACGTCTGGCTGGACATAGGTCTCTCTCAACGTGTAACCGAGGTTGTCTTCCTGAAACTCCAGTGTAGCGCAGTCGTTGATGGCGCGGTCGTCGCTTGCGTAGCTTGCTACGTTGTACCAATGGCCTGAAAACTGAAAACGACCGTATGTTAAAAGTATCTATTTGTCTCTTTATTCGATAACTTACAAAACACATGGGGAATTAAGTGTATTCTCTTCTTACGAGGTATTTTACTAAACAATGAGTTGAAGATTGTACTAGAAGGAAGAACAAGCAAATATTTGTATCGAAATAACGCGTGAAAGGAATCGCAACACTATGCATAGAACAATAATTCAATTTTTTTTTAACTAAAGAAATAAAATACATATGTACAAGCACATACAAGGTACATATGAATACAAAAATAACCTTCGTAATACCTAAATGACATGGAATTAACGATGGAAATATTTTTTTTTAATTATAATATAACTTTACTTCACCCCAACACAAAAATAATACAATGATAATATTATATGTAGTAACGTAGGTACATATGATAAGAATCATACTGTTGCATAATGCATAAATTTATTTTTTTATTTGTACCATGTATATAATTTTAATTAAGATTCCTTTCTTTTCTTTCTTTCTTTCATATAATGATGTACATGTGGGCGGCTTTATCGCCTTAAGCGATTTCTTCCTGGCTTTTATTTTTCATAAAGATTCATCTGAAGAATGTGTAGGAACTTTAAAACTCGGAGTACCTACTGCTATCACTTTAATAGGCATATCTTACGTCTAACTAACAATCTAATCGAACATCAAATTAAAACCTTATGCAATATTTTCCAATTAAAATGATGATTATGATAACAAAAGTATAAGATAAAAAAAACAACGAAAGACACTCAAACAAGATAATCGCAAAGGTGTGTTCTAAATAATTGCATAATGAGGTCGTATGATTTGATAAGCATTCGAAATGTCTTTCGATTAGCTAATTGGCATTATTCGTGTAAATCCATAATCACTGTAAACAACCAATTTTTGTATGCATGCATATTTGAAAATAATCAAATGAATGAAACCAGTACATAGTATAAAGCCAAGTCGCTTCTTGCGTCTGTCTGTATCTATGTCTGTGTGTATTTAACTACAAATATAAGCAAAAGATGTTTAATTTTTGTTTTTTTTTCTGACTTTTTCTGGAAAATGTATTTTATTATACCGTGTACAAGTATGGAAGGATACAGTGTAAGTTTCATTCAAATCTATCACAAAGAAGTCGGTAGATATAGGACAGGTGTTTATAAGATTAGTTATAGATATGATGTAAAAAGTAAATAAAAGATAGTAAAATATGTTACTTACTCTGGTATAATCTAAGCTTTCCTGCAACTTGACTTCTGGGCAGTCACCAACTAAAGTATAAATGGACGTAGCGTTCTGACTTTCCACAGTGTAACACCATTGTAATATCATACATACTATTGTGTAAAATATCATTTTTACTAACAAATACAAAATAAACTTTGAGGCTATGAAACGATGTAAAATAGCAATATTCTGTCTGTACAGAAGCAAGATAAAATAACGAATGCGGGAGCTATCCTGGGAGGTAATAACATAATGCAGATACTATATTATAGATGCTACAAATGTTTCAAACTTGATGCTACGTAACTACATATAACTGATTTAACACGAATAACAATTATGTTTTGAGCTACGCGTAGCCAAAATTTGAAGGATTTTCATGAAAAGTTTAATAATATAATTTACTTTATGCATACAAAATCGCTATTTATTTTTAAATCTGCTGGTGATTTAACTAATCGTGTAAAATGCTTTTGATTGTTGATGACCATAGTTTAAAAACACAAGGTTTAGACTTTTTTAATGTAATTATTTTCTCGAAAAGCCCTATGTAAAATTATAATAAACAAAATATTTTGGCTGATATTGCTTAAAAAAATTGAACTATGCAAAAAACTAAAGTTAAGTTAAGTTTTCCAAGTGCAAACCGATTTTAGTACAAAAAAAATTGTGCGGAGATGGGACTTCACACTGAGAACATTATTTATCTACTCTATGCATGTAGCATCCTCGTTTTTACGCCGCAGGTCCCGACCCACCAGGTAATTATCCAATCAGAGCCCCCTTACAAAGTAGCGGAGTGTTATAGCAGACATGGAAATTGCATGCAGATTGGGAGGATGTACATCTTTATACTGCGACTTGGACGAGGAATAAATCGGCGTGTATGTGGTGACCTTGCACTAGATAGCATACACTAGGTTTTGTTGTTGATCTAAATATTTTTTTAAATGCCGGGACAACGAGCGTATAAGATGTAATTCTTAAGAGAATTCATGCTGACGCATATTAGTTACCTATATAGGTATGTATGTGCCCGTGGCTTCAATCGCATTGTATCGGGATAGAAAGTAGGCTGGCAATTTCGAGACTTAACAATACAACCATACTAAAAATCACGATGATTCGTCTCTCCGTTGTGATGTTAAAGAGGAACGAACGAACAAATCTTTGTTTTAATTAAAATAAGTATTTTATATCATTTTATTTTATCTAGTTTAAGTTTCATCAGCACTTTATAATTTAAATTTGATATGGGTTTTTTGCCTGAAAATAATTCCATAATTCAACAGACACACATATAGCACTAATACAAAAGTATATTTCTAACAATGGTTCCTACTAAAATGTCCGGGTAAATAAATAACTCTCATTTACTCATTGAATTCTCTTATTCAACATAATCATCATCATCATCCTCAGCGCTGGGAGCAGTGACAGCCTGCACGTGCGCCGTCCAGTGGAAGTTACATTTGTCTTCTCTCTGCTCCACTCTGTCTAAATAAACAGAGTTAGCATTCGGGACTGAGTTCAAAATGCTTACTACGTGCTGGTACGTGGCTTCGGAGAGGGTTGAGCGGCGGGAGAGGATCCAAGCTGACACTGGAAGCAAAGATATTCGTGTAATAGTTATTTGTTATACAAGAGTGCAAAGTTGCTTTTTAACCGCGTGCTCAATTTTGATGACCGAGCAAGCGAAGGATTCAAAATTAGAATCCTGAGCGTTAGCGAGGGAATCAAAAGAGCACGAGGTGAAAAATCTTTGCACTCGAGTGCAACACGTAACTTTTCATTCCACCTCAGCGAGGAAATGACTGAATGCAAAACGCGTGATTGTTGAGGGAGAAAGCTCATTTGCGCATTATTAACAGTTTGTCAATTCTGTTGGCGTCAAACAAACTTCCTCGTCGCTAGAACCACTCGTTTTAGTTTTTTCACTGGTTTTCAAGTTTCTTGTTTTTAATATAAGGTTTAACAATGACGTGAAAATATGGCGCGTAAAGAACCGATTACGAAGCAAATTGAAAAAAAGAACACCAAGAAGGTTCCGAGTCTGAGTTTTTAACAAATTTAAAATCATGCTACTACAACCTATCCCACGTAAAAATATATATCATATAGGTTTTATGTACCTAAGTCTTTGCAATAAGACTACCCAAAGAATGATTGTATGGAAAGTATTTTGCTTGTCAGCCAACTCTAAACATTCATGCTGTAGGTAAGATGCAAATTAATCATCATCATCTTCAGCCCTTGTCGAAACACTGCTGGGTATTATTGGCCTCCTTTCCTAGGTGCATCAATAAATGTCGGTCTTATGCCTTTCTTATCCAGAGCCCCCCCTTTAATGGATAGCAAACTAATATAGTATGTAATTTACAATATACATATTTTAACAGTAACGCGGGGATTTAAATCGACTTGTATAAAAAAAAAACATATAAGTCATATCGATTTTGATAACAGCTCAATTGATTCGGTAGTTTGGTTAGCAACAATTATTGCGATTATTTATTAATTAACAAGTAAGGGTAAGGTAATCTTATCATTTCATTATTACTTGACAAGCGGAAACTTATAAATCAAATGTGCAATCATACACACGCGTAACCTTAATTCAAATAAATTCTATCAATGCCACAATGTTTCGGCATATAAATCAAATAAAAAAAAAAAAAAAAAAAAATCACAATTAACAACAAGATATCACCAATTAATCACCCACTCTCAAAAAAAAAAAAAATATCTTTACGACACTAAAACTGGAGTGAGGCTATCTTGCATAACTCCGTCCAACAAGTTCTTGCTCTAATCGTCTGTGCGAGAGTGACAGGTATATACATATACCCGTAATAGCCAATCCAAGCACACTCGACGCGATGGTCGTGTTTACACCTTTGCACTACACAACACATACACACACACACACACACTAACTACACTAACACATACACTCACAAACTCCTTCTCCTAAATACTTCTTTATTCTTAATTATATCTTAATTATCTTATTATCATATATATTATATTGAATTGTATACATATATGTAAATAATATTAATACTTCTACAAATGTCCCGGTATATTTATCTCTTTTATCTTTCTATCTCGTATCTGTAAATACTGATGGACGAGCAAATTTCCCCCGACACAGGGTGACCTAGTGGGGGAAATATAGTACTTATAATTTGTGAGCTAATGTTTATTACTAAGTAATATATAAGCAATATAGTTGTAACCAATAGTGTGCAAAATAAACGATTATTAAACGATTATTATTAAATTACAGCAAAAATAATAGGTCTTTACCTATGAAATTGCCGTTTTTTTCTTACATTTTAATCTGTTTGTAACTTTTACGTACAGCTATATTTTTTCCAAATACAATTTTATTGTATCAATTGTTGAATTATATACCTTTTAGATAAAAAAAATGTATTACTAGTGCATAATATTACTTATAGGGAAGTCATTGAAAACACCTCCTTCAATGTGTCGTCGGTTTCACTACTTTAACTAGGTATATTTTGATCATATACTCTGTTTTTGAAATTGATATACGCAGTGCATAGCTTTTTTTCCATCTAACTATAGTTATCAATTGCATCTATATCTGTTCAGACATTTCCATATAAACATTAAAAATGTTTGTATGGAAATATCATTTTTCTCAATTTCGTCATACAAATCGGCAATTTCATAGGTAAAGACCTAATATTATTCAAGATCATAAAGCTTAAATATATGTCACACGTGCTAAAGTATTTTTGTAGATTATGATAATTAAGTAGTTTATGCCGAATCAAAGCTTTTATCATCTGTCATTGAAAATGTCTAAAAAATTATATTGTACATGGTTAATATTTCATTAATTGTGTTTTCTTTTAGGAATTTATTCCCGCTTAATTTACATTGGTCTTGGTTTTCAAAACTCAAGATTGTGATTAGATGCGTTGTAACCGTGACAGACAAATTAATAAATCAGTGCTTATAGTACCTACTTTTAATGTTTGCCAGTTATCTTTACATAAAGCAAAACTGAAGAGGGTTGAAAGTCTGAACATTGAAAATATTAAAAATATATATGTTTGGAGATACTTCGTTAATAGAAAAGATAAAGTAAATCTGAATTGATATTGACCGAATCAACAATTTATAGAATTTTTCTAACCGTTCCTACAATTTTTGGAATTTTTGTTTGTTTATCTGTGTCTCTGTTTATCTGTTTATTTAAGCGCTCATAACGCAAAAAGGGCTGAACGCATCATTATGATTTTTGGTATGTAGGTAGTATGAGGTCTTAGGAGTGTCATAGGTTACTTTTTATCCTGAAATAATGCGAGCAAAGCCGCGGGCGTCCGCTAGTAAATTGTAAAATAAATCAAGATGTTTTATAGTAATGTATCCACTTAGACTTACTATATTTGATACCCATATCGTGTTTATTTTTGCATCCATACACCAGTGCGTAATTTGAGTAGTCTGTAGACAACACTGACAGAGGTATTCCCACGGGATCTGAAAAAAAAAACAGGAACATATTAATAATAAGCAATTTCGTGTGAGAGTGGCCAACTCTGGTGACAGAAATTTCACACCGCCCTAAATGCCAATGACATGGCTTAAACGACTGTTGTCAAATGACAAACAGCCGGAATCGACAATTGAACGAGTTATCCGACCCACAGAAGCGCCAAAAAAGGAATGTCATGTTTTGCTTACCCATCTCAGAACTGACCTCGTCGACAGTTGCTAACTGAGTTACGGGCGCTTTAATTATGTGTCACTGTTATCATAATCTACGTTGTTGGTCTGATGTAATTTACCTACTTTATGATTTACCTACAGTTACTTTTCCTGATATCGTTTGCAGCTGTGGTTTATTTGTGTGCGGATTCCGATAGCATTTTCAAAAAGAATCTTTTTAAAATATTGTTTTCATTCATAACACTATTGTTACATTTTTTAGTTACTTCAAATTAACATAAAACTACTACGTTGGTCTGTATTTTAATTTTTTTCACCTGACTGCGATTTGTATTTAAAAATGGTTTAATGTAATTATTAACTTTATAAGCACATTTTATATTTTATTTTACAAAATAAGATTATTAGCGTTAATAATTATTAATAATAAATAATGATTTATTTGGGTAACATAACATAAATAAAGCGGTTAACATGATCCCAGTGGAATAAGTAAATAACAATCCTATATAAAAATCAGTAAAGTCTGTTATTTTCTTCACTGCATAGGGGCATGCTAACTTTGCAATCACCCAAACCAATATCAAATCAGTGCATGCATTTTTATTTACGATCAAATTAAATTATTCATATTGTTCTGATTATCTTGCGTTATCTTTTCCATTAAGAAATTATCTGTTTGATTTGGGTTGATGAAAATGCAATCAATTACCTCATCACATTTTTCAAAGAGGTAGGTAGGTACCGCACTGTTGCTGCAGCTACGTATTTTTTTTTCAAATCAGCCAGAAATTTATTTAATTTGGTTTTCTGATACGAATAAATTTAACGCATTTTCGGATGGTTTAAATCATCACGTTCGTCGTATGACTAAAATTATATATATAATATATAAGACTATATCATATTTTTTGTTTTTTACCTACTAAAGAATCGTTATTTACAATAATAAAATATAAAAACAAGGGAAGAAAAACTAAACATACTACTTCTAACTACAACATAAAAAGGGGCACTTAGAAAATCTTTAGAAAAGCCTGAAGATAATCATCTTTAGAAAAGCCTAAAGATAATCTAAGTGCTCCAGCCCACTACCAGAGGGCAGCGTGCCCAGCATACTGGCTGCATTACCACGCTGGATGGCAATGCTGATACGTTGAGCCAGAAAAAGGCCAGCATTTTGGTCATGCGTCGCGTCAACCAAGCGCTCCGAGAGGTTTTGGAAAATAGTATGGGCTCCCGGACCCCACGGCCCCAAAGTCTCGACTCCAAAAGGCTCAAATATGTAACCTCGGCCGAGGTTAGCATATTTGCGTCTCTTGTGTTGCTATACTATATAATATGGTACTATATAAGACTTTATAATACAACACTAGGTAATCAAAGTTTTCTTACTGTGGTACGAGTTTCAACTTAGTGCGAATATCTGACTGTCTCCATGTGCAATAATTAATATATAAATAATAATTTAACCTATTATTTTGTACAAAGTGTCTTTACGAATACTTGTGGGTGCCCGCGACATACCTCTCATTCTTTACAAAAAAAGCTAATAACTTTCAATTTTACTTTGAGTTACGCACACGCTTATCCTCACTATACCAAAAATCAAGAGAAGTCATTCCATTGCGTCGTGAAAGCAAAACCAACACACTATTCTTTTTTTCCAGGTTTGTAAATGATATTAGATATTTTTTCCAATGAATTAATTCTGAGGGGGAGTCACAATACTTTGTAGTAAAGGAAACCCTACTCAAACAAATTCAGTCCTATTACAAAACACGGTTTAAATATTAGTCCAGGATTTTGAAAAGAAAAAAGTACATTCTTGGTGTTCAAACATCACATACAAACAATCAAAATGTCAACTTTAAATTGAAACGGTGATTATAATTGGTGTCATTTTGACAGTTTGATTATTATGACAATAGACAGACAAAATTTCTAACAACAAGAACGGACTGCATATTTTCTAAGTTCTGGACTAATAGTTAACCACGTTTTGTAATAAGACCCATTATGTACAACTTCTCACCAATGTTATTCTCCTTGATAGTAAAAACAGCTTCATCCCCGGGAAAGTAGCTGCTATTTACATGCAGTACATACTGTATACCGTCTCGTATGTACACGTGTTCAATCTCGATCCTTCTGCCGCAGTATTGTATGGTCTTGTAGGCACATGAGCCGTAGTCTTCATACCAAGTCGGGAACCGCGCTATCTCGTACCATAGGCCTAGGAACTAGAAATAAAAATAAATATTAATAAATATTTCGGGACATTGCACACGATAACGGATATAATACTTATATACTTTTCTTTTGTAAGATATACTTATTATACATACAAACGACCAGACTCAACACAAGTAATTATAAACTTTAAAATTCATAAATGCTTGTGTCACGCGGGAAAAAACCGGAACCCCTAGATTAGAAGGCAGAGCTAACTACTAAACTAAGCTAACAGGCCAGTCAAAGATAAGATAGTTAATGTTTGAAGAGGTAATGACTTCTCTCTTTAAAAAAGCGGTTTTTGACATTGTGATTGAGTCATAGACTTGGCAGCATTGTACATAATAAAAACGTAAAATCACGTGAGATTGGCTAACTCTAGTGTCAGAGTATTATAGTTACTATAGCCGCCCTACGGGCTTATGACATGACTTAGAGACAGCCATAGATTTAAAATAAAACATGTTTTATTTTTAATTTTTTGGCATTCTGTTTATTTGTGTGTTAATTGTAAGCAGGGAGAAGCCATCGGCTCCCGAGACACAGTGAAAACTAGTTCGGGAGGCTTTGGATTCCAATATCTTTTTGTAAAATGAATATATGCAAAATAAACAATTTTTTATTTTTTATTTTTATTTTGTATGGGATAAGATTACATTACAAGTATCTTAGGCTAGGAAACAGCCGGATTTTATAATTCGGAGCGTATTTATTAAGTTCGCTTATTTAGCGATACTATTAATAGGTACTTAATGTATCCATACTTGAGTATAACTTTGGATTATTCAATTTTGATAATTGATTGCATTGTTAAACAAGCCAAGATAAAACCCTGTATTTATTTGTAAAAAGTACTTAGTGATAGACGAATTATCGCAACTTATTAAGTGGGCAAACTCGTAGTTAAAAGTCGCGATGAAATTCCATCTCATCATGGTTATGTCATGTCTATATTTTATGTTCGGTGATTCCCCAAATATTTATTTGTCTAAATAATAAACTTAACTAGTAACGCCTCACGGAAGGTACTCGCATAAATCCTCAAAATCTGTTTAAAAAAACGTTTCTCCCCTGATCAATATAACCTTAAGCTGTCTTGCCAGAAGGCCCTGGGGTGGTTTAAAATCTCTCGATACACAGATCAACAGACATAATTTCAAGAAATTGTTGAAACGTGTTCTGCTATCAATTCGAAGCAACTAAAAACATTTTTTTTTAAATATCTTCAATATTCTGACTTTCGACCCACTTCAGCTTTGTTATATGTAATAGATTTATTTTTTATTTTAAGTAACTTGTATAATCTTTATCATAACACCTACTTAGTAGTGGTCGTTTTGAGTCATGTTGTTTGTATTTGCGTTATCACTTCACTAATACGCACGTACAAATATTTCAGTCATTTGATAAGATCGTGTTAGTGATTTAAATGTATGTTAGGTATTTAATGCTGTGAAATTGAAATTCAATGTTAATGCTAGTATCGTGCACCTAAAAAAATATAGTCATAATACTTGATTGCTGTACTTAGTCTCAAATAGAAAAAATACTGCGAAATGAAATTAAACAGACAACATAAACTTTTATTGGAAAATGAGCGAAAATAACTCACGACTAATTTCCAATAAAAGTTAATCACAGTGCGGGTTAAGCACTTGACAAAATAACTATAAACAGACATTTTCGATATATGTAAATATTTAACACTAGTTGAAGATTTATATGTTGAGATATACATATAATTATATGCAAAACATCTTTATAATTAGGTTTTTGTTCTATGGTCAAATATTTATCCTAGACCACTCTAACAAATTGAGTTGCCTACAAGCGTTTTGGTACTACACATCCACACTTTGACCAAAATAAAAATGGTTGTATTGCCTTCGACCGGGACGCATGGAGGGAGTTGGGGGAGGCCTTTGCCCAGAAGTGACCTGTTTAGGTTAATAAAAAAAATATGGTTGTAATTTTACCCGTTTTCCTATCATCCTCCTGACTTTTCCACTAGTGTGGGCCAGATTTGACAACAATAAAACACATATCTATGAACAAGTGATATCTGCCCCAATTTAGCAAAACTTATCATCATGGTGGATGCATGGATAAGTACCGTTAGGGCTGGCTGTGACGTCACAAACATAGTACAATTTTGAGTTTCTCCTAAACAATAAACTAGAGAAGTAATTAAAATCGTATAAGAATGGCCAACTTTGGTTTCGAGAGATTTAAACCGCCTTAAGGTCCTCTGACATGGCTCAACGACTGCCGCACTATAACCAACAGACAGAACCTACATTACTACCATATGAAACTACCTTGTACTGCTTGATGTAAGTTTTAAACTCCTGTGCAATAACATAAATCACCACAAAATCAAAATTTCAAAATTCAAAAATATATAGCATGTTTTTAAGGTTGTCAATTACGGCATTTAACATATCACCAAATCAACGGAATAATATAATCTACTTACTTACCCTTTCCAGATCAAAATACTTCATAGTTTCTACATTTGCACAGGTTCCAAACTGTAGAACTTGAGTTTCACAAATACTGGATAGTAAAACTAACACTAGGGTCGAAATGAACCATTTTTTACACATTTTTACTATTTTTCTTTAAGATACCTATATATATTTTAAGAGATCTTGCATTGTATTGAAGTAAGAAACTGTTTTATCTGATAGTTGCTTATCTTTATCAGCGTTTGAGAAATATCCATTGATATCTACCTGAAGATTATATTATTCATCCTAGTCGTCTATTCTTTATATATATATATATATATATATCTTTATATATATATATAAAGAATATATGTAATCATAATATTAAAATAATTATAATCATAGCAATGGTTTGAGAGTGACCAAATCTTTTGTGTTTTGCAAACCACACAGAAATAATGAGTAGTAACTTTTCCATTACATGAACATGACCAACAGTTTTTTTAATGGCTAATTGTGGGGGGGAGGGTCGTTATTAAGAAATAAAGTTACTTAGTAACAATTTCTATGATTCAAAATTTTACGTTGTAGTCACATTAAACTTTTACGATTTCTTCAAGATTGTATCAAGATGTACAAAAATACGAGTATATAGATAGATAGATAGGTAGAATATTCTTTATTGAAACAAGAAATAAAAAAAAAAACAACAAAGAATTAAATTAAACATAACTTATACTAGTGCCACAAGTAAGTTTAGTGGCGGCCTTATCGCTAAAAGCGACAAGGCCGCCACTAAAATCTCTTCCAGGCAACCATTGGATGGAGAGTAATGAATAAAGGATAACGGAGGACGTGGTTACAAACGTGGTTTTAGAGATACATATTCACTGTTTAATATTCGTAATTTTCTTTACTATCGATCATTACACCGCAAAGAATGTTTTTGTTTTTACTCCAGGTTACCATCACATCCACCATCTCAAAAAACTAATTTGGAAAATTTACCTTTTTACTTAATTACCTTACACGGAACAGAATTTCCACTCACAAAAAAAGTAGTCGCAGAAAAAAGTCTATAAAGGACGCTTCGTTTCACGTTACATCTCATTTGTTGTTTACTTTTCAGTTAATTTAAGTCAGTAAGTTTATCTTATTGTAAGTAAAAAGTTATAAAAATGTTGATTTTGAGTTTGGTTTTGGGGTGTTTTGCTTTGAGAGTGGAAGGGGTAGTAAGAAATGTCACGTGTCCTGAAGTGATGCCGAGAGAACTGGATTGGAAGGAAGTGAGTGTTTCTTTTAGTTATAGGTTCTTACAGTTAGCCCGCTTGTCTAGAAGGATCCGTTATACAGAAAATGTACAGTTGATTGATCCAGTTTTAATCTCTATAATTTTTATCAAGTGCTAAAGTGAGTAATTAATAAATTAATAACTAAACACACAATTATCACCTTAAACTGACTTTCTCATACAAAATTATACAGTTGAAAGTTTGTGCGTGAATGTATGTGTATTTTTGTAACTTCTTCGGTAACGGCTGAACCGATGTAAATTAATTTTGATTTAAGTTAGTTTAGATCCTAGAATAATATAAGACAACTTTATATGTCGGAGTAGCGCGGGTAGGTCTGCACAAGAACAACGCAGATGGCACGTACAAAGGAAGGCCTACACCTAGCAGTGGGATCCCAAGGGCTGTGAATAATGATGATGATGAAGCGCGGGTAAAACTACAGCGCAACATTTTTTAATAATACCAAGTTTTTTTTATGAAAGCATGTTTTGATTCTGCAGATGGACGGCACCTGGTATCTAGCAGCAGTGGCCACCGACCTGCAAGTCCAGGGTGACTGCGCCATGATCACCTTTGACCACCAGGACACCCTGGGCGTCTCCATCAAGTGGATCACCAACAACACTGCTACCTTCTACAACGGATCCGTGGCTTTGATACCAGACCCTAACAGTAATAGTTCCGGGGATCTACTGCAAGTCACTTATAATGGTATGTTGTTTTTGTAAAAGGTAATGATTGTGTTAAAGAGCATAACTAAAAAAAAAACAACTTTTTTTTTATTGTTCATACGGATAGAACTACAAAAAAAATATCTTACTGTTTATTTTACAAGTGTCTGACGTAAAACAACACAACAGTGTAGTAGGTGATAACATGAACAATGTAATTTCCTTGGATGCTGAAAGTTCCTTACGTCAAAATATGACACATTGTAAATGATTATGAAATGCACAAGGATTTTCATTTCATCCCTCTCTTTCGAAATGCATAAAACTATACACAATTTAAATGGCTACGACAGAGTATCTGTTCATTTATCATTAGATTGCAATAATAATGCATTGAAAAATGACAGTCTCAATTTAGAACCAATATTGTAATTTCTGGTTGATTGTTTCATCTGTAGAAAACGAATATATATTTTTGTTATCATTTTTTGAACCAGATCAGAAAACAGAGACGTATTCGTTTCTGGACATCAGCTACGAGCATTACGCCGTCGTGTTCGCTTGCTACGATAATGAAGATGGAAATAGTAGCACCTGTGAGTATTTGGTTGTTTCTCTTGAGTCTTATTTCCACATCACTGAGGTTCGTAACTCGCTCGTTCGGAACCGCAGAGCCACACTCGCTTTTTTTAGTTGTTTAGAGTAGATAAAAACCTTATTCCATAAAAAGAAATTAATACCTTATAATCTGTACACCTGGATGTTTCGTTAGTCAAGCATGTATACAAATTCGAAAAAAAACCTAAAATAACATATTTCAAACTTTGTCAGAAACCACTTAATTTATTCAGATAAAAGTGACACTGTTTCCTAAATTGAATTATCAATAAGATTTACGCCAATATCAATTATGGTTTCAAAGAAATACACATTATATTTACGAAATTTGGCACACGCGATTGGAAAGCCTGAATACAATAAATAATTATTCATTATTATGTATTTACAAAAGAAAAGTATATAAGTATTATATCCGTTATCTAGTACCCACGACACAAGCGTTTGCTTAGTGTGGGGCTAGATGGCGCTGTGTGCAATGTCCCGGAATATTTATTTATTTATTATTTATTTATCTCCGGCTGATTATTATCTCCAATGGAATTTATCAAAATTAATTAAAATGATAAGTTCATTCATTCAGGTTGTTTAAATGACCTCTATCATTGATGAAATTTTTGGAGCGCTATCGTTGTGTTGATGCGTGAAAAAAACTTTCAGATGAGTTGAGAACTTCCTCCTTTTTTTAAGTCGGACAAAAGGAATGAAAACCTACAAATAATAATTGTAAGCGTCAAATTTTATGACTCACTTCATTTCTTAGCTCTTTGCCTTTATGATCTTTATTTCTTGTAAACCCACCATCTTCTACTCTACAAATGAATGAATTGTCACGAGATAAATATTTTTTTACGAGCAATCAGAAGTAATTTGCTGGTCGGATGGAGGTCGTAGGCGGTGGATCGGAAAGCCACTAAAGAGGTGGAATACCAATTAAATCACTCAATTACTTGGAAACTGTTTTTGTGATTTGGTGTTTAGGAGATTTAGGGCAAATTTTGGTTTGCCTCTTTTGTAAAGAAGGGACATACTGTGGTGATTTTTGCGTTTGCCGTTAGCTCCTGCTAACTGCAAATATCTTTATTTTCATAAAATTATTCTATTGTTCATAAAAAACCCTTTACTGAAGCAATTAATATCATACCTGTTGGGAGGCCAGGTATATGAAGTCTTTGGTCGAGTCATACGAATAAGCCGTTTAGCGTCAAGGTCTTCTATAACTTTTCTTCGTAGATGTTATCTTTTACGTAGTATACATAAAACGACTCAAAACCGTTTTAATCTTAATCTTAAAATTTCTTGAACATTACAGCAATGCACCATTAGTACATAAACCCTAAAAACATAATCATAAGTCTGCTTACATTTTTCAGACGAAATTTGGAAAATGACCCGCTCCCCGCACCTCAAGAACTCCGATGCAGCTAAGCTCGACCAGGCGATTGCAAACTACAGCCTCCAAAACACACCGTTCAAAACATTCAACAACTCAGAAGATACTTGTTGGGTCAATTCTGGCAGCCATATTGATATGTCCACTTTTGTCATGACGTCAGCGGCTGCCCTCACTTTGTTTAGAAGAATGTACTAGCGTAGTGTTAGGTAGTTAAAACAATATGGCTGTTCAAAAGCAAATCCTAGTCTTCGAGCAGCCGCGGTCCTAGAACGTATGTTCTGATGATGGGTGTCGGTTACGCTCGAAACGTGTAAGCGTACTTAACAACATGTACATGGGTCAAAACCGTTTTATAAGTATGCAGTTAAACCTAGTAAGTAAATAAAACAAATTTTACAGAGTTTTTGCTGCAGTCTAGTGATTCTTAAATGCATAAACTCATTATTTACAATAACATATAGAAATAAAGATACTAGATTTTACTTTTGGACAGCAAATGACGTTATCGTCCTTCTTATAAATCTGAATTGACAACTGATATTGTTTTTATATTCATTATCATAACAAATCACTATAAAAAACAAATTAAAGAATCATTGGTTCAGATTTAAAAGTAAGTAGGATGTAAACGTAATAGGAAATAAGTAATTTATTTAATTTGCTTTTTTAGTCAATAAACAAGTTAGTAAGGAAATGGAGTTTACTTTTTTGCTAAGCGTTTAATCCTTGACCGTATTGTCATTTTACGTGAGGTTTTTTTTACATGAGATAGATGTTTTACATTATCTAAATAATATATGAAAAAAACTTGTAACAAGTGGAATAAAAGAGTCATTTTTTAATGTCTTACTCGTATCAACAATCTTATTAAGCAAGTAAATAATACTGCCATGTAATTGTCTTTGGCCTATCCTGGACCGACCAAAATCTTGTAAAAAGTGACATCTAACGGTGTTGTCCCGTACTAAAGTCAAATCTCGGTGAAACAATTTTCCTCGTCAGAAGTATCGCAGCTGCAATAGCACATTGAAATAACATGAAATTGCCTCATTTTGGTAGAGGATGATAAAATTCATTCATTTTGAAACAGATGGCAGGATTTCTTACGTGAAATGTATCCTTAGGCTTTCAAATAATTACAATTGTTAAACATACCTGCCTATATATATATATATAAACTGCCTGACTCCCTGTTCCCCGCGGAATATAACCTTGCGATCTTCAAAGCGCGAGTGAATCGGTTCTTACTGGGTAAGCACGTTCCATCCTAGACCGTAATGATTGCTTACCATCAGGCGAATTACGGTCAAGTGCAAACCCATTTCTTGTAAAAAAAAAAAAACATATTTTCACAAATGAAATATGGTTTTAAATAAGCCCTATATAGATAAAATGAATATTGAGATTTACATTATCATTCATTCAAGGCTGTTACGTATTGACGAATGTCACAAATATTATGCACTTACCCACTAAATGTATGTACGCGGTATTTTTTTTACCTATATTAATGTTATCTAATAGGTTGCTTAATTTACTTGAGACCTCCCTTATTCTTAGATAGTAAAATTTGCATCTAGTGTTTTCGGATCTTGGAAGTGAAATAAGCTAGAAGGAAAAGCCAGAAAAAGTAAACTTTCAAGTAAGGTTGGCTTTTGGTAAGGTTGGGAGACAACTTGGCCTTAAATAGCAAAACGGGTGATTTTCAGAATGCACAAGTAAACTGAATCTTACATGTGATTCGAGATTACTCTTAGATAGAAAAAAGTTAAGTTTCTTTTCTTTTTAAGAAATATGGATAAATAATATACAATGTCTATCTATTCAGACCAAAATAGCGCCTAAATAACTCCAAAAACATAACAAAGCATGGCTTGATTATAAACCAATCAAGCCTAGTTCAATATTTATGGCGAACACTGTCAAACCAGTGTTGGTATGAAACTATTAATATTCACGTTTAGTGCAATGAAAATTGGAAAACTATGCTCTGGGACACATAAAGCGAGATATACATATGAATGAGTATGATAAAGCTAAGTACGGAAGAAAAAAAAAATGATGTTTTTTTTCCTTATAGTCTAGTTTATCTAAATGTTCTGTTAATGAAGCTATATAATTTATTACCATGGCATAGTTGTAGTAAAAATATGTTTTATTTGATGATTTTCTATTCTCTTAATCTCTAAACTTTTTTTTCTTTATTTTTTACGAAGTAAGGCGTGAATCTATTTTCAATATGTTGCTAAACACACGGCATTTTTTCATATAGAGATTGTGTTTTTTGGTGTTGATCTCAAGTGTAGGCAGGCCCAAAAAGTATGATACCTAAATAAGTTGATATTAAATGTTTGACTCAGATATGCGCTTATGAAAATTGAGTTGAAATTTAGCTTTAGATTGCTTTTGGGCTTTGAACGTTATTACTTGAAAGCTTTCAGCTGAATTATTATTATGACCAATAGTTTTTGAAAAGCTTTCGAAGATGGGTATCTGGTTAAGCTTTTAATGTGAAATTTGTTTCTTTTTCAAACTTTAATAAAACTTGGGTAAGTTTTAGTACAACAAAATTATAAAAAGAGCCGTACATTATTTTATTCAAGTGTATAGTTATTAAAAACTTCACAACCGACTATATTGTACATTTATCACATCCACTTATTTTTACATTTAACTAAAAATATTTAGACATGAAACTATCCATAATATATATACCTATTATAAAATTTGACCCCATCTTTTGTACGACTGAATAAATGAGTCCAAACTGCTAGTTCAATCCTAGCCAAGAGGATATTAGAAAACTACCGTGACAGAAACTAAGCGAACCATCTTCTTCTTCTTATCGAATGAGAGTGGCCAACTTTTTGTCGAGAGTTTATCAAGCCGCCCTAAGGGCCTCTGACTTGGCTTAACGACTGCAGTACTAGACAAACAGCCAGGACCTACAATTTAACGCGCGTGTCATCCGATCCACGGAAGCGCCCAAAATGGAATGCCACTTGTCAGTCACCCATTCAAAAACTGATCGCGTCGATCTTTGCTTAACTTTGGTAATTGCATGCGATTGCCTCCAGTAGCTGAGATACGGGCGCTTCATAAAAGATCTCGAATCAATTTCCCGGCACGCCCGTGATCTGTCAAGAATATAGCAACACCGGTAACACGTTCACACGTTTTATTTTTTCACGTCCCTATTCTCAATATGGCGTTGTTCTGTTATCGATAACAGAATTTAATTTGGCAGCATTGTCGGAACGCGCCCCGGCGGGGTGATTCCCAGTACATGCCGTGTGATCGAACAGGTCAATACAGTGCTCAAATTGTAGTGTAGGAGAATCATAATAAAATGATTACTAAACAAGTGTTTGTGTTCTAAGCCATTTTTTAACTAAAACAAGTTTGCACTTGACCAATAGTCTAATGAAAATCAAAGAAAAAAGAGATAGAAAGAAAAAATATTTATTCGCAACTTCCCAGGTTTAAATGTAGGCGTATAAAACCTTCAAACTAAAATTCCACCTATCTCCTATAAATACATATATTATTCTACCAATCGTTAAAGCAGAAGATTTTAATTTAAATGAAAGCAATGGCCTAAGATGGAGCGTGCTTACCCGAAAAGAAACTTCACTCTCACTTTGAAGAAATTCCCAATTTATGGGGCATTGACTGACCTATGTGATTCGGCAGGGTCTTTGTAAGAAAAATCTCGCCTGGAAGCTGAAGCATGCATCCTTGGAAGATGGTTATTTACATACTGACAGTTTTGGCCCTTTTTCGTGTTGTTAGTCATTGTGATACGCAATTACAATTAACAATTAAAATCGCAGTTTAAAATTTATCTACAGGACAATTTGTACCGCGCTGTCAACCCATCGCTACTTGAACTAGAAAGGTTTCGAAGGAGATAATAATAAGCGAGCGATACGACTACATACATACATATTAATGAACACAGTTGTATATAAATCAACGATACAATTTAATAAACATTATAGGTACGGTGAAAATAAAACAGAGCTCTTGATCCAACCTAACGGTATCATTCAAGGGGATGTGTATGGATTATCTTTATTATGATTTGCTACCTGCGAATTCGGATATTAACGACGCCCGTTCCGCATTCAATTCGGAAATGTTCGCTACAAATTCTGACTTATGTTGCTGCTTCGCCCCTCTGTTTGTTTTAAGGCTATTTGCTATACGTATGTATATTACATCTACTTAATGTATAAGTGAGTAATCGCATACTCTAATGTTATTATGTTAAGCGAGTGTGGCGTAGCGGTTCCAGTGTGTGCTTTTCATTCAGACGCACCCGGGTTCGAATCTGGCCCTACACCAATGACTTGTATTTTCAAGTTATGTGTGGATTTGCACTCGCTTAACGGTGAAGGAAACATCGTGAGGAAACCGACATGTTTGAGGACCACAATATCCGAGGACATGTGTCTTCCGTGGAAGGACCTGGGCGCCCACCACGATGTATCTGCCCAAGAAAACTCCCCTAGCGGATTAATTCTTCGGGGGAGTCACGACCCTCAGTCATGAGGAATACGACTTAAGAGAGAATGTTATTGAAGATAGTGATTTTAATGAAATATGTAGAACTGTATGTTCACAGTTCAAACTTAATTGTATGTATAAGAAGTACCTATGTGAGATAGTTGTAATGGTACATGATTTCTATAACCACAACTTTTTAAGTCTTATCCATAACAAGACAAATAAACAATCAATATGATAATTAATAAATAAATAAATAAATTGCTATGGGTAATCATGATAATGAACACACTTGACTCTAAATTTTTCTTTTTTTATAACGACCTAAGGTGCAAATCGTACAGAGTAAGGTAAAACTATTAAAAAAATACTTCTCATTAAAAATATCAAAGTAGAACTTTAAACTTCTCTCAACTTTCATGAAATCATTACCACATTTTCACATTAGCGAAAGAGCCGCCAATTTAGCTAAATAAAATACGAGAATTAGAGTAAAATCTGAAATTTCTGGAAAATCTAAATCGTTTCACATTTTCTAGAACGCTGGCAATGTTAGCTTAGTTCCTAGCGTGTTTCTAAGCTCAACTTGACCTACATGAGAGGAGGGTCACTTTACTAAGCGGTAACATGGAGTGGAAAGCTCGGTTTTTGAAACAAAGATATGCATGTTTTGTGAAAATAATTATTTTTCTTTTTCGCTGTTTTGCAGAAATATGGAAGACGTCGCTTTTTAAACCATGTTTAAAGGTGTGTATTAAATGTTGTTATATATTTAACTTATTATGTAGATATGTATTGGGTAAAACTTAAGTATGATATTAAGCTACTAAAGAAAATTAAAAGAATTTAGAATTTAGAATTTATTTCTTACCTTAAAGATAAATTAATTAACAGAGTTTTAAATTTTATTATAAAAGGATAAATTGTTTTATAGCGTGCTGAAGTAAAAACACAATCTTTTTATTTTCGGAATCTGAATTTTTAATTTGGACAAATTAATTTAGGGAACAAGCATTCATAAATAAGATTAATTTACCATTTTAATTAGTAATCTATTTATTAGTATGATACCTGTAACACAGTTTCTAACAATGCTTTATATAGCTTTGGTATCTATGACCTATCCTACCTTTGCCTACATTTTCATTCCACTTTTGGGGGTTACAATAAATAACAGATAGTTAAAGCTGTCATTATTTCATAGTATTTAGCGATCTGAAAATTGGTAGACGCTAAGCCATGTCAGAGGCTCCTAGGGTGGTTCGAAAAATCTGACACTAGTTTGCCTCTTTCATATTTGTTTTCTTGTTTAGCCCTAACTTGTGGAGTATCAGATAGTTGAGAGGTTTCAATATTATAAAAATAAATAAAATACCTATATTTATTAATAAAAATAATTAGTATTAAAATCAACGTAGTAATTTAATTTACTAATAAAATACGTCACCGTTAGACACGTTAGTCGGAACTACTATTATCAAATTACAAAACAACCAGACTGTCATATGAATACTTGCAAAACGCAGAAGTATTGTTCTCTAGTAGAAGCCCGCTTTACTTGCATTATTTCAGAATAAAAAATAGCCTATCACTCTCATTCGATCTTCTATGTACAGATTTTTGAGCCTCTTTAACTTTATTATATGTAAGGATATATAGTAATGTCATGAAAGTTTTGTAGTAAACATTTTCCATAGTAAACCCCAAGCATCAACCCAGTGGCGCCTTTTACAACAGAGTTTTCATTAGTAAATGCATTGCCCCCGGCAACTTCTATTGTTTTTCGCGCGTCGCTTGTTCAATTTGTAGTGCTTTGTATTCGCCTTTTTGCATGGAGTAGGGATAACTTATAAGACTTTTTTGTGTGTTTGAATGTTCAATTATTGTCATTTTCACTCTATATACCTAAGCAGGTTTTGAATGAGCTTGGTTTTTTAAATTGACGTCTATCAAATCGATGCAAACGGTTCAAGTAAGCAGATATTTGTTAATTCAAATGGTTATGTTGGCTACTTTTAAAACAGTTAAACAGTTGAATAGATTTATACATAAATTCTCAATGATATAAGATGATTACTCGCTAAATAATACCACACATTTTATATATATATAAAATAAAATAAAAGGTAACTGCTATTATCACTAATTTTTAATCTTATTGAAGTATGTGTCGCAATAAATTATTTTATCATTATCATCATCATGTCAGCCCGTGTTCACCCACTGCTGAGTATATAGGCCTCTTGCCACATAGTACAGTCTTCAGTCTGTTTGATTCATCTCCTACCGTGCGTATACCAATAAACTCTTTGTTTACATAATAATAAACAAATTCACATCAACATGCGTGCCACACTCGAGAATCAGACACAAAAACTGGTCCAAAAAAACCTCTCACTACAATCTGACCACGTTTCGTTGGTCGAGTTTTTTCCACGATCCCTTTGTTTCGGCTTTTTGCCCAAATAACGCTTCACTGCGGGTGTGGTTTCAAAGGATGGCCATTGGGAATGCACGCCGTGTGCGCCGCGCCTCGTGTGTGTATGACAATTGGAATGTTGCTAGTTTTTAGGAGAACCTAACGAATTAATTCTGAAGTCAGGATGCTCAGTCATGAGGAAATAAGACCTAAAGAGAGAGAGAGAGAGAGAGTTTTAAAATTTGTATAATTTTACTATACGTTTGTGTTTGAACAGTGTTACCCGTGTAGTGTGGATTTGCACTCGCTTAACGGTGAAGGAAAACATTGTGAGGAAACCGACATGTTTGAGGACCACAATATCCGAGGACATGTGTCTTCCCCGTGTTACGAATTAATTCTGCGGGGGAGTCACGACCCTCAGTCATGAGGAAATACGACTCGCGAGAGAGAACCACGTAAATTTAACGTGTTCTCTATTAATTGTTATGCAATCGTTATGGTTATGGGTCATTGAAGTTGTTTTTAAACAACATAACAAACATGTTTTTAAATAAATAAAACAATACAGGTTTTTAAATTTTACATTCAGTAACTGATTTAACTTTAACTACCACAGGAAATTAAGAAAATATGTACAAAAATACACAACATACGAGTATGAAACGTGTGTTCTTTTTAATTATAATTAAAAGGATCATACGCTTCAAACTAAGTTTATTAGATTCAAAATTAAATAACATTTTTTTTTAACTTTAGCCATTTATATAATCCATAATAACAAACCTAACAACTTGTTGTTTTATTCTATTTTTCAGGTACCGTGTTTTTTTACCTTTTTTTTCCGTGACACACTGTTAAAGATCATAGCAAACATATGAGATAATTATATAAATTGTTTTAACAAACATTTTACGTTAAAATGATTATACTAGAAGATCGAGGAATTTTAACTCTACTTTATTAGTGTTCATTTATCTTAATTTTATAATAACATATAATATGAAAATATTTCACTTTTACCAGCAGTAAATCATCAAATTGTTTGGTAAGTGGAGATAAATCTTTAAATGTTTTCCCGTATCTCGTATCTCTTTATAAATTTATTACTTACCAAGAAAAGAACTCGAGCAATACGTTATAAAAATAAAATTAACGAACAAATTTCTCAAAAACGTAGCTTTAGTAGAGCGTAGCTATCTACGCTCTGCTACGAAGATCGTAGCACTTGCTACGAGAGAAAGCCGGAGTCTTGAAAATGTTATCAGTTTATTCTAGACAACCACGCTAAATTGTAGGTAGTAGGAGTTATGGTCAAGCGTGAGCCTATCTCGTATAAAATATCTCCTCGTTTGTTCTTTAGTATGAGAGTGGCCAAATTTGGTGTCAGAGTTAGTTTTCGTACTGCCCTAGGGGCCTCTGTTATGGCTTAGCGACTGCCGCACTATGACAAACAACTGAGGACCAACAATTTAACATATGATCATCCATGGGCTTCCGTGGGTCGGACACGGACACGTTGAATTGTAGGTCCAAAATGGATTGCGATTTTTTGATCACCCATCCAAGGACTGACCGCGCCTTCAGTCGCTTAACATGTCATTGGTGGTCGCATGCAATCACCTCCGTTTGAGTTATAGGAGCTTCTAAAAAAAACTATATTAGAAAAAACGTAACCTAAAAATAAACTATAAAATCTTGCTCGCTACACCACCAACCTGTAAGTATAGATGTTTTGCTCCATTCTTCACAGCGACTTGAAAAGTTCCGCTTTCGTCCACCAATTCAGCGGCAAGCTTGCACAAAACAATCCCACCAACCACTTCCAACTTTCTTTCACACCTTTATTCAGGAGAAGCAACTGTCTCAGATAAATAATATAGGTAATTTATCGGTCTTCAAGTCGAGAGTGAATCGGTTTCTTCTAGGCAAGTGTGCTAGATCGTAGATAACGACGTTGCTTAACATCAGGCGAGTTGTAGTCAAGCGTGAGCCTATCTTGTTTTAAAAAAGGCACAGTTTTTTTTAACTAATACGGGTTTGCAATTTGCGATAGTTTGCCTGAGAGTAAAATAATAATAATAAAATTTGGCATTGTACTTGTTAACTGTGTGACTATGCCTACATATAAGGTATCCTAGCCGCTTTATTATGTAAGGCTGCGCTAAAATAATGCATATAAAATAAAAAAAAAACAATATTTACTAACATTATTCACTATATATCATACGTATTTGCGATATGCAGTAAGAATATACTTATACATGTTTTTTCTTTTCCTTGTAAATAAAAATAGCTTATGTGTATTTCGAAACCCTATATAATCTAATTTTATTATTATGTTTTTTGGAGTGAAAGAGAATCAAACACACTTACTGATGTACTTTTAAATTGACTTCAGAAGAGGAGTTTATCAGTTCTTTTTTTAATTGTTATTGTCGCGTCATGACGATCAAAAAATTAAGGCGAGATTATTGTAAAGAAGGAATAAGAAGATCACAAAAAAAATGCTTTTTCTTTTTCAATGTATGGTTTATTTCCTAGTCAGTGGCTCCACCTGCAAACATACTTCAATGCCATTTCAAACTTGCAGTTGACTGGAATCGCTACATGTTTAATTTACCAGCTACTTTCTGCTGGATGTATTCTACAACCCACCCACGATAACTCCACACTTCACTGAAGGCAGCACTTTGACTACTTTTTTATTTTTAACTTGAACGGGTTTGCACTTGACCTTAGTTTACCTGATAGCAAGCAAAGGCTATGGTCTAAGATGGAGCGTGCTTACCCGATAAGAACCGAGGAAATAAGAAGATATTATTTTAAGAGATTATTTACCAGCTTTTGCCCGCAGTTTTGCACGCGTTATTATAAATATAATTCTTCCTTTTGAATCACTCTATCTTTTAAAAATAACTGCATCAAAATCCGTTGCACTGTTTTAAAGATACGCGCACAGACATGGGGACAGACGCGGGAAGCAACTATGCTGCAAACTAGGTAGTGATTGAAGTGTAAATGTTTTAGTTCAGATTTTATCCATCTGAAAAGTTGTCTTATGTATTCTACTAGTAGTTCGTTATGCTAAGCGCGGTTTGCACTTACCGAATGAGCACTAAAATGTAGAGTTTTGATCGTTGAATGGACAAACAGGAGTTTGGTTTCATTTGAGTTTATCGGAGGATTTATGTTACTCAATAAAATTATGTTTTAAAGGAAGTTCAAAGGCACTGGTGGTTAGTTTTTTAGGCTACTGAAATGGCAATCATTGGTAGCATACACATTCATAAAATCATAAAGAATTACTAACATAATTTATCAACCAGTTATCACCCGGAAACATTGCTTAGAAGAACGACCACCAGTTTTATCCAACTTACTCATAATCTTGTAATCTCAAGCCAGATTATTTATCAAAATACTTAGTAAGATCAATACTTATGCAATTTCAAATTATATTAATAGCTTACAAACTCCCAAGATTCTCAAACCTATTCTCAGCCCAAACTAAACTGCAAATGAAGATCACATCTCACTTCCCAAGTAATTCTCGCGAACAATTAAAATTGTAGTAACATAAGTACGTAAAAAGTAATACAGTTATCTCAATCGTCATCCATTTTATAGTTCTATTTTAATAGCCCACAAACTCCCAAGATTCTCAAACGTATTCTCAGCCCGAACTAAACTGCAAATGAAGATCACATCTCATTTCCCAAGTAATTCCCGCGAACAATATAAGTGTTAATACACTTATACTTACTTATTACTTACAATACAAGTACGTAAAAAGTGCAGTTATCTCAATCCAAACCAATTTATAGTTCTATTAACAGCCTACAAACTCCCAAGATTCTCAAACCTATTCTCAGCTCCAACTAAACTGCAAATGAAGATCACATCCACTTCCCAAGTAATTCTCGCGAACAATTAAAAGTAGTTCAGTCAGCTGTCGCGCACACGCGCTCCTCTCATATTAGTTGAGAGCTTATTTGCAGTTTGAGCCACTTTTAACCGACTACTGAAAAGGGGGGTTTTAAATGTTGTTGGGGGATTAAAAACTGTCGCTAGAAAAGGAGATTCACAAGTTTGTTTTCTGTAATTTAACTATAACATTTTGATTACGTATGGGATGACATTTGTCAAAATTATTTTTAATATCCACAGTTGACCCCTAATTTTTATAATAATAATTTTCTCCGTTCTTATCTCTGTCATGTCTCATGTTTTGTATTGAATGTGAAAAAAATTGTATTTTTTCTTCAACAACTAAAATTAAACTTATACTTTTACAATTATATATTTTTTTTAATTTTAACATTCTTATAAATAAAAAAATGCGTTTAAAATTTTAACCGACATACATATGTATAAATTATTTATTTGTAAACTGGCGAGAAAATATGATTACTTACTTTGATTTTGTGTTGGTCATTTTTTTTTGACCTACTAGTATGATCTTTCAGTTTACTCAAATGTGAAAAAAAAGTCAGTAAATTTAATAATTGTATCTTGAATTGTGCTAAAAAATTGACGGTTTGTTCGAAGATCGCAAGTTTAGCCACAGAATACATAATACAAGTTTAGCGCATAAACTGTCCTCCCAGAAGGGATGGCTTTTATCGGACGTGCGAGGGACTGTACCCACTGTTATTGGAGGAGAAATATATAAGAGAACGCTTTTTACAAATTGTGTATCATATCTTTAAGACGTGTTTTATGTGCGTATGCAATTTTTCTTCTTCTTATCAAATGTGAGTGGCCATCTCTGGCATCGAGAGTTTATCAAGCCGCCCTAAGGACCTCTGACATGGCTTATTATATATATCTTGATCTAGTGGATGCTCGCAACTCCACACGCATTATTAAATAGAAAAGAAAATTGTTAAAAGTAGTTTAAATTACTTGAAGATCATCGATATTAATGCCTACAACGTTAATTTGAGCTACATTACCATCATATCGAAATTCATAGTGATCGATGTATATTAAATTATTAATAAATATTATTATTTTATTCAATTATTTATTCGTACTGTATCTGTACATGTATCTTTTTTTTTAAATCGTATGTGTGCACACATACAATTTAAAAAAAAAGATACATGTGCCCCGAGGTATTGGGGCGTAGCAAGAGAACCTGGCTATTTTCTTTGAACGTCACCAAAGTCCCAAAAACATATGAATAGCCCTCAATGTAGTCATCCAAATACATATAAGTAAACACCAGGCCTCTACGTTGCTTCTAAGTGCACAATTTAACTACTTCAACTATTTTCTCTACTCAAAGTTTTGCCTCGTAAATTGTCCTTCCAGAAAGCAGCATACGTGCCACGGGCCCTACGGCACGTAAATCTAGCGGTTAACGGAATAAAGAAAGATACCGGGAATTTATTTTACTGGCCAGGCTTAAGTTTTGTTAATAACGGTTAGGATTTAAATTGTGGCTTTGGCTTACCCGAATCAAGCGAAAAATAAAACCTATATCTTATTACTTCGATCTGTTTTTCCTACAAATGCTTATGATTTACCGGCACATAGATGAATATTTAATAGTTCTTTATTCTTCTCCTTAGAAGAAGAAGTTCTTTATTGATGGTAAGAAACAGAAATGAAAAAAAAAACTAATAATAAACTCATTATAGCGACACAAGTGGTAGTTTTCTTATGAAAAAAAGTAAATATTAAAAAAGTGAACTACAAAATATTAAATCACAGTAGAATATTTATAAAGTCTGTAGTGTTAGAATTTTTTTCACGAATTTACGCGTAAAATGGCTATTACGGGGCACCGCTACTTATTTATTAAGAGCAGTAATTTAAGAACGTATTTTTATCTGTTTGATATAATTGCCAAACTTATCTCTATTTGAGTCTATTTGAGATACGGACCCAAAGTATTTTAATAACTGTCTTACTTTAAATTACTTACGACTCACTTACGTCGACTGCTTGAAAAAATAACCAAAAAAAACTTCGCCACAGCGAATTTAGCCTAATTTAGTAACCTTGAGATTACGAATTTTCCTCTTATTTTATTCATGCCGGGATCCTAGCGGGAAATCCTGGAGATTTTCAACCGCAAGTTAAACTGCAGTCGCCCGTGCGTAATTTTTACAAACTGTTGTAAGTATTGTATGACTTAAAGCCTATAAATATTGTACATAAATAATTTTAAATTGTAGTGTATGATGAATTGTAATTTGATGTTTCTAAGAGCATGTAATTTTATTGCAGCTTTGATTTTCCCGCTTTATCTCTCCTAGATTTATAGATATTCAAACAAAAAATTGCCTTTGTAGAATCACCGGCATAGATTTTATAGTTTTGAGGGTTTCGTTAAAATACATTTTGTGTGAAAGCTAATATTTTTGTAGAACTCTAAAATGACAAAACCTATACGGTTGGTTTTCTAGAAACGTGATTTTAGTGTTAAATTATACCTAATTATGTATATAATAATCAAATTGTTGGTATGCAAAAACGATTTGAGATATAATTCATGACTTGATCTTTTTTTGTGTTTGATTTATATTATAAAACAGTTTGTATGGAAATGAAGCACGGGTGAAATAATCTTAAAAAGCATCAGCTTCTCTCCATTTTCATATAAACTATTAAGTTAGTCTTAATTTACTTAATTTTTGAATTTTATTATAAAAATGTTTGTATAAAAACGCGGCCAGGCTGGTGCCCCTTAAGGCGGAACCGCACGTGGGGTGCGTTCTCACTGACAAGTGAGCCAATAAGACACCGAGTGCGTTCGAGTAAGGTGTCGCTTCAAGTGGGAATAGTGGAGACAGTGCCTTAGGTCTTGCTGTGTCGATGCAGCTTTGATTGTGAGACAGGATAATCAAGAAAAAAGAACTATCGGGAAAAAGAAAATGTACCTCCATATAATTTGCTATGTGAATAAGAAGAAATTTTGGTAAGAATCTTGGTACCTAAGTTTTTTTTAATTTCCTCGTAGTTTTTTTGTAACACGGTTTTCCGTACTGTTAATAAATATAAGTAATTGCTATCAACATCTGGTATACGTACCTGCCACTGAGAGTTTAAAAAACATGGCAAGAGTTCTGAAACTGTCTTTACTAGAAATAATATAATTGTATGTTTTAATATTGTTTGTTTTCTATTTTGAGATTAAAACAGTGCCAGTTAAACAATCAGCGCCCTCTTTATTACGCATTATTATTTAGCAAATTATTAAACTATTGTATTCCCTTTTATTAAACCATAAAAATTTATAAGAAAAAAAAATTATAACCTGAATATCTACGTACTACGTATAAAATCATATCTTAAACCTCACATACTGTTCACTTCTATACGTGTCACGAAGAGGACCCGGACGAACGTGCTACGTGATTGGAATTTAGAATTTTATTACATTCTTCGTTTTATTCGGGTATCCGATTTATAAGGGGCACGCCGGGCTTCATTTGTGATACGGTGTGTGCTTTGCCTGCTTCCGATTCTACGCCATTTTAATTCGCTCCATTTTTACTTCCATTCTGATTTAGAGCTAGTGGATTTGCATGTCTGACGGATTTTTGTGCACATATGATTTGAATCTCGTGTCATGTATATTATTATAGGATAAAATAGTCTGTGCTTTGCCTGCTTCCAATTCTACGCCATTTTAATTCGCTCTATTTTTACTCCCATTCTGATTTAGAGCTAGTGGATTTGCTATTTTTGACAGATTCTACTTCGGGTTTTTTATTAGGATGTCTGGAATTCGAATCGCGTCATTCAGTATTGGCTTTCCTTAGTTTAAATTCTTCGCCGTCTTAATTCGCTTCATTTTTAGTTCCATTCTGATTAAGAGATAGTGGATTTGATATTTTTCTCAGATTCTAATTTAGATTTTTTATTCGAATGTCTGGATTTCGAATCTAGTATCGTAGAGTGGATGCTTTTCCAGCTTAGAATTCTAGTAATTTTAATCAGCTTAAAAGTGGGTAGTATTGTTTGACGACTTATTGTTGACATTTTGAAGCGTGCCAAGTAATTATCAAGAATATATATGTCATTTTGGAGTCCCAACACCTCCACCAATAGATAATCCTAACTAGACATTCTTGTTGCAAATTATATATTATATCTGGTTATCTTTTCACTAATTCTCTTATTACGTGGGAAAAATCATAATTATATAATACCTAATAATTCCCAATGAAACTGATAACAAGTGCAATTGGTTGCAAGGAAAACAAAAATGTATTTTTTTTTAAATCAACTAGGTATAAGAATTAGATTAACGCGTGCATTAAATAATTAGGCACTTGTCAACGCAATTAGTCTAGTGACGGGTAACTAAAAACGGTGTTCATAATACAATTTAGGTTTTATGCAAAGAAAATAATATTCAACTGAACTGGTAGCACTAAAACTGTATCTTAAAATTGTTGCAACGATATCCAAATGATAATAAACTCAAGATATAAAACGCATTCTTTAGCAGCACAGTAAAATTATAAAAAAAAACCTTACACAATTTTCCTTTTAAACTCCCATAGCTCAACATTTGAAGCCGTTGAGAAGGCAGACAGCCTATTATAGTCGGTAAAAAGCGGGCCGTAATTTAACTGGTGTTGCCAGTTTTGTCGAACGACCGTTTTACTACGCTCTCGGAAGACATTATCCACACGTTCCCTAATGACCCCTTTGGGGATACCATGAGTGAGGAAACTAGAAACTTTTAAACACTAGTTATATTTTTAGTCGGATTGGTTTAATCTAAAACTTGCGATATATGTTTATTGTCTTCTTATGTATCACATAAATGGTTTATTTTGTATTCTAATTTACAGGGTAATTGTGATGTTTTTTTTTTAAATTGATTCGTGGCTTTCCCACTTTTACCTAGTATCTAATCCATATCAGCAGGGTGTTTCCCAAATTCGGAACGTTTCCGCTCGTAAACGAAACGCCAATCGAAGACATCAAACTGACTTATTTTAACCAATAACAGTCATCCACCAATCATAGAAGTTACAAGGAGATCTACGATTGGCGTTTCGTTTCCGAGCGGAAACGTTCCGAATTTGTGAAACACTTGTGTGATGCAATTTTACTGTTTATTTTTCAAATAATAATTGTTATAATTATATGAAAATATTTTGTTAAGAAAGCAATTTTTCTTAGCAGTTTTAAATGGTTTTAATTTTTTTTGTATGAAACTAAGCAGAGCAGCTGAATAAAATTAATAAATGTTCCGTGACAATACACGGAGCGTTATCTAGCCTCAAATGTAGCAAAAGATTTTTAACTTACTTAGAACTATTAAATAAATTGGTATGTTAATTCTTTGGCATTTAATTAAGTGTTCAATTAATCTATCTCGTTCTACTACTATTTTTAGTCCTAAAACCACGATGTTACCACTATAGTTATTATTTCGCAAATGTTAGACACCCCTCGAGGGGGATGAAAGCAAGCTGGAAGAGATATGATTTATTGGAGTAACTTTCTTCTATTAGATCGGGCAATTTGCAATGTGCTTTCTATAGGCCGTAAAATAGACCAAGTCCTTAAAACGGTCAGTGAACTTTGCAACAAACAATGCGTTAAAATATCATAAGTTTCATTGTGACTTTTTGTTTCGTTTTTCATACCAAATATTTATAAAACCAATAAATAAGAAGTTGGTTCGTTGGTCACTTTGTTTCTCCTTTACGAAATCTTGGGTAATTTCAGGGAAAATGATTTTATTTGATAAAACTTCAAAAATACAAATATTATACCTTTGGTTTACATAAAGTTACTAATGGGTGTCCGAGGCTTTAGTACCAAGGTACCAACATAACAATTTCAGTTCTATTTTTTTTTAAATACTCATAAATGGCATGTTTAAAGGAATGAACGATGGTAATGACGGATATGAACAATGTTCTTTTTAACCATATTCCTATCCCATCCAGACACTGAAGCCTCTGTAGAAAATGGCTGTTTCTAAAAGTGCACTTAGCAACATTACGTATGCAAATCTGAATTGGACATCATCTCCGCGACTGTAATGCGATTATACCGGCTGCTGTATCGAACTTTAGTGATCGGAACGTTGAAAGGTTTTTTGCTGATTTTAGAATAGTGGAGGTACGTGTTAATGTAAGTATATATGTATATTTGTTTGATCGTATTTTCTTCTTATCGAATGAGAGTGGCCAACTCAGGTGTCAAGAGTTTATCTAGCCGCCCTTAGAGCCTCTGACATGGTTTAACGGCTACCGTGCTGAGAGGCTCTTAGGGTGTCTTGATAAACTCTCGAAAACAGAGTTGGCCACTCTCATTCGATAAGAAAAAGACTACAAACGAAATTCATGGTACTCTCAACACCAATACATATATTGTAAATACTCTCAACCCTATAACTAGCTGTAGTATATTATGTACATCACGCATCATCCGATACTATGGCAATGAACGCAATTTTAAACTTAATTGTATGCTTTTGATGGATAAAGCTCGGTTTTCCGAAACCAGAGTGTAATATGTTGCGGCTTTGTTATTTACTGACTGATTTAGAAATTTCTAGTTGTTTCGGCTAAAATAGAGCTTGTTGTATCATTTGCCATATTTATTATAGAGATTTGAGTATAAAAATAATATATAAATAATAAAATAGATAAATATATATTCCGGGACATTGCACACAACGCCATCTAGCCCCACACTAAGCAAACGCTTGTATCGTGGGTACTAGATAACCGATATAATACTTATATAATAAATTATATAAAACGTAAAGGTCACTAACTGATTGACTGACTTATTAATAAACGTTCAACCCAATCCACTATACCAATCGCAATGTTATTTGGCATGCAAATAGTCATTATGATGATGACATCCACTAAGAAAGGATTTATGGAAATACTACTTCTATGGGTGTGAAATAGGAGTTGCAAGTTTTTATGAAGTTTTAATTAATAATTCACTTACTAAATACATACATTATTTTTATGTAAAAATATACTTGAATTTCTTTACTTCAACTTCTACAGTCTCTTCAAGTTATATTCTATTCAACCATATACCTAAACAATATTTATCACTAAGGCACAAAAAGCAGCCCAGCTCCAACCGAGAGGTAAAGCATAATGTACACGACCTCTAATCCGAGCGCACATAGTTGCGGATTATCGGATTAACGGAGCGGTCTGTTCTAGGTACCTATTTGTCTACCATGTCATGTGGGGTTATTGCACCTGAAGTACTGCTGACAGATTTGATGTAATTTGACATGTTGTTGTGCTTGGGTGCTTAATTAAATTTAAATTATGTGATAGAACGATTTTTCTGATAATAATCACAATCATAATCAAAATATTTATTAATTCATAAGTACATCACCTTTTTACATTTGACTTACGTTCAATATACCTACATACAATCATTCGTATGAATTTACATAATCTATCTAGAATTGAAACTATAAAAAAACTAGTGGGTGCTCGCGGCTTCGCTCGCTTTAAGAAGTAAAACTTGCATCCCCTATTTCACCCCTTTAAAAGTGACATTTCCAAAATCCTTTCTTAGCGGATGCCTACGTCATAACATCTACCTTCATTCCAAATTTCAGCCCAATCCGTCCAGTGGTTTAGGCTGTGCGTTGATAGATCACTATATCAGTCAGTCAGTCAATCAGTCAGTCAGTCACCTTTGAGTTTTATTATATATATAGATACCATTTAAATAGTACATTCATGTAATATAATATTGTAATTATCAGACGGTTTTATATATGACAGAAAAGTTTGCATTGAAATAGAGCAACAATATTGCATACCTATTAGTTTTATTGCATTAAATGAGAAATACTTCAAGAAAAAGTGCATTTATTAAATGAATATAATAATCTAACATAGTCTTAAATGCGTAAAATATTGCAATATATTTAAGTGTTGAAGTCGTTATAGAACCATTAATAAAATCGAGTAACTTCTTCCTATTTAGTACCTATATAGTATTCCTAGGTCGAAAAATGGCCAGTCAATAAATTAACTCAATATTTTACCACCACTACCTAGTAAATATGTTAACTAGAGACTTAGTTACCGGTCAAGACTCGTATATGTGAATTCCATCACAACAATTTACACAATACATTTCCCTGAATATCCTAATAGTTTGATCCCAAAGCGTACTTGACGGCTAAATCCGTAGAATCAAACCGACCCTTCTAACTTTAGTGGGTTAATAAAAATCCATATACCGTACGGATTTGAATATGCATTAAAGAGGATTATTCTTGAGCCAATATATTATAGACAGAAGCATCGCTTAAACAAAGGAGTGTATTTTTTTTTGTTATAGCTGTGTTTGTATAATTACTTATATAAATTCTCCATTACACCACTCGGCCTTCAATCAAAGCGTTGTTAGAATAAAATATGAGAATATCCTTGTTTGTTTTTTGAGCAAATAGCAACAAAAGAATACCGGTCACTTTATGAATTCATTAATTTATAAGAGAAAAAATATAATTAACAAACTTATAAATCGGACGACCCTGTCAGTTGATCTTCTTTCAATATATGTATCTGGTTATTTTTTAGCTTTAGAACTAGCTGTTTTAATAAAAGCCTAAACAGAATGGGTCTTATTACAAAACGTGGTTTAAATGTTAGTCCAGGACTTGGAAAATAAAAAGTCGGTTCTTGTTGTTCAAACATAACATACAAACAATCAAATGTGAACTTTAAATTGGGACGTTGATTTATCATTGGTTACATTTTGACAGTTTGATAATTATGACAGTAGACAGACAATTTTCGAACAACTAAAACGGACTTGGTCTAGACTTATATTTAGACCACGTTTCGTAATAAGGCGGTTTAAGTCTTGCTCAGTGTCAATCTTACTACAGCTGCAGTCCGTTAGGCCATGTTAGTATCCGTGAAGCCCTTTGAAAAAGCTCTACACCAGAGCTGGCCAATCCCT
Source organism: Macaria liturata (assembly GCA_964023185.1). Taxonomy (NCBI): domain Eukaryota; kingdom Metazoa; phylum Arthropoda; class Insecta; order Lepidoptera; family Geometridae; genus Macaria; species Macaria liturata. Next base: position 15,743,771 of record OZ026809.1, on the reverse strand, counting down.
TACAAACTTACCCTTACTGTATCTCCCTTTACATGTCCAAGGGTTTCTAAGAGAGCCCATTAGCGTGAGTGTTATTGTGACGCCTACAAGCTACGTAAATTGGAGTTTTGTACTCACCCCTAGTCATTAAGGGGGGTATTTATTCTCCATCTGTTTCGATGGTTAGTGTCTATTAGAGCATCTCGATAAGGGAGTTCATGGTGTTATGGGGTGGTGTTAATTTGTATCTCCATCTATACATATAATAAAGCTGAAGAGGGTCGAAATTATGAACATTAACGAATAAAAAGTTGTGAGTTCTAGTGTTTTTGTGGGTATGAAAACTGTATATTTGCTTAATAAAATCAACAATAATATAATATTTATTTCATTTCATGTACAGTGTTACTCAAAGTTTGTTTGCTGTGCAGAAACAACAATAAAACTAATTAACCAAACAGCTAATAAAAATACTTAAACAATGTCTTTTTAACACTAAAATTTTATTGATTTAGAATTACAGTACCTTCTCGCTAAATTTTAGTATCAGAGGTCAAATGAATAAATTAATAAAAAATAAAAAGCCCGTAGATTGCTGCCACGAAAGGCCATCAATTAAAAGAGCAGCTTCATTACCCCCTGAATATTGATGATTCCACAAACTTTGATTTTATTGAAAACACCAGTCCAAACTCCAAGAAAACTTGTCGGACTTAAACGTTGTTTTCAACAAATTATCGTTAAAATTCCCCCGGCCATTTTAACGTTCGCTTTGACGGTTTTAAAGCAAGAATTAGCACATTTTAAAAGAGGTTTTAGCGTCTCTCATTTTGGATGTAAATCCATTGAGCTTTCGGTGAATTTTCAACTTCGTACTCTCGTCCAGTTGCCGTGGAATATGTAAACGGGGGATGGGTTTTATACTGTAATTCTTAGTCTTAAATTTACATGTACGCAGTTTGAAAGTTTTATTTTATAAAAACAAAGTATTTTTCATACAAACAAAACAGGCCTAAAATAAATATCTCTAATAGCAATGGTAACATAAAACTTGTCATAACAATAAAATCACTTTACACGGATCCATAAGTAATTGTGCCAATAGAAATCGTACGTAAAATACTTGTACATTTCTTTTCATTTGATTGAAATTACAGTGTATTTTTTTTTCAATTTTACAGACAACATTAATGAAAATTAAGCATGATAATGCATGGTTATATCATAATATTCTCGTATGAAAATAAAACCTTCTACTCATGAATTTTCATTCATACTTGAACTCACATACAATTTTCCAAAAAAAAATACAAAAATTCATAAAATAATTAAATTTTCATAATTAAATTTCATACTCATATCGTTTATATATTCCACACATTCATCTCCGTTCCATTTTAAATAATCTAAGATTTTGAACCCGCGCCCTAACACCTTTGCAGGGTACACAAACTTTTTGTTTAGTTACCTTTTAGCTGTGGAAGTTTTTAATCCGATAGCCAGAGCTTTTTGTGAGCTTCGAAATAGAATCTAGGATTAGTGTTGATTAAGTTCTGTGAAATAGCTTTTGGAATAGACAGTGGGGAATCGTTTTAAACGAATAAGTGGTTGAGCGAGAAAACTGTATATGTTATGTATGTATTTTTTTCTCAAAAACTTGTTTTTTTTTAGACTTTTCCCAAAAGTTCATTATTTTTTACAATTGTTGGCTTTTTATACCATAAAGTTCATACAATTTTGTCAGTTATTCCGCCACCAAGCAGTAGGCACCAATCACCGTTGTGCTTTTAATTTTATAATAGTATTGCTGGAGAAAATACTGAGCAACAAAAAAATCTTCTGACACATACGAAAGGAGTTTTCATCTGCCACAGATACATATAAATACCACACACTAGTTTTTTTTAAATAGGCACACACTTGACTACAACTAGCCCGATGTTAAGCAACGTTGTAATCTGCGGTATATCTCTGAATCTAAAAATGCTCTTAATTCATATTTTACACAAGAAACTGCCACCGATGATGATGCTTCGTAAAACAAGCTTCTCGAATCACAAGGTATTGATTTTACACCTATCTCGATAGCAGCGATCAACATCGGCAGTAACAGTATCGTACTAGGGCCCTTTGTTTTACACCCGGGACTGAGGGTACTACGAAATTACGCACACAGACTAGAAATAAACAGATGTGTCACTTTTTTTTATACGATAAACATTTATGGTTGTTTGTAACCTTCCTGATAAAACTGATAATTGTGTAGATGAGACTCTGGAGAAATATGACATAGAAATACTTCATATTTGTCCAGTCTCATCTACAATGGATTTCTGCAAAGTAACGCCTGATTTAATATCCTAATTGTATAGATATAGAACAAAGGTAAAAAAGTATGGACTACTTATTTATTAATTTTTTGCTTGTATTTGTTAACATAATATCTAGTGTGATGATCAACTTATTTGTGACAGTAAAAAAATATTACAATACATTTAGCAGGTATGAATAAATATGTATTCACCAAGTTATTAAAGTATTCATACATTGTATATTAAAGAACATCATCAATGTTTTTTTACTGACTCGCATGTTCAAAATCTGACATCAGCATCTGTTATTTTCTAATCTGAAATTACTGCCCCGTTTATCTGTTATGAGGCAGGCAATCTGGGAGGGGTTTAGGAAGGTAATCTATGGTTGCAGCAGGGTTGGACCCTGTGTGCCTTGTCTTAGCCTGCGTGAATGTAGTATAGTTAGTGAAAAACATGGGTATAGGTCGTATGGTAATGTTAATCCTCAAATTCGGTAAACCGATTTTACTGAAATTTAATAGGTACTTCATATCTGTGTGAAAAAAGCCAGTGTGGCTCAGCGGTTCCAGTGTCTGCTATTCATCCAGACGCACCCTGGTTCGAATCCGGCCCTACACCAATGACTTGTATTTTCAAGTTATGTGTGGATTTGCACTCGCTTAGCGGTGAAGGAAAACATCATGAGGAAACCGACGTGTTTGAGGACAACGATATCCGAGGACATGACATGTGTCTTCCGTGGAAGGACGTGAGCGCCTACCACGATGTATCTGCCCAAGAGAACTCCCCTAACGAATTAATTCTGCGCGGGAGTTACAACCCTCAGTCATGAGGAATTACGACTCAAGAGAGATCTGTGTGAAGCTATCAATGTAGTGCTATCGATGTGATTTTAAAATAGAAAAGAGCACATAAAGAGTCATCAACAGTCAAACAAATTGCCTAAACATAACATACAATCTGGAATACGAGTAACACAATTTGATCCGAACAGCAAAGGAAGCAAAAAGCGCCTAAAAAAATTAGCAGCAGAAAACTTAGCCACCCCTCGATCCAACCAGACTTTTTGCATTAAATTAAAGAGTATTGAAGCTAAAAAAGTGCAGGAGCTGGCATAATGGTGTAATTACGGAAATATTTGTGGAACTTCTCATTTATCCGCTCTGAAAGGGGAGCACTAAATTACTACGGAGATAAGAGAAGATGTAAAAAACGTTAAGATAAGCTGTGGTGAAGATGTGACGATTTTAATTTCACCAGACGAAAAAAAACAAGGCAGCATAAAAATGAAAACATTTATTTAGATACGAAACACACAACGAAATAGAACAAGTAATTAAAATCACAAGTTAAACATCACCCCGGCCTCTACTCAGCATATGCTACAACTGTTACCAGTGTTACAAGCATGTAACCTGAGCATGTAACACTGGTCTTCTGTTGGGAATAGCAGGTGACGTCACGCACGTTACAAAATATGTACATAAGTATAGATAGATACAAACTGGTAATTTATTTGTCGAAAACAAGAATCTTTTGTAGTTTAACTACCATCCATGCTCATATAGATAATGGTCCAACTTCAACTTCAACAATAAATAAATAAATAAATAAATATAAATATTCCGGGACATTGCACACAGCGCCATCTAGCCCCACACTAAGCAAACGCTTGTGTCGTGGGTACTAGATAACGGATATAATACTTATATACTTTTCTTTTGTAACTTTTGTAAATACATACTTATTATACATACAAACGACCAGACACAACACAAGTAATTATACATTTTTAAAGTTACATAAATACTTGTGTCAGGCGGGAATCGAACCCGCGGCCTCTAGATTAGAAGGCAGAGCCACTACCAACTAAGCTAACAGGCCAATAGATTATCGTTAATTTAATAGCATGCTGCTGACCCTATGTTTATATGTGCATGTATGTACACAAACAATAAGTTTTGGTTACATCGTCCGACAATCAATGTTAACTGTTATCGGTAATCTAGTGAACATGATGTCACATAGTAGATATGTTACTAAACTGTACATATTGTTTTAAAGATTGTTGCAAGCTACATATTTAGAAGAATGCAATGAATAAACAAACCGAAAACCAGACTAGTCAAGACACAAAAACAGGGAATATACCTTGTTTTGCTAAAACTTGTTTGTGATTGAACAATTAACAACTGTGTCTAACTATAGTGTTTACTGGATTGAAATCAAGGCACTACAGGTAGGTACTTAGTTTTAAGCACACAATCATTCTGTAGTTTAAAAAGTTTTCGTTTGGGAAGATTGTTGCTGTGTTGTGCAAAGTTTGCTCAATGTAAAACCACACTAACTCATAACTTTCCTCCTTAATAATATATAACAACTAGCTTTGTTGTTGTTTATTAGAAATAACTGGACATCATCACACAGGTGATGACCTAGTTTGATGTCCAGGGTTCACCAACTATTGTATAGTCATAAGCCCTATCTCATAGTAAAATTTTATGTTCACTACTGCTATACTTACCTGTTTCTTTCTAATAAGGTCAAATAAACGTTTTTATTATTATTTTTATTATTATACAATAAGATTTGTATGTATAATAAATTGCCACTGAGTATCACAGATCTGCCATATAGTGCATACAAAATAAAGTTGAAACAATTCTTTGAAGTTAACCCGTTTTACGCACTCAATGAATTTATGAAAAGCTCAATTACAGAAACTTTTTTTTTTAAATAATTATTTCCTTGTGTTTTGTTTGAAGCAAATATTGTAGTATATTAATTGATTATTTGATTTTATTTGTTTTCCAAATTAAATATTTTATTTTATTTAGGCTCACCGATTATAATAAGTGTATGGCAATAAGTATTTTAAAAGAAACATTACTGTTTAGAAGTGTTTACCTATGTAATTTGACTTGCCCTGTACGGCGCGATGTCGTAAGGTTAATAAACATTATGATTTATGATTTATGAATGCAAAAAGCATATTAAGCTGCATATATAGAAGTTTTGTTTTTATTTTCGCGCTGCATTTTCATTTTTTTTACTACATTCTAGTTACATACATTGAACGGAATGACACCCCTACATTACTTACTAAATCTATCTTGGCTTTTGAATCTTAATTTAGATAATTTTGATGCCTTTTGTGTCCTCTTACATTAGACATTTTCTTTGTTACTTTGTTTTTGCCATGTTAATTTGTCTCTCACTAGGTATGTCTATAGATGTATCTCCCAAGCGAATTAATTCTGGGGAATCACGCCCCTCAGTCATGAGGAAATACGACTCAAATAGAGATGTTTGTCTATATATACTAATCTTACAATTCAACATGACATGATGCCAAACTGGCTGCAAAGTACGATAAAACCGGACAATAGGCGCCAGTCGACTGTAAACCAGATACCGACTTAAATTAATTAAAGGAAAGGGTCAAATTTGGATCTTTTGTCTCCTCAAAGAGCCTAATATTATGACGACAGTTTGGTATGTGTGAATTATTGTTGGAAAAGTTACAATGGCTTATAAGAGGATGGTTTCTAAAGGAATAATGGGAAGCGTGAATTGTTAATTTTAGTTTTGAGAAAATAGATAACAGGAACTTAGAAATATGCTTCTTGGTTTCTTATTTTCGTAAGTGTTGTTCGATTTTTGATTTACCAGTTGCACAATTTACAGATTATTTTTAAAATATATCTTTAATATAAAAAAGTTTTTTTTAGAATATATGTAAAATGTTTTTTATTTCATTCTGATGGTATCACATACAATTACATACAGATTGAATTGATAATAACCTCCATTTTAAAAAATCATTTTTAGAAGATGGTCCCAGAATCAGATATATATGCAGGATTTAGAGTGAGGAGACATGGGCGCTCGCTACGATGTATATCGGCCTTAAGGAAACCTCCAAAAGGAATTGATTATTTATAAACCTTACTAAGACTCATGAACCATACAACCAAGGAGTAAAATAATTCAATAAAAATCCCATGTAATGTAATCTAAATAAAACATTATTAACGAAAGGAAAAGCTTTTAGGAACATATTTTTAACATACGAAAGGAAGCGACTTAGAATCGCAAAGTGTGTAAAATATTTTCAAAATCACTTTATCGCAGAAATTCTTGTGGCTAACACAAATTTCACTTAACCGGGCTTTAGGGAGCTTTTATAAGGCCTTGTACGACCATAAAAATATAGATCAAGGTTTTTATTGATAGATCATACACTACGCGCTGTATGAAATCTTTCTGAGACGGTAGAATCACTTTGTAGATTATGATGTTGTGCATGCATCCTCAAAGGCAAAGCCTATTTACTGCTTATAAAATACCTATTTTAAAAAAAAAACAAAAGATATAAACATAAATGAAATAAATTAAAAATGTGTAAGAAAATACATTTCATGTATTTTACCTTCAAGTTACTTGAAGCAAGACCTTGAAAGCAAACCTGGTGCGTGCTTGTACTGAAATAGCACTTCTAGATTATATGAATAACATAAATTATGTATTTATGAGCAGTCAATAATATAATATACTCAGTGTTAAAATACGAGTAACAATGTAATGCCATAACATATTTTTGTGTATAACTTACGTTCTGTATTAGGATAAAAGTTATAAGCAGCTTTAGATTATTTAGGGCTTCGGGGTTTTTCGGGGATAGCTTTAAATGTTGGCCAATATCTTAACAAAGGGCTTATACCCAAAATTTTAAGATATTATAAGCTATTTATCATGGTCGGTAGTCATTAAGATATGTCACAGGCATCCAGAGCGATTAAACAACTCCTAAAATTGAAGTTGACCAATACGACTCGATAAGATCAAGAAAAATAAGACTAAAAGATAAAACTAAGAAAAATTAAAAGACGTAACGCATTTCAAATAGGTTTCTTCTAGGCAAGCGTGCTACATTTTAGACTATAGTGGTGCTTAACATCAGGCAGGCTATAGTCAAACGTAAGCCTATTTAATGTAAAAAAAAAAAAAAGTTTAACGCAGTTGGTACATGCAAAAATAGGCCTGATACCCAGTAGTAAGATAATAAGGTCTGGGGATGATGATCAATGTAGTATTATTATACGTTTACTTTGGATATACTGAAGGCAAGTGAGTACTTATAAGGCTGGCCTACTTTGATGATTTTTAAAGTTCCCAAACTCAAAAGTGTAAAATATATTATATCAGTTATTAAATACCCATGACAGAAGCGTTTGCTAAGCATGGGGCAGGATAGAGCTGTGTATATGTCTTGAAAAGACCTCTTCTTCATCTTCTTATCGAATTAGAGTGACCAACTCTGGTGTCAAGAATTTATCAAGCCCTAAGAGCCTCTGACATGGCTTAACGACTGCCGTCCTAGACAGCCGGGACCTACAATTTAACGTATCATCCGACCTCTGATTAGCCTTAACGACTACTGTTCAATTTCAAAGAGCAAACAACACACTACGATGGATTCATCCTGCTTTAGACACATCCCAATAACTAACTAGCAACTGCTAATTAACTATTCCAAAGCAGCGACCTAAATAAAGCAACATGCGCTTAACTAAGATTGACGAACGCGTTTGCCTGCAATGCGACACCGCTGAATGCTATTAATTTAAATTGAGCTTTCGACGCATTATGTTAGGCACTAGAATGTTGCCATGTACCTGATTTGGTAAGTAGGCTTTAGTAAGTATACTTCCGAAAGCGTCCCGTAGCATTCTCTTTCTCGCACTGAGTCATATTTCCTCGTGGTTAAGAGTCGTGACGCAGAATTAACTCGTTAGGGGAGTTCTCTTGGGCAGATACATCGTGGTGGGCGCCCAGGTCCTTCCACGGAAGACACAGTCCTCGGATGTTGCGGTCCTCAATGTCGTTTTCCTCACGATATTTTCCTTCAACGTCAAGCGAGTGCAAAACCATATATATCTTGTAAAACAAGTCATTGGTGTAGGGCCGGATTTGAACCACGGTGCTTCAGAATGAAAAGCAGACGCTTGAACCGCCGTAGTATTTGTTCGCATTAATTCGCGATAAAAAGTAGCCTGTGTGTTAACCCAAGGAGTAATCTATTTCTTTTGTTTTTGCAGTATGGGCGCTTAAATAAACAGACAAACAGGTAAATAGATAAACAGATGCATAGATAAACAGACAAAAATTCTAAAAACTGCTGAAATGTGTTCTGTTATGGATTCAAACTAATACCCGAACATTATTTTTTCTAATATGTAGATAGATAACGAATATAACGTTACTTTTAAGCAGATTAGTTAGGTACTACGAAAGGTACAAAAAGACAAATTCCCAGCCGAGCAAAAACTGGCAACACTAATGAAGTGAAATATGCACCAGAGCGAACCCTGGAAAAACAAGTAGTGTGATAATGGAGTTCGTCATAAATTATTCAAAGAACCATACGGAATAATTCGTAACGTTTTTATTTTTTATCTCGTGGAGAGAGAAAATGTTCGCCTACCAATGGAAAAATGGGAGAATTTTGGTTCATGTACTATGAGGTCCCGGAAGTATCATAGGCTACTTTTTATCCCAAAATAACGCGAGCGAAACCGCGGGTGCCCACTAGTGTGTTATAATTGTGGGCACACATAAAGTGTGGCAATGTTGTGATCTTGATTAAAGTAAAGTTAGTAATTAACTTCGATTGCGTAACCAGTAAAAACAGTAATCTAGCGCCTAGCGCCATCTAGTCTTATACAAAGCAAACGGTTGTGTTATAGGCACCTTATATTAAGAATGTTAAGAATTCAAGTCATTTTCTAAAACGATGCACTTTAATATTTATCAGTTTTTATAGACAATTTCAAATTTCTCAAACATCGAGAAACTGCATCTTTTCATAAACATTTACTGCGACATTTAGATTGTTACTGTTAGCCATTTTGTGAAAAATGCGATACTTGTGGCCATTTCATGAAAAGTCTGATACTTTTATACACAAACAAAATAAACCCCGGACTTCTAATAACATAGCAATTCTAGATTCTCTTCTTTTCTTAGTCGTCTCTCTCTGCTGAGGATCATGACTCCTTTTGATTCTGTGGACTAGTTGTCGCCATCGGTTACGTTCTGCTGCTTGGTGTATTGCAACATGTATTGTGGCATCTCCAGTTGTTTAATTATCCGGTCAGAAAACCGTATGGGACTTCGGCCTCTCAGTCTCTTTCCTCTAACTTTCCCGGTTACTATAAGGCGCTTCAAATTAGTGGTTTCTCTGCGAGCAATGATCAGAATTGATTGATTGATTGATTGATAAATTCTTCATTAAAACACCACATACATAAAAAACAATACAAAAAACATAGAAAATAAAATTTGCGTTTTAATTGGCGGCCTTGAATTATAGATTAATAAAGTGTTAAAATGTGAATGTACATACATATATGTATTTGCTAATCATATAAAATAAGTATGTTCGTTTAAGAGGTCCCAACTCAAGTGTCGAGAATTTTCAAACAACTTTAAGAGCATGACAGAGCATCTGACATGGCTTAACAACATTAATGTATTGTTCAAATATAAACATGTATTGCAAATTGTAAAGATACTAAACTAAAATATTTTTATTAAATACTTTATCACTTATCACGGTAAGGCGTCTATCAATTATGATACCGTATCATGAGTCCGTTTCCCAAAGTGGCAGAGTTTCAATGCTTCCACGGCAGAGGTCGCCCGTGTCGCCTGCATTAACAAAATGGCTGAACGTAATGGCATTGCGTTCTTTTGTGCCTTTCTCAGAGCTTTTACAATGTAGGAACTAGCTTCCTCTAGTACCCTTTGCTATTGATACTGAATGCAAAAGGTTTTATAAAGGACTTACGAATGCATTTGGCTCCTCTCTCGGACAAAAAGTAGCCTACATCATTCTTGAGAGTCTATACTATCTCTATACTACTTATCGTGATGATCCGTCGCTCCGTAGTGACATGAAAGTGACTCAACTAACATAGCAAACTTTCAAAACATGATACGGTCTTTTAAGTCAGTATCGCTGTAAAATTTTCTGTTCTCTCATTTTACAAACTAGAATTATTTAGGGCCTTTCAGTTACCTCCATAAAGAAAGCGGAAACCGATAAAATATATCTCCAAAGGAGGTATCAATAAAACTTAATAATAAAGTATGACGTTATAAGTATTGTTTTACTTCTAAACTTCTTCCGTCTTATTCCATAACGTAGCTATTAACATAGCTATTGTTCTAAAACTTTGAAAATAAATTTCTTGTTGTTCAACATTAAATTTGTTTTCTCATAACATAAAAATCAAACTTTAAAAATGTTAGCCGGTTATAAACAGTCAGAAGGAGACACGATCCTTAGCATTGATGGACACACACACACACACACACAAAAACATCTTTAATCATCATCATCAGCCTGTTATCGCCCAATGCTGAGGATAGTCTCTCATCTTGTACGCCACTCGTCCCGGTCCCGCGCAGATTGAATACAGGTGCTCCCTGCGGTTATTCTAATGTCGTCAACCCACCGCATTGGTGGGCGACCTCTGTTTCTATGCCCAGTCATGGGTCTCCAGTCAGTCTTATCTTTAATACATAATGTTATATTTTGATCGTAATCCCCAGAACTTTTACGGTTTTCCTGGTGTAATAATTGATACGAGTACGTTGGCTATCGTAAACCGATCCGAGGTGGTTCCGGCCGGCGGGGCTTTAGCACAATTGTTATAAGTCACTATCACTTTCATATTATGAATCACTTTTAAGTTACGGTAGCCAGTAATCGTTTTTCTGTAAAACATATAAGGTATTTAATACATCTTAGGTTATTTCCGTTTGTTAAACACATTAAATAAAAGAAGTGTTTTTTGGTATCTTACTTACTTACTTACTAATGTGGCGCTGCGACCCAAGTGGATTCTGGGCTCCGACACAAAGAGACGCCACTCCTCTCGGTTCTGCGCCATCTCCTACTCGGTAGCATGGAGTTGTTGCAGATCCTCCTCAATATTTGGTATCTATGAGTTGAAAATTAAAACAAGAAATTTTGAGAGTAGTGAGGCGTTGGGTGGCATTGGTGTTGAGAAGATACAAATTACCCTTCCGACAAAGTAACCAAAATTGTGTTCGTTTAAATGTTATCCTTGAAGTGCCCCAATCCCAATAAAAACGCGAGTGTGATTTTATGGATCCTAGTCTCTCACTACGATATATTCTCACTCAAGGAGAATTTCCACAAGAGATTAAATTTATACAATTAAAACTGGGTATGTCTCAAGGCGGATGAGAACAGTTTTCAAAATTATATGATTCAAACAGTGAATCACCAACCGTATGCATACTAACCTCTTGTTTTATCCGGTTTGCTCCGGTTTCCTTCGCAGAGCAATTAGTTTATTATTCCGGTATCGGCGAATATTGACCGGAATGGAACTATGAAGTCTGTTAATAGTACAACCGGTTCATTGCTTGTTTTGCTCTTTATGTTTTGTGTTTATGTGTTACGATATATAGGAAACTAGCAGTGTTACGTGGTTTTACCAGCGTTAATTTAGGCTGAAAGCGGTTTTATAAGAGTTTATACGGGATAAAAAGTAGCATATAGGTCCTGGGTCTCTCTCCATACTAAATTAGGTATATACAAATCGTCAGAGCGTAAAAAAACATGAAACACCTAGAAACACACACACACACACACACGCGCGTGCGCGCAAATACTTGATTGAAACTTGAACTTGAGCCCCTGAAACATTATAATATGTAAGATACAGGATATTTCTATATTTAGTTCATAAAGTTGTAAAAACATCGCTGAAAGTAAATTGCAAATAGGTTTAAAAATAAAGCATACACGAAAAACTACTTAATTCGAAGCTGAATTAAAAAAGGAGCTAAAATAAATAAAATTCGTTTCGGTAGAGCATCTGTATACTTTAGTATAGAATAATAAAATACGCTAAAAGCCAGGATGAAATTTAGATGTAAATAGTTTGGTTCCAAGTTTGTTGCGTTTCGGAGTGGGAAAGACTGGATGTCGCAACACAGGAATAGACCTAGTGTGATATCCAGGGTTTGCCTAATAACGTACAGTAGGTAATACACTAAGCCCAAGTTTGTACAATATCCTATGTTACATCAGCCTTACTGTGAAAGCCCTTGTAAATGTTGGAATAAATGCTTTTTATGCTTATGTTTATGTTTAAATGTTTTAGCTGGGATAGAGAAAGGAAGAGATATTCTATCGTGACTTGGTGGTAAATTTTAGCGATATCTGTGCTGCTGTGACTTATAAACTCCTGATGAGAATTATATATTTGACAAGGGAAATGTGTAGACCACCATCGGTCATGTTTTACAAAAAAATAGAATGAATGAATGCTTTATGGTCTGTGAAACTAGGTGCTAAGGTGTACAGTATATAATATGTTACAGTAGACATTGTCATTGTAACACATAGACATATGAATTTACTGTTATTAGTTAGATATACGTTTAAAAAATGTAATTTTGGGAACGTTATTTTTTTTTAATTTACACTGGTAATGTTCACTTCGAAATATGTACATGCCTATGTACTCAAACATATTTCGTATTGTTTATTCAATTTGAGGAACTACACAAACCAATCCAGTCTAGTTCATTTTTCACTACCAAAAATACCTATCACAGCAGACCAGTTGCTGTGTACAGAATAAAAAAGACTAAAAGCACCAATAGACAAAGGCCGTAGTATCTAACAGAATAATTCATCACTGCGGCAAAAACCACCCGAACTGTGCGCGAATGCGTTTGCTATAGTAGTCCCAATATATCAATGTTCAAATAGCCATGTAGCACAAAATAACTAGACACAGAAGAGTAACTTAATGTGAAAACAATGGTTTATTAACTTAGCATTTTAGGTACCTTGCCCGCAGATTCCGATTTAAGTTTAGTATAATATTTGTAAGGTTGTATTATAATATTTAGATTATACTGTAAAACTATGGACTCCCTTGCTACCTACTACCTGAGGTAACAACAGCACGAAAGTATCTCCAGTACTGCCTACTTGGATCACTGCAAGAATTGATGTAAATAAAAACGACAATCTGTTGGATCAGAAGACAAAGAAACTTTATTTCTTAATTTACTCACTCATATATTAATTTTTAGTAACAAACTGCGATCTAATTTTCCTACTAGCGCCATCTATTGGCCTTTCGAAGAACTACAGCTATTTAATATTTATACTGTGATTTAATGTTTCCACTAGCGCCATCTATTGCATTTCCTGAGTACTACAACTAGTTTAAACAATATACATATGTTAATTTAGTTGATATTGCTTTCATTTTAATTTACTTGTCTCTGAAATTATTAACCGTTTAGATGGATTGACTAGTCAATCCACGAACGCGCCCAGATGGGAATGCCATATTTTTTAATGAGTTGCGCGTCAGATCTGCCGTAGTAGTAACAGTTGCTTAGTTGTGAAATTGCATTAATGTTCGAAGTCTGA